>JAKSZT010010581.1:621483-720138 GCA_026826555.1 Tolypeutes matacus | reverse complement strand
AAGAAAGAAAGAAAGAAAGAAAGAAAGAAAGAAAGAAAGAAAGAAAGGGAATCAGTTCTTATGGAAGAGATAGCCTTAATCCCCGTCCATATTGTGGAATAAACTCAGGCTCAATCTCTAGCCCTTAGCAGAGCCCCAAAGTTTAGGGTAGTGAGAGAAGAAGAAGCTTTTGGAAGTCAATGCCAAAAATAGCTGTGTTAGTTGGGGGGTTATGGCCCCCAGGGTGTGGTGGTGGTGGTGGTGGTGGTGGTGGTAGGGAGCTGGCTGTTTTTTCTGGCTCAGACCACTGCGTCTTTATTCCACTGGCAGAGGGCCACTTCCTGCTTGTTCTGAGGACCCAGCTGAGGGCACACTTTGGGGATTGATAGAGAAGAGTGGGAGGCTTCTTTTATGGACCTGTAGCTGTGTGAGCGCAAGACCACAATTTCCATCATGCTTTCCTAGATATCCACCAAAGGCAGGACCAAGGGACATGATTTGTTCAGCAAACATCAACAGAGCACAGCCACAGGCCAGGAGCATGGGAGGGGAGGGGGACCAGGGATAAGCGACATTCCTAATTAACCAGCTCTGCTTTAATGGTGGGTGGGGGTGAACAGCATAAACATTTTAGCAGCACCTAACTATTGAGCATGTACTTATGTCAGACCTTGTGCTTCACAGAGTGATCCCATTTCATCATTACAACCTTACAAGGCTGTAATAACACACTGTTACTGTTCTCGCTTTATTTATTAAGGAAATTTTATTATTACAAAAGCAATAGATGTGCATTGTGGACAACAAGGCCACATGTGATATCTGATCATTATGTGCATTGAATTGCTTAATATGATACATCCCCCTATTTTGTATGACCTATTGAAATGTCCACTTCAGTTTTCCTACAAAATATCCCTCCTTCCACTTGTGATTGGTTACTTCCTTGTGATGTTGTTTAGCTTGTGATACTATTCCAGTGTTTCTTATAAATTGGAAGTTAGATCTAAAGACAAGAATATTTCAAGTTAAACATTTTTGGCTGGAACACATGGGAGGTGATATGATGTATTTCACACTGTATCACGTCAGAAGATGCAAAATATCTCATTCTCCCATCATTAAAAATGCTTAGATGAATCCCAGTTGATGACAGTTATGATTTTCTCCCCTCCTTCTAGAAAATAAGATTTGTGTGTTACTCTGGCGCCAAACAAATGTCCATTTCTCCATCAACTATTCACCTAATGTTTTTTTGTTTGTTTGTTTGTTTTTCAGGAGGTACGGGGGATTGAACCTGGGACCTCGTACATGGGAAGGAGGCGCTCCACCACTGCTCCCCTCACTTAATGTTTGTTTTTTTTTTTTTTAATTTTTTAAAAGTCTCAAATTTAGGCTTCTAAAAAAATATTTTTTTTTTTTTATTATTCCCTTTCCCCCAAGTACCTCCCTCATCTGACTGCTTTAGTAGGCACCAGGAACCGAACCCGGGACCTCCCATGTGGGAGGCAGTAACCCAATTGCTTAAGCACATCTGCTCCCCACTAATGGTTTTTAATACCAATCCATAATCCTTGCCTGGTTACTCCCATTTTTAAAGATGAGAAAACTGAGACTCAAGGAGGGGACCAGAGCTGTTCAAGCTCATACAATCAGCAAATTAAGACTCTGACTTGAAATCAAGTTTTCTTCCTCTTTTCCACCATACTGAGTTGGGCACACATTAGGTGTCTAATGCACATTTAAATGCATGAAAACCTGTTGGGGGTTTGCTCCTCTTCCTGGACTAGGTTGACTACAGGTGGGAAAGGTTCTTGGTGAGGCCCAAATTGCCTCCTGGGTCTGAGAGCTGAGACCACTAACGGAGGCTCCCATTGAAGTGACAGCACCTACATGGCAGCCCTGTGCTAAGTACTTTACAAACATTAGCTTCTTTAATTTTACCAAAAAATCAGCAAGGTATGTATTATTATTTTTGTTTTTGTTTTTTTTAGGTGGGGGTATGCATTATTACTGCTCCCCATTTTACGGATGAGGACAATGGAATGCAGAGAAATTAAGTAGCTCACCTAAGGCTAACTGATCAAAAGAGCCAGGATTAGTGCTAACTCCAAAGCCCAGGCATTTTACCACCAACCTCCAGACTGAGGAGCAGAACGATCATGAGGGGCTTGAATGGGCTGTTTCTGACACTGCCATAGCATCTGTCAGCAGCAACTGCTGGCTTCTCTCCACCAAGCAACTCTCTCCAATCTGTGAAATTGCCAGAGCCTGACTTGGTTCTTCCAGCCTCTGTACCCCATTAATCCCTTTCAAGCTACCCCCAGGACCTAATGCTCTTACCAGAGCCCCTCAGCATGACCCAACAACCCACACCGCTTTATGAAACACCTCCCTTTTCTCACATTTATCTAGTCAGAGCTCCACAACCACACTAAAGGAGGCAGGGATTATGGGCTCCATTTTACAGATGCAGAGACTGAGGCTTAGTGAGGAAAGCTCGGGCCCAGAGCTGTCTCACTCCTCACCCAATAGCATTTTCAAGGTGGGATCTAGGCCCCTGAGCCAGTTCAGAAGTAACCTCAGAAGATGGTGCTTTGCAGTTATTTGGATGGTCCCAGGGAACAGCCTGTGGTCAGAGCCTGCCTGGGCCTGGAGCAGAGACTGTAGGGTCAGCCAATATCAGGGCTCCAGCTCTGTCAGGGAGCAAGTCTCTGAAATGCCACCAGCACTGAGGACATCCTGGGAAATGTCAGCAAATGCTGATTTGGGTCACTTGGCAGAGGGTGGAGCCAGCCTTTCTCTGCAGTGCCTCCCTCCACTATCTCCCTGTTCCCAACAGCAGAAGGAATAGAAGCCAAAGAGCCCTTAGAGCTCTCCTAGTCCAGCTCCACTATTTTATAGGTGGGGAACAGAGACCGAGAGCTCACAGAGCAAGCCAGTTATTTTTGCTGTGGGAACATCAAGAATTAGTAAAGTGATGGATCTCCCTGTCCCCAGCCTATCCCCCGACTCCCTACTACCTCCTATCTTTCTCCAAGCCCTGGAGCCCGGACCCCTTTGAGTAAAGACCCTGGTTCCTAGCAGCCAGGGGAGCGGGGAGGGGTTGTTGAGGAGCCAGCTCAGGGCTGTGGGCCTGGCATTAGGGGGTTGCGTAAGGAGAACAGCTTGAGCCAGCTGCCACATGGCCTCAGCCCTCCTACCCCCTCGGTAGACCGATGCCTGGACCAGGCCCTTCCTGCCACCTCCAGAATGGAGAAGAAAATAAAGCTGTGCTGAATGGCAGAGTGTGGGCGGAGGCAGCAGCACAGTAGCCTCCATGTCCTCTGGGAACCCACCACCACTCCATGCCCTCTCTGGCTGCTGGTCCTCCCTCCATCTATTGCCTCCTCTCTGTAGGAGCCCCTTGTTCCCCCCCACCCCAAATACCCTATCTAGGAAAGGTTGCTTCTTACCCCAGCCCAGTATGGGTGCAAAGGAACCTCCCTCCACAATCTCTGGGGCTCTTCCCCAAGGCCCTAGGGAGTCTGGACCCGTTTTCCACTGCTGGAGCTCCCATCCTTCTCTCCCCTGGCCTTCTTGCAGTTATAGTATGCAGCCAATGCTCAGAGTCCTCTCTGTGCTCCTGTCTGTCTGCTTTCCCTGAGAGCAGGAGCCGAGTCAGGGGAGGGCCTGGGTTGGTTCCAGGCTTATCCTCCATATCATATTGAGGTCATCCCTGCACTTAGCAGTCTACCTTTTCCTGGAAGTACTTCAAGGTTGATCTTCCCCTCAGGGTAAGCTTCCTGAGGACAGGGACCATGTCTTGTCTATTCAACTCTTCATCCTTAGTGATTGACCCAACACCTGGCCTGCACTGAGTGCCCAAAAAAATCTTCATGGAATGAATATGTGAATGAATGAATGGATGGATGCACACATAAATGAATGAAGGGTCTGGGCAAGCAAGGATTTTTATCTTCTTATTATGATGAGGAAATGAGACTCAGAGAGGAGAGAAATCTGGAAAAGGCTTTCCAGATGTTGAGTGGCAGAGCGAGGATATCAATGCAGGGAACCCTGGCCTGGGAGGCTTGGTGCTACTGACCAGGAGTAGGCATGGGGGGTAGGAGTAGAAGTGGGTGGAGAAGCCTCAGGGTTGAGGCCCAGGCAGGTGGAGCCTTTGCCCAAGAGAAAGAACTTTCCTGGAATTATCCTGCCTCCAGGTGGAGAAAAAGGGAAGCCTAATTGTTTTTTTCAGCTCCTGGAGCCAGGTCCATAAATCATGGCTCCATTTAAGACAAGGTGCCTCCTCCCTAGAGACCTGGGTGTGACTTGATGTGCACTCCCAGTGACATGGAAAGGTTTGCAGCCTCAACGTGTAGGTGCCCATGCCATGCCTGCCCAGAATATAAGGCACCACTTGATAGGGCTTGCCAATCGGCTGCAGAGTACAAGGTGTGGGGCCCCACTGGAGGAGCAGGGAGGGAAGAGACTCAGGGGTGGCAGCAGAGCCCAGAGAGGGAGAGCTAGAGAGTGGCAAAAGCCCAAATAGCTTTCGTTTGGTGAATTCAATCCCATTCACCATTTATGGGGTGCTTATTTTGTGCCAGCGCAGTGCCGGGCACTGGGGACCCTGGGGTAGCTCAGATGCAGGAGAGAGCAGGAGAGGTGGCTATAAAGACAGTAACTACAACACGGGTGATAAGTGCTTGTGCAGGATGTACAAAGTGCTCTGGGAGCTCAGAGCACCAGGCCATTTGTTCTTCCCCTGGTAGAGAAGGAACTTGGAAGTCTTCACTGAGGAGGAGGTGTTTCAGCTGGGTTTGGTCAGCTCAGAGGTTGGAAGCACGAAGGAAGGGCTTTCCAGGCAGAGGTGTGCATGTGCAAAGGCACCTGTGAAAGAAGGACCAGAAGACTTCTGCCTGGCTGGAGCAGAGGGGGAAGCAGGAGGCAAAACTGGACAGGGAGCCTCAGGCCAGAATTTGACAGGCCATGAATGGTCCTACTAGGGAGTTTGGACTTGATCCAGTCATGGGCAAAAGGGAGTCATTGAAGAATTTTAAGCAGGGGTGTGACAGGACCAGATTCGTGCTTTAGAGAGACCTCTCTGGGGGAGGTAGCATACATCAGGACTGTGGCCAAGGCAGAGAGAGAAGAGAATGGATTCGGGGACATTTTGAAAGAAAAAAGAATAGGGCTTTTCCTTCCTAAGTAATTCTTTTGGGCTTCCTTGCCTTTCTACTGGACTCTGCGTTCCCCTGGGCATGGGGGCTGCTTCCTCCTTTCTCTGGGCCTGGTGCAGGCTTCTGCATTCACAGAGCTGAATCTATGGAGTCTGACAGACAGACAAGAAGAGAGCGACAGAACTGACTCCCAGTGGTCTGGGAATCCTCCTCTGAGGATGAGCTGGACTTCTCTCTGGCTCAGTCCACAAGTCCCAAAACAGGACAAGGCCAGCCCAGGTCTCTGGGGAAGGCCCAAGAGGTCTCCCCTCTCTCCTTTCCCCCTTCTCCCTCTCTTCCCTCCCCCTTCTCCCCAGAGACCAGGCTTTCTTGCTGGGAGGCTCTCAGAGCCAGCAGTGCTGTGGATGAAATGGTTCGGTGGCTCCAGCCCAGCTGCTGCCATGGCAACCAGGCTGCCTGCCAGACCCATAGTCGGGAGCTGGCCCGGTTTTCCTGCTGCAGAACTACTATTCCCAGAATGCAAAGTACTGGGGGCTATGAGAGAAACTCACCTTCTAGAGGGGTGTCCAGCTGGAGCCTTCCAGCTCAGAGAAGGGCACATATTGGCACCTCCGAAAGAACACGGTCAGAATGTGGGCACCTGTGGGGGGTCAGAGAGTACGGAATATTTCTGGGGAAGGCCTGAGTATCCCTCCTTATGATGGCCCAGGCTGAGAGGCCCACAGGAAGATGCAAAGTCTTGGGAGGGGTACTAGCCCCGGTTTTGCCACAACCTGTGGTATTGTTTGGAATTTTTCTCTCAAAAACCATCCACTGCAATGAATGTGGTTAATAGTAGAAATATAAGAATGTTTTTCCACAAATCAGAACAAATGTATGGTGATATTACAAGTTGTTGATAATAGGGTGGTATTTGGTCAAAAATATATCTAAAGCAAACTATGGACTGTAATGAATAGTAATATACTAATATTTTTTCATCAATTGTTACAAAAAAGAGAAAATTATGCTAAGTGAAGGAAACCAGACACAAAGTACTGCATATTGTTTGACTCCATTTATATAAATTGTAAATATAAATAAATTTATGGAGACAGAATTTGATTAGCAGATATGTATGGCAGGGGAAGGATAGAGGGATTGAAAGGTGACTGGTAAGGGGTAGGGGGGTTTTCTTTCTGGAGGAATGAATATGCTCTAATATTGATTATGGTGATGAATGCACAACTCTGTGATTATACCAAAAGCCATTGAATGTACACTTTAGATGGATTGTATGGTATGTGACAATGTCTCAGTAAAATTGCTTTAAAAAAGAAAAAGGAAAAGGAACAGGTAAAAAAACAAACAACTTTCCACTCCTCTTGATCTCCACCACCAACACTGTGGCCCAAGCTTAGATGGCTGCAATGAACCACTAGTTGGTCTCTTTGCTTCCACTCTAGCCCCTCCCTTCCTTCTTAACACTGAAACCTGAATGACCTTTTCAAAATGCAATTCTGATCATATCTCTGCCTCATCTGCCCACACCCTCGCTGTTTAAAGTCTTCAATGTTTAAATGCTTTGCTCTTAGATGAAGAAACAAATTCCTTACCTCAGCTGACAAGGCCCAGCCTTCTTGCTCACCTCACATACTCCAGCCCTCCTGGACTCTCAGAAGCCATGCTTCCTACTGCTCCAGGGCCTTTGCACATGCTGTTTTCACTCTCTTTGACACTCTATCTTCCACTTTTGTTCTACATATCCTTCTCCAGCTCAGAGAAAGACAATCTTCTAAGGAAACTGTCCCTGACATCCTTGACTTGACCAAATCCCTCTTTTATATACTCATGTTGGCATTACAAACCCCTCTTTATAGCACTTGTCACAGTTGCGATCTTACATCACTTTCTATGATTACTTGACAACTATCCGTCTCCCCACCAGATCGCAGCCTCTATGAGAGGAGAGAGAGTGCCTTTTTGCCTGCTGCTGATCTTCAGGGCCTAGCACCTTGCCTGACACATGGCAGGTGCTCCAGAACCATTTGTTGAAACACATCTAAGCCCCAGTCTTCCCATATGAGTGCCCACCATGTGCCAGGCACTGTGGGTGGTGGTGCTAGGGGTATGCAGTGGACAAGACAGACAGGTGTGATCCATCCTTTCATGGAGATCACAGTGTATGAGGAAGACAAACACTGAGTATGCATGACAAGAGTGCTGTGTAAAAGGCAAAGAATGTGGAGCTGTGTGAGCACAGAGCCAGGGGGTCTGGAAAAGCCTACTAGGAAGAGTTATCCATCAAGGTAAGAGTTATCTACCAGGTAAAAGGGATGGAAGAATGGAGGGAAGCATTGCAGTCAGAGGGAACAGTGTGATCGAAGAGATACGCCTGAGGCAGAAGAGAGCATGGAATATTTAAGGCATGAAGGAAGGATGGACAGAGTGGCTGGGGATACAGTGAGTGGGAGGTGATGTGAGCGCCATCTGAATGCTTTGATTTTGCTGGACAGAAGTGGGGTGGGGTGAGCTATCTTTTTAAACTGACTGGCCCTTGTCTTCCATACCCTCACCTGTTCTTAGACCCAGGCTGTCCCACTGCTCAGGCACACTATTGCCAACCACTGTCATTCAGATGTCCAGTGGGGGCCCTACTTGTGTTTAGTATGGTGGGGTTGTGACACTTGATGTGTGTCTGTGTGTGTGTGTGTGTGTGAGAGAGAGAGATGCTGGGGTACCAGCCAATCCTGGAACTTACATTACTGACAAATCTCGGGGAGGTCCCCTGAGAGGGAGAGAGCTTGGCCTGGAGCTTGGGAGTGGTTGCACAGCTTGCCTGAGAAATCAGGCATGACTTACCAGCTACAGAGACTTCAGTGGGTGAGGGGAGCAGAGGCCTTTGGGCACAGGGCAGGGAGGGCTCCTTCTCTCTCACACATCTGTTGCTGTCCTCCTCTTCCTCAAGGATTCCTCAAAGGTGAGGGAACTGTCCCCAGCAGGTTTAGCCCTTCCTTTGAACTTGGGGGCTCCTCAATAAGTCTTTTGCAGTGTTTGTAGAATGACATGGCACCTGTATCCTCAGGGCCTAGCACCTTGCCTGACACATAGCAGGTGCATTTTAGCTTCCTCAATCCACTGAAGGTACCCCAACCACAACCCCACCACCACCACACTCTACCCACCCCACAAGCAGCCCAGATCCCTGGTTCTGCTAAGATCTTCTTGGGGAAGTAGTCCCCAGTTTCCCATTTTACAGAATTGTGTTTCTCAGAGTGTGAACTTTAGACCCACTGCTTCAGAGTCACTTGGAATGCTTGTGAAAATGCAGTTTTCCAGTGGCCTCTGATGCATGTGGTTCACAGACCACATTTGGAGAAGCTTTCTTCTGGAGAATGCCTGATTCTGTCTAAAAAAAAAAACCTACTCAAGCATTCCCTTCCCCAGAAATGTTCCCCAGATATAGCCAGTGATGGTGTCCTTGGTAATCCAAATCTGGACCCCCCACCCTCCCCTTCACCTCCAGACCTCTGCCAGGAGAGCAAACCAGCCTTGCCCCATTAGATTATTTCCAAATCCCTGCCTCATCCATTTAATAAATATTTACCATCTGTCTATTATGTGCTAGATGCTGGATCCTGCAGAGAACATGACAGATATAACTCCTGCTCTCATATGTCTTAAAATTTAGGGGTGAAAACAAATTTATGGAAGCAAACAAATAAATAAACAAGATAATAGCTGTAAGTGCTATGAAGAAGACAAAGCAGAATTATCAGGGAAATGCCTGGGGGACCTGCTTGATTTGAGGGCTCAAAGAAGAAGTTTACCTTGGTGCCTGTGGAAAACAAGTTCTGGAAATGAAAAGAAAAACCCTTCCTTTCCCATTGCTACTGTTTCTGTCTCTCTTCTTTTGTTTCTTTACCTCATCTTGGCTCTCTGTTTCTCTGCTTAACTCCCTCTTTGTCTTGCTTCTTCTCTCTCCTCTGTTTCCCTCCCGCCCTCTCCCACTGCCTCCCTCTTTCTTCTTCCCACCCTTCCTCCCTCACTTCTGTTCCCTCCAGAGAAACTGAAGAAACCAGATCCCTCTGCCTCCCAGGCTAGCCAGCAGTAATTGAGCTGTGGGTTCTCTCAGCAGCTGGACTTGTGAATGTGGCTAGAGGAACAGAGTGAGGAGGTCAGAGGCAGCTGGAGGGATGGGAGCAAGGAGGAGCCAGGGGAAGGCGAGGGGACCCAGAGGGGCTGGAGGTGGCTGCTGAGCCAGGTAATCTAATCAGGGGTGAATCATGAAGATCACTCACTGCGGTGCACAGGACCGGCCTAGGAAATCATATTAATTTGAAGAGGGTGTAAAATCTACAGAGAATTCCCCTCTCTCCACCACACACATGAAGATAAACTGTCTTCAGCTTCCAATATGATCTTACAACAGCTTGTCAGTGACAAAACAGGCTCAAATCCTCCCATTTATCAAATGGCCAATCCTGTTAGCAGCTTAAAAGAGACATAATTACCTGCAGCCTTTTGTGTGATTCTTTATACTAACGCCGCTTCCTTCTTCCTGGCAGCATTCCAAAATGTGAGATCAGAATTCATCCTTGGTAACTGGGGTGATTTTCAGAGATGTTAAATTTGGGGGGCAAGAGAAATGGTCGAGGTGAGACGTTCTGGATGGTGGGCAAGTCTCAGGCTAAGATATGGATTAGCACCATGGACAGGACCGAGGGCTGAGGGATCCTGGGCGTGGCCTTCTGGATGACGGAGCTAACCTGCACAGAAGGCTAGAAACCTTCACACAGAAGGTTAGAAACCCAGCCTAACCTGCACAGGCAGATGCCAGAGCACCGGCCAGGGACCTGGCAGTCATCTCCAGGGCTGGTTGCAGCTGCCTTTGCAGAGAAGGCAGTGGAAGCCTCACCCATGGAGCGTCAGCACTGACAGTGGAGGGCAGGGCATAGAACACAGCTTGGCCTGTAGATGGATAGTTTGGGTAGGGTTCACCCTCAGGTAGAGCCAGGAGTCCCTCCTCTTCACTCCAGAATGGTTGACACGTTTTGAGTTTTCATGATTTCGGGAAGAGCAATATTGTTCTTAGTTAACATTTACCGAGTGCTTGTTATGGACCAGGCACTAAGCACTTCATTACTATAAAACTCATGCAATCCTACTATATTATCCCATTTTATAGATGAGGAGCCAGATGGTGAGTGAGGCTAAGTCACCTGTCCAAAGTCACCCAGAGTTGATTCAGACATGTGTTCTGAGCTAGGTTGCCTCCAAGACAGGCTCTGGCCATGGTGAGAGATCAGTTCTGTGCCTCTGGGTTGGTCTCTCTGCCCCTCCACACTTCTAGCTATTCTTCAGGGAGCCCAGCTGAGGCAGGTCTCCACTCTCACTGCCATGGGAGGAGAGATGGGAGAACCACAAGGCAATGACCTTTCTCTCCATGAGGAATAAGACTCCCTGGAAACAGGTTTCTCTCTGGCCAGGGTTGCTCACTAAACTCCTATCTGCATTTCTTCAGTCCCTATCCCTCTTTCTTCTAGTCCTAGATCCTTGCTGTAGTCTCATCTCCACCCATTCCAGGATATCCCCTTACCCTTCTTATCCTACTTCCACTGCCAAGCCCCTACTTGCTACCAGCCTTTCCCATACTCCTTTCCATTTTTTTCAGGAAGCCCAAGGGAAACCTCTCCTGGAAGGGAACTGTTGGAGTCCATTGGGAAGCCAGATAAAGATTCAGACAGTGATACAGAGAGCAAGAGACAGACCAGAGACAGACAGAAAATGAATTTTGAAGTGTTGTAGAGTTAATGATTGTGGTCAAATCCTGTTGAGAGACAAGACCAGGATTAGCTTTCCAGGGGTATATCAGAGAATTTCTAGGATTCAGCTTTGACTGCCGCTGGCTGCCTTTACCCAGCAGTCCTCCATCCTTGCCCCTCTCCTTGTCTGCACTGCCTCCTTCCCTCCACCTCACCAGCCTTAGGCATTCATCACTTGGGTTAGTGATTTATTAAGGGCTCCGACAGTCACTGTTTGGCAAAAATCGATCTGTGAAGAATGGGACAAACCCAGGGACCCTGTTCTCCTGAGCCCCCACCATCAATCTGCCCCCAAACAACTCCATGACTCTGACATCAGTGCTGCCCCACCCCCACCCCAGCCTTGGGTGGGAGGCCCTGGCTGCTCTGGATCTCTGGATCCCTTTCTTTTCTTAGAGAGAAGGGAGATGAGAGGTCAGAAGGAAGAAGAGAGATTGAGAGAGAGAGAGAAAGTGCTGTCTCTTAGATGTTTATTTTGTTGTTTTTAAGTGAGAAATTTCCAGCTCTATTAAATGCAATCAATACTTGGCCCAAGAGAAGCTTCCCTTCTCTGAGACATTTGAAATCTGGTCAAATCATTTTGCCCTAATACAAAGTAATTTATCAATTTCAAAACCCTTCTAATCAGTGGAGGCTGTGGAGTCCCAATTCCTGCTGTCTTCTGCTGCAGGACACACATGTACACACACACACAAACACACACACCATGAAACTGTGAACAAACTCCTTTATTCTCTGTGCAAAGCCCCCTTCCTCCCTCCTACCTCCCAAGGACTGCAGAATGTTTTTCTCTCAGCTCAGCTTCCAGACTGGGTACCATCCTCACAATCTCTAGCCCAAACGGTGAGCTCTTGGCCCACAGAGGCTGCTGGCACCTACAGGTCTGCAGAGCTGAGCCCTGGGGAGCTGGAGGTGGGCAAGAGCCAAGCCACAGTGTGCTGCTGAGTGCCATGTACCCTCCTCTTCACCTGCTGGATAAACAGCCAAGTGGAAGAATTCCTGTTAATAGACAGGGCTCAGAATTGGAACGAGGAAGCTGGAAGGGGCCCATGGCTACCAAAGTCCTCTCCTAGGACTTTGGCCCAAGTCTCCCAGGGGCAAGCGGGGATCATCTGGCTAGAGCGTGGCTTGCTGGATGAACCTGGGATGATGTCACAACACTCTCCCGCCTCTGAAGCTGCTATTTTTGCCCTCGAAGACAGCCTGTGTCTAAAGGGAGATTGCGACAGCAGTGAAATCACCTTGCAACTCACCCTCCTGCTCCCAGGAAGAGAAGCCTGAGCCTTTACTGCTCCATTAGATTGGATTCTCAGCAGGTCTTTTGTGGCCGCCAGCTGTGGTGGCCAGATAGGCCACTGACCTTCGGGGAGGAGCCACCCACTGAATAGCTGATTCAGATGCTTTCCCTATAATGGTCTCTGCATGCTCGGCCCTTGGAGAGTGCCTGAGGGAAATGATTCAGTGAACCAGAGGTCTGCCACACAAGGGAACCCAGGAGCAGAGATGGCACATGAGATTTTTGAGATGTCTAGCCACAGAGCACTCAATCCAGGGACCTTAGTCCAGTTCCCATGGTGTCTCCATCAAGCCTAACTAAAAATCTCCAATAGACCTTTCAGACACTCCGTAAATATGTGTGCAGTCAATGAATGGACGGAACTCTGTGTAGCTCTGCTCCTCTGCTTTGTGAGTTCTCGCCCCAAATCTATCACAGCTCCTCTAGGGCTAGCATCAAGGACTTTGCATATCTTTGGAGTTCCCATGGTTCCTTGCCCAGGGCTCTGCACAATATAATATTAAACTAGAGTGAGCACAGTGTCCTATGGTTTATGAGGCTTTTTAATATTAACTGCCTAATTTAATTCTACAATAATGCTGTGGGGTGGGTATTATCCTATTTTAACTGGAGGAACCCACCGTTAAGAGAGGTGAAGTCACTTGCCAAAAATCACACAAAAAATGATAAATCTGGGTTTCCCAATCCAAGTTCTCTGAAACCAAATCCTAAAATCTTTCTGCATCACTCACTCACTCATTCGTTCATTCATCATATAAATATTGAGAACCCTCCTCGTGCCAAATGTTAAGCTTTCCTCATGACAATCTAAAACTACATAACATTTTCCCTTTCTATAGATTGGGAAATAGAGACTCCACGATAAAGTGACTTGCCCAAGGTAGACAGCAAATAAGGAATGGAAACAAATTAAACCCAGGTCTTCTGATCTCAAATCTGGAGTCTTTCCCACTATTCCACACATAATTTTTGTAGTAACACTCATGGGGGGCTTGTGATGTACCCACTTAATCTTTTTTTTTTTTTAAGATTTATTTATTTATTTCTCTCCCCCCCCCCCCCGCCTCCTTGTTTTGCACTCACTGTCTGCTCTTCTGTGTTTGCTTGTCTTCTCTTTAGGCAGCACGGGGAACTGATCCTGGGATCTTCCGCAGTGGGAGAGAGGTGCTCAATCTCTTGTGCCACCTCAGCCCCCTGGTCTGCTGCATCTCTTATTGTCTTTCCTCTGTATCTCTTTTTGTTGCGTCATCTTGCTGCACCAGCTCTCTGCACGGGCCAGCTCTCCTCTCGGGCCAGCTCACCACGCGGGCCAGCTTGCCTTAAAACAGGAGGCCCCGGGAAATAAACCCTGGACCTCCTATGTGGTAGACAGGAGTCCAATCGCTTGAGCCACATCCACTTCCCCCCACTTATCCTTACAACATCTTTACTCTCACTCCCTTTTTACAGTTGAAAAATAAAAATTTTGAGAAGTCCTGTGTCTAGTGGCCAAGCCTAGGATTTGCACTCTTTCTTGGATTCTAGAGTCTGATTGCTAGGCTATAGTGGCTTACTGATGATAATATACACTTGTTATATATCAAAATAATCAATGTTTATTGAGTGAGCAACTGGTCACTATACATATGAGGTTCATAAGACAGCTGGGAACAGAAGCCATAAATTCTGGGCTTCCACGTTGGCAGCTGGCTTTTTGTCCATACTGTCTATCCCTCACAAATGCCTTTAATAATAATTGCCCCCATTTCCTGAGGACTCACTTCAGGCCAGTGCTGTGCTAGCCCTTTGCATGCATTCTGTCTTTGGATACTCATACAACCCTACGACATAGGTATTATTTTCCCCATTTGAAAGATGTGGAAACCAAGACTCAGAAAGTTTCAGTGATTGGTCCCTGCCACATAGTATATCAAAGAGATATCAATGTAAAGTGGCCATCTCTCTCCTCGGCCCTGCAAATCATTTCAGAACACCTGCTCAAGACCCGCTTCCCACCAGGATTGGAGAGGGGGTTATGAAGATCATTTCCCTGGGAAGAGAGTAGGCACCTAAAGGCTACTACAGCTGGAGAAGTCCCCCACGCTAAATAGAAAGGCATGTAGATCCAGGGTTAGACCCTGCTTGGAGTCAAGTGGAAATTGGAAGTTGTTGAGGAAATGGTAATAAGAACAGCTGACTTCTGGGACCACAGTACCCATTACTGGCTTGGATCTTCCAACCCCACCCCTCCAGAGCTAAGAACTTCCCAAGCCTGCAGGAAGTGACATGCCCTACAAAGAATGGCTACAAGCACCACCCAGCTCCTCTGTACTCACTCTGATTGCTCCCCAAATTGATGGATGGATGCGCCTCTGCAAACTGGAAAAATAACTAATGTGCTACTCTTGGACCATGTTGCCTGTGGGTGAAGGGTCTTTTCTGGGTTAACCTAAGAACTGGGAGGAATCAATCCCCTGAATAACAACCCAAAGCAGCTGTGGGGAGAGGCTCCCAGCCTGGTGGGGCAGGGTTTACGTTTCCTCCAGGGTATTCTCAGTGTCACCTCTCATCACCATAATATTTACATCAAATACAAAAGGCCTCCTTGGAATAGAACCCTGAGGTTGTAAATGCCAAATCCAAGAATGTCAGCAAAAGCAAAAGATCAGGTTCTTTAAGCAGTGAGTTCCCTCCTCCCACCCAGCAATGCCTGCTGCAACCCCAGGGGCAGGATGGATAGGTTCCTGAGCTGCTGTTGAACCTCACACAAGACCATTGCAAGCAAGTAGAGAGCCCAAGGTTACCTTTCTTTCCTGTCCTGGGACCCCGGGCAGACTTGTCCCTTCCACCAGGCTTCACACAAACTCTGAGGAAATGTGCTTACACATAATCCCTGTGCAGGAAGGGAAGTCTAGCCACCTCACAGATGCACAGACAGGTAGACAGACAGATAGGTGTACTCTTCTATGAACCCCAGAGCCTTGGTGATAAGGCCCAATGTGTTCTGTATCCCAGTGGCCAGTGTGTCCTTCCTTGTGTAGCTGTCCTCTTGGGACCCAGTGAAACTTTTCTTTTTTTTTTAAACAATTTATTGAAGTACATCATTCATACATGAACATACATAAACTATAAGTGTTAGTAAACATTGTGATCTTACAAAACAAACACACATAACATCATAAAGGGCTCCCACACATCACTCCCGCCCCACCCCAAACACCCCGCATTGTTGTGAAACATTTGTTAACAAATCATGAAAGAGCATCGTCAAGGTATTATTACTAACCATAGTCCATATCTTCCTCCCCTATACATTTTTTTAAGGATTTATTTATTTATTTATTTGCTTTTATCCATTTTTAAACCCACCCTCCGTTTTTGCTGTTTCTGTGTCCATTCACTGGGCAACTCTCTGTGTCCATTTCCTGCCCTCTCTTCTCATCCTCCTCCTGTCTTCACTGGGATTTGACCCACGGAATCTCCAATGTGGGAGAGAGGCATCCTACCGCCTGCACCACCTTAGCTCCTGGTTTTTCGGTGCGTCTCATCTTGGCTCTCCCTTGTGTCACTCTCCTGTTATATCACCATCTTGCTTTGTGACTCGCTCGTGGGGCCTAGCGGCTCACCCGCTCCTGGGTGCGCCTGGCTCGTGGGGCCTGGGGGGGCGCACCCGCCCACAGGGCCTGGCAGCTCACCTGTGGATGGGGCCTGACAGCCCAGTGAAACTTTTCTGAGGTCACTCACTCATCAAACATATACTGAGCCCTAAATAAGCACTGGGACCTGGGAATACAATGGTGGAGACATGGCTTCTACCCGAAGGAGCTTATTTTCTAGTGGACAGACTGTGAAAAAGTAAACAAATAAAAATAACTTCAGATGCTAAGTGCTAAGAAGAAAAGAGGTTGGAATGAAGGGAAAGAGTGAAAGAGGGGGCTGCTGCTGCCTGGGTAGGCAGGGAAGGCCTCTTGGAGAAGGTAGCATTTGACCTGAAGTATAGAAAGAGCCGCCCTATGAAGATTTGGAGAAATAGGACTCCACACAGGGGGAACAGCAAGTGCAAGAGCTCTGAGGAGAGGAATGTGTGTGTGCTAGAGGAACAAAAAGAAAGCCAGGTAGTGGGGGAGAGGGAGTGACCGAGTGTGGTGAGGAGATGAGAGTAGAGAGGTGAGAGTGAGGGTCTTGTTGGCTGTGGAAAGGAAAACAAAACCCTAAATGCAACGAGAAGCCATGGGAGTGATATAGGCAGGGTGCCACTAACTTGTGGTGTGTGTATTTATATATTTGTTGTTGTTGTTGTTGTTTGTTTGAAGGTACCAGGGATTGAACACAGGACCTTGTACATGGGAAGCAGGTTCTCGACCACTGGGCTACACTCGCTTTCCATATCTAATTTATATTTTTAAGTTTTACTCAGATAATAAAAATCTTGGTCTGCTTCTGGCTTCACAATTTATGCACTGTGTGACCTTGGGCCAGTTCCTGCACTTTCCTAAACCTCAGTTCCCTTAAGAATTTCTTGGGTTGTTAGAAGAATGATATGAGTTAACATGTGCAGTGTGTCCAGCTCAGGACCTGGCATCTGTAGGTGCACAATAAATGCTATTTCTCTCCCACTTGTCATTCCTCTGACCCCCAGCCTAGGCCCCATCCCTCCTCAGCTGCCACACACTGGGCACACCCTGGGGCCTAAGTGGAATCCCAGAGCAGAGGGAGGGGCCTTGCCCACTGATATCAGGACCAGCTGAGGTGGCCCAGTGTCCCCTCACCCAGTGCCCCAGCATTTGCGGGCACCACCCTTGGATCATGGGAGATCAGACCCTGCACAGGGACTTCCCAGGGGCCGCATGCTGCCAGTGACATCAGGGCACATTTGCATGCAGACGCATTACATTTCCATGTATTGCCATGTCATTTGTTGCTTCAATATGGCAGACACAGTATTAAGGGAAAAGGTTGTCGTTGCCATGCAAGATTGTGCTCCTCCACACTCATCTGCATTCCTTTCCAAGTCCTTGGTGTCCTATCTTTGACCCCAGAAGTTGCCTGGGGGAGAATTGGGAAAACAGGGTGGAAGCAACTGGAAGAAGCATCTGAAATAGAAAGGCCATTGTTAGGCAGTTTGGAGAGGAAGTCAGGGCAGGGAGCAGACAGCATGACTCCTGCTTTTCCCTGGAGCTGAGCTCACATAGCACCAGCTCCAAAGTAAGGAGGGGCTCGCTACTCTGAGAGAGAATTTCCCCCAGCAGCCGCTGGAGTAGCCACACATCCACTTGACTGTCCTCAGGGGACAAGGCACTTCTCAGCCCTCTCTCTCTCCCTGCTGCCCTGGGCTCCACAGAAAGGATGTGATGAGGTTAATTAATTGCTTGTAAAAAAGTTCTTTGGAAGGAAGAGAAGGTGCTAGAGAGCCTTCACATCCGGGAGCCTAGAGATCCCCTGAGCAGTAGTGCCAGCAGTGAAGTAAGACTAGCTCCTGACAAGGGAAGACAGAGGGTAGAGTAGGGGGTTGTAATGGGGTGCAGACAGGCACAGAAAGAGAGTGAGGCAGCAGAGGAAAGGGACAGGGGAGAGGCCTCAGAGATCACGGCCTCAGGAACACTCTTAATCCTGAAATGCATTATGAGGAGCTCACAGAAGGAAGAAAGTTTGGTTGAGCAGGGGTAATAAGTCTCAATTTGACTCACCCCAGGAGAAACATATCCCAAACCTTAGCTACTTCCTTCCCCTGCTTCCCTTTCTTGGCTGCTCTCATTGGCCTCCTCCCATTGGCTAGTCTGAAGCCAGAAGCTCCCCCATAATGCCTTCACCCCTCCATGCCCTGAGTCCTGGGAGATTCTCCCTCATTCCATTGGGGTTCAGCACCCCTCCTTATCCACGAGGGCTGCTTCTCCCCAGAGGCATTAACACGGAGTGGGCAGGCTGGAAACAGAGGCTGGTGCTGTGGGCAGGATGGGGAACTGGCCGAAGTACTGAAAGCCCTAAGTCCTCCTGTAGAGGAAGCTCCACATTCTCTCTGTGCACCTGCTCCTCCACTCCCACCCATACATCCACCCCCATCTTTACCTTCAAGTCTTCAGCCTGGATGTGAACCACCTAAGGCCTGGACAGACAGGTAGGGTAGCAGATCTCAAGGATCTCCTCCAAGTTACAAGTTAGCCCTCTCCACCAAAGCAGCAGCTTCCGCCTCTTGCTCCCTGTCCTGAGCACTAGCTCCATCTGTTCTACGAGCCCCGTCAAGGACAGCCCCCTGCAATCTGACCTCGGCAGCAGCTGGCAGGGCCCGGGGCTGCATTTGACATCCTGATCCAACCATATTCTCGGAGAGGAAGCAGGTTGGGAGTTCCGCATGCTTGCACACACCTGCACATACCATGCACACACACCCTCAATGTCAGCCTAGACTAGAGAAACAGTTCTTAAATTTCTTGGGTCACAGACCCTCTGACCATAATGGAAGCCAAGCACCCTCTCCCAAGAAAAATGCACACATATACAAACTTTTGCTTTTCCCATGAAGAGAGCCTCCAATAGGAGTGGCACTTCCCCTAACTCCTGCCTTCAGCAGCAACCCAGGTCCAGGGAGTGGGGCTCTCCAGGAAGATGCTTTCTAGGCCGTGAGTATTTGGCCAAATCACGGGGTGCACCTTCATAGGCTGAGTATTGGGGACTCCCCAGGGGCTTTGCCAGTGGGGCTGAGCTGAAGGGCGAGAGGAATCTGGACCATCTCTAAGGTTACCTTTGAGCTCTCAAACTCAAGGACTTAGAATTTCTGTCCCACACACGCCTCTTGCTAATGAACACAGTCCAGGTACCCTCCTCTCGGCCTTGGTCATGTTGAACAGGACAGTCGAGAACCAACTATGAAGACAACTAACTACCTGTGACCAGGCCTGAACATTCTATTCAATACACAGAACTGCAGCCCATCCACACACATACACCACATGCATTCACATGCAAAGCATGTATACACAGGTCAGGCACAAACCATGCCAGAACATACAGAAACACACAAGTCATAAAACATGATGAAACATGCAAAACTCCAAAAAGCGCATGCATTTATACACAAACTCTTCACACACACACAGCCATGATCACACAAACCATATATGCACACATATGGACTCTATCTGTAACCCCCCATTCCCACCTCCTAGGTAACATTCCACCATATTGAAATTTCCATTTCTATCTGCCAGGTGTAATCTTCGAGCCTTTGTGGCTGAACCACTCTTCCCTCCTTTTCCTCACCTGGAAGATTCCTAGAAAGCCTCTCTACATCTTAGCCAAATTGTTACTTCCTCCTTGAGTACTTCCCTGACTTCTCCGCCCAGCCTAACATAAGCACCCATGCCTTGTACTCTGCCATCCTGGTACTTAGTTCACATTATTGTTATTGCTTCTCTAGCAATCTCTCTTCCTAGCTCTGAGGGACTGGAACAACCTATTTCTTTTTTTTTTTTTTTTTTTTTTTTAATTTTATTTTTTATTTAAAGATTTTATTTATTTATTCATTTATCCCCCCCTTGCTGCTTATGCTCGCTCGGTCAGCCAACCACGCCGTTCGGGCGGGCCCGCCTTCACCAGGAGGCCCCGGGAACCGAACCCGGGGCCCCCCATATGGCAAACGGGAGCCCCACTGATTGAGCCACAGCCGCTTCCCGGAACAACCTATTTCTTACTCACCACTGCATCCCCAGCACCTGGCACAGTGCCCAGCTTGTGACTGGGGCTTCAATAAATGCTTGTTGAGGGGATTAATCCATTTACACATACGGTAAAAACATATGTATACATGAATTCACAAACCCTACATACATGCACAAACATGTAAATCAAGCAAACACACAGACACATGCAAACTATATACACATGCAAATGCCAGCCCTTGAACACAGTTCCAGCAGGTTCCAATTAGCCAACCAATAATGGCTGAGTTCCAAAAAAAGTCCAATGCTTCTCTAAGTGCACCGGGAGAGGCAAAAAGGGGTCACCTGTGGTCTCCTGCCCTCAAGGGACTGACAGGCTAATTAGGAAAACAAGACTAATGTCTGATGAGATATACTATAGAATTTAGTGCTATGCTGTGACCTGTGAGGGCTCAGAGGAGGGAGAACTTGTTGTGAGCTAGAGTAGTCAAGGGAGGCTCCCTGTGGGAGGTGTGGGTTGAGATGGATCCTCCTGGGCAGGCAGGATTCAGGCAGACAGAGGGGAGGAGAGAGAAGAGGAAACAGCATATGTAAAGGCCCAGAGGCCTGTTCATTAGCCTGAGAGGGAGGAACCTCAGAGTTCTCTAGGGAAACAGAATCAACAGGAGATATCTGTCAATAATATGAGATTTTATAAGAGTCTCTCACGTGACTGTGGGGATGTACAGTTTCCACAGGCAGGCTGCAAACCAGGGCCTTCTATGAAAGTCCAAAGAAGGTCTTTCATGAGTTTCCAGGAGACATTGGCTGTCCAAAGATGAGCTGGGAATTTCTTTCTGAATGTTGAAATCACTTCCCCTTTGAAGGCATTCAATTGATTGGATAAAACATCACTCATTGCTGACAGCAATCTCCCTGATGGATGTAGATGTAATCAGCCATCTATGCAGTAAACTCACTGGTGACTAAAGTCCATAAATGTCCTTGTATTACAATTAGCCCAGTGCTTGCTTGACCAAACACCTGGGCACAATTACCTGGCTGAATTGACACATTAGCCTAACCATCACAGAACCCATGCTGGTAGTAGGGGTAGGGAGAGGGGATCCAAACGCCAGAGTCCCCCAGGGCCAGGCTGAGGAGCTCCAGGTTGTCATGGCCACCAGGTATAGACCATGTAGACCTGTGGACTCTTCCCACCGGGTTTGAGGACAAATTTCTCCAGAGTCCTGTGACCCAGGTAGCAGGGAGCTGGGAGCAGGCAGGGATGAGCTGATTGTGCACCTCAAGCTGTGGGAACACAGAGGCAGCCCCTGGCAGGGCTCCTGTTGCCTCTGGGCAGCCTCAGGAGGCTGCAACACCTGAGGGAAGGGCAGGGTCAAGCCTAATGACTGATCCCTCCACCCACTCCTTCCCTGGCAGAGATGAGTGACCAGCTGGCCAAAAGCTTGAGTGGTATTGTTGTTGGCAAAGCAGCCCTTGTTAGCCACCAATGATAGGGTGGGAGTGGGTGGCCAATGGGGAGAGAGAAAGCCTCTCAAAGCTGCTTGCCCAAACCCTTCATTTCACCCCAAAAATGCACCCCACTGCAGGAAGCCTCCAGGAGAGGCCAGGGGGGAAGGAGACAGCCCCAAAGCACTGACACCAGAAGGTCCCCTAGGGCAGGCCTTGGAGGCAGCTGGCCTCCAATGACCCCAGCTCTCTGGCCTCAGAACCCCAGCAGAGGCTGTGTTCAGCTGAGGCATGGTGGATGGGCTTGGGGACGGGCCAGGTTTACTGCCTATGAAGGATTGCACAAGACTAAAGAGCTGGAGCTCTGGAGGCAGAGAGATTTGGGTTCAAATTCCAGCTCCATCCCTTTCTTGCTGTGTACCCTTGGATGAGTACTTAACCTCTCTGAGCCTCCAGGTCCTCAGCCGTAAAAGGGGATCATTGTTATAGCTCTCTCCAACAAGGTTGTGAGGCTTGAAGGCTTGAGTGACTCTCACTAAGTACTCAAGAAATGGGAGCTGTTTGTGTTGGTCTAAATGTTCTGATTCCATCTGCATTAACATTAGTGGCTGATGCTTGGCCAGAGCCCAGGAGCTCTGACCTCTGCCCAGGCCGCAGGCAGAAAACCTCACAGGCTGCACAGGCTGTGGAAGAGCCCCCCAGCTGACAGGCTGCCTAAACCCCTTTGCTCAGCTCCTGCAGCAAAGCACAACAATGGCCTCACTCCCACCCCATGCCCACACAACCCAGGGGACCCAGGCAACAACACAGTGAAAGCTGATTGCGTGTCAGTTTCAAGCTCACAGCATGCTCAGGGCAGGGCCTTAGCTTCTTCCCAACTGAGGGGCATCTGGGGCTTCAGCCTGAGCTCAGATACGGCCAAGCAGGAGGAGAGGCTTAGCAAGAGGGGCCAGCAGTACCTGCTCCTCACCTGGGAGGGGGAAGAGATGGTGAGCTCATTTTTTCAGCAGAGAGAAATGATCATTTGTCCTCTCGTTTGAGGTAGCATCCTGCAGGGACAGAGGAGGGGCTGAGTTTGGGGCTCTGGAAGTGGGTATAGGGCTTCTATCACACTTCAGTCCTCCTCCCTAACCTTGAAATTGTCCTTTTCCTAAGGATGTGGGGCCAGGAAGTAGTTGTTGCCATGGGAATTTGGAGACGCCCCTGAGAGTGGAGACTGCAAGGAGGAGAAGGGCTTAGGGTTCAAGAAGGAGAAATGTGGTCTGAGCATTTTCCTGCTGTAGGTACCCCTCTCTGTCCTTTCATGCACTGCTCAGCAAGGTGCCCAGTGGAGAGCAGGGGAGAGTAGGGCAAGCTCTATGCTTGGAAAGTGAAGGAATTTTCCTGATCCTGCACTATCAGGGTTCTGGTAAACCATTCCCCTGGGGGCATTTGGGAGTTACTGGAGAGCAGCTGGGCAAACAGGTGGAGCTGGAGCCAGGCGCCAGGGAAGGAAGGAATACTGTGGGCTCCTGGGCATCCTCTCTGGCTGCTCTGCAAATGACACTGGAGGCAGCCCTCCCACCGGAAGCAGGAATGTGGTGGGTGGTCCAGCCCAAGTGAGGGCCAGAAATGGGAGAAAGGATTTTCACCCCTGCTGGAGGCTGGGGCCAAGTGGGCTCAATGGAGAGAGAAAGGCAAGAGGAAGCCCGAGATTGAACAAAAACGGCAGATGGAGGGGGCAACAGAAAGGGAGCCAGAGGGCCAGGGAGGGGAGCTTGGGAGCAGGAGGACTGGAGAGAGCTACGGCAAGTTGACCGGGGCCATCTCTCATGCCACAGGGACGTGAGGATGCCAATTGGGAGCCCAAAGATAGCCTTGTAAGGGGGTGACCAGATCCCGGCAGTCCTCTGCCCAGCCCCTCACAAAGACTCAGTTTGCTGATCTGATAACATTTACTCAAGGTGACCCCACCCTCAGCCCCAACTCCTGGATGACTAAGGAATCTGGGGCCAGTTTTCTGGACTTGCTTTTAGGGGGAGTGGGGTACTCACAATCCTAGATAGTTGAGTTCCCAGGAGAAGGCCACAAGCCCAAGAATGTCACAAGCCACTCTCCTCTCTCCTCCTCCCTCAAGCATCAGCCCCCAATTCACAGCCTAGATGCAGTGAAATTTGTGGGGGAGGGGAGGCAGCCCTAGATGCTTTCTCTCCTCTTCCTCTTTGTCCAGCCTTAGACAACCCTGCCTTCATGGGTGCTGGGCCCCACCGAGCCTCTGTGAATCCCCATTTCCTCTCTATTCAATGACCCCATCCCTCCCCTGGGGCTCTCTGACTTCTGTCCCACATCCTGAGCATTTCTAGGCCAGAACCTCTAGCCACCAGGATCACAGAAGCCTGCTGGCCCCTGCAGCTCCAAGCAGGCAGAACTGCTAATTGGCATTAACAGAGAGCAGGCCCGCAGCTCACAAAAGATCCCCTCTTCCTGACCAGAGCTTTGCCTGGGGCCCAGCCAGGCTGCCTTCTTCTGGTGTCTGTCAGTGGGGGAGGGGAGACCCCAAGGCTGGAGGGGGCAAGGGAGGCCCACCGCTTACTGAGGTGTCCTCACCTGAAGCTCAAATACAAGCTGGAAGAGGCTGACCCTCTTCCTACCTCTCAACACAACCCCTCAGGAGCTGCAAAGCCATTAAAGCCTGCCCTATATGCATTTTTTTTTTTTTTTTTTTTTTTTGAGGGGTTGGGGATTGAACCAGGGACCTCATATGTGGGAAGCTGCTGTTCAACCACTGAGCTACATCAGCTTCCCTGAGTTGTTTTTTCATTTGTTCTGCTTGTTGTTTGTTTTGTTCTTTTTCAGGAGGCACCGGGAACCAAACCTGGGACCTCCCATGTGGTAGGCGGGCACTCAGCGGCTTGAGCCATATCCACTCCCCCCATATGCAGTTTAATCTAATTTCATCTGGAACAAAACGCTCTGAAGTCAGACTGCCTGGGATGATAGCCTAGTACTGCACTTAATATGTGTGAACCTGGACAATGGTGCCTCTGTTGTCTTGTCTGAGAAAAGGGAATGGCACTACCCATCTCACTGGGTTCTTGTGAGGATTAAATGCTACCCATAAAAAGGTCATGGCATAGTCCCCAGCATGTAGTAGGCACTCAATAAATGCGAACTGTAGTCATATGATTATAATAATTATTATTTCCTGGACTCAGTTCCCTTATCTGTAGGAAGTTCCTGTCCCAAGACTTCAACACTGAGCATAGATAATGGAATAAAGCAGATGCCCCATAGAAGTTTGTTGTATAGATGGAAGGAAGGAAGGGAGAGAGGGAGGGAGAAAGGAAAGTGGATGTATTTGTCATAGGTAAAACCAGTCTTACAAGTAAACAGGGAAGACCTCCTTCCCCATCCAACACTCCATCTAAAAGTCTCTCTGTTATTGCCTAGAATTTCACCATTGTTGTTTATTCCTTTGAATAAAGTACTCAGCTCTTCCTGTTGGTCCCCTTTAAGATATAAACCATCACAGTTTAGTTTGAGCAAGTGATAAGACTGACTGGTGAGATGAGGCAGCTTGAAAGCATGAGAGTCTCTGTGGAGTAGATGGGGATTATGACTGGGAAAGTGCTAAAGGAATCTGTACAATTTTGCAGGAGGCTGGCTCTAAGAAAATTGAGTGCAGGACACTGCAATTTCCCTTAGTAACAGTTCAGATGTGACTGAACCTCATATTCAAGAATGTCTTCCTAGTCTCTCTCCTAAATCCCTCATGCTGTGGATTATAGGCCAAAATGATCATCTATTTCTCCATGTTATGGGTCCAGCACAGAATGTATGTCTGTATTTGCTCCTGAAGATTTTCTTTTTCCTCATGGCAGGATCTATCCATATGCAATCTCAATCCTAAAGCTATTTTCATTTGCTGGGGAAATTTGAAGACTATCTCTTGCCAGTCTGAGGTTAAACACAGAGGGAAACTAAATGCAATTTTCCCTTTTGAGAAGGAGTTACAATATTTTTAAGCAATTGAAGCTTCAAAATTTCAAATTCAACATGCAGTTAGGCCTCAACTACAGGAACTACAGGTTTTGCAAAGTTTACAAAATAGTGGATTTCTCAGTGGCTTTTTCCTGTGTGCTGAGTCTTTGAGTGTTTCATAAATGAAGGTGTTCTGGGAGACTTGGTGCAGTTTATTGATGTTTGGCTTTTGGTTGGGGCCTTTTAAAGTACCTGTTACATGGGGAAAAAGTAAGAAGAAAGATGTTACAACGAAGTGTCAGAGCAATAATACATTTTTAATACCATTATTTATCAACATTTATTGCTGTATGGAGTTAACAAACACGCTGGTCCATCCCCAATGAATGTTTGCAGTAAATTTAAAGGACTTGTCTTGCCTTTGGCACAATGAAGATGACCCAGTGAAGATCCTTGTCTCATTTTGCAGAGACAACCACAGGCGAAACAAACTCTTGGAGGCCTGGCACAGAGCACAGTTCATTAGCCAGTCCCCACCCTTATCCTAGTCCATTCCCCAGGCTGGGAGAACCCAGTCTGCTTCACGAGTTCCCCCTCAGACTCCATCATAACCCCCACCCACTGCAGTAAGCTCCCAAGGACAAAGGACTCTTAAGACAGGAGAACCACGCTGTCTGCGCTGTCCACCATGACGACTAATGGGGTAGTCGTGGGTGACCCAACTCCATAGCTACAACCTACTGGACCATGACTGGGCACCTGACTCAAAGACAAACCATCCAAGGCAAGGAAACTGGCTGCAGCCTCGTGGGAGAACAAAGGTAAGTTGGGTCAATCAAAGTGTCTCTTCAGGAAATCTGAAGAGACAAGCATAAGGAAAATTAGGAGTTAACAGGGTATGATGGACACGAGCTGTTTTTCCTGCCCAGCCCTCATTTCACATTTTTCTGGTGACAGCACCCCCATATTCTTTGGGGAACTACTCCTCTACCTCTTTCAGTCTCTAGAACAGGGGTTCTTAACCTTTTTTGTTCCACAGACCCTTTTGCCAGTCAGGTGAAAACCACAGATCCCTTACTAAGTCCACACTATACTGTGTATTATTTAATAAATATATCACACCCACACCAAAATGTCCCCACAAGAATAATGTTTTTGTTTTTGTTTTTTTAACTAAAATTCAAGCTCACTGACCCCTTGTTAAGAACTGCTGCTCCAGAATTTAGGAGAGCTGGTCCCTCCTGCAGATTCTGGGATATGGGTCCCAATCCCAGGCCCAGCCAGTCAGCAGATTTCACTCCTTAATCACAATGATGAGTTCAGAATGGGGAAGTGAATTAATTAAAGTATTGGTCTAGCAAAGAGACCCAAACAGCAGTAGCTTGAACAAGAGAAACATTTCTTTCTTTCTCATATAAAAGCCTAAATGTTTACAAGAACTCTGTTCCATGAAAGTCTTTGGGAACTCAGAGTCCTTCTGCTCTGCCCATCTGGGGTTATCCTTATCACCACCATGACCACATTGCAGCCAGCCAGAAGGCAGAAAAAAGGAAGGGGATGCATGACCTTCCCCTAGCGGTGCACACAGCACTTTTGCTCACATCTATCTCATTAGCCAGAACTTAGCCCCCAAACCACACCTAGTTGCAAGGCAGGGTCTATTGCCAGCTACAGATACTTTCACATTGGAGGAAGAAGAGAAGGATGACTGGGAGACAACCAAGGGCCTCTGCAGTAGCAATCACAGGGAGTCAGCCCAAAAATGGAGTCAAGCCAGAGGAAAGAATAGACGAGAGCTGAAAGCCAGTTCTACATTTGTTTCTCAGTTACGTAAGTTAACAAATTTCATTTTTTGTTTGCCTAAACTAGTTTGATTTGGGTTTCTGACACCTGAACCCAAAGAGTTCTGGCCAATTCATGGCAGGAACAGAAGGTAAAAAGCTCGTAAAGTAGAAAGGAGGCAAAGGGATCATGAAAGGGAAGCCAAAGTATGAGGACACAGGAACTACAAGGCAGAGAAAATCAGAAGCCACAAAATATAGAAAATGTACAGAGACTCAGCTGGTGGTAAGAGAGGAAGAGGTGGACAGAGAGAAAGCTAAGCTACCTTATGGGGGTGCATGCCACCACCTCCTGCAAAGGTGCCTCTCGCCAAGCCACTCTGGGGTTCCAATAACCTTTCGGTTCAATTACAGTATGTGGAAGGGTATATTATTTTTAAAAATATTTGCTGCCCGTACCTGGGATGTGCCTTTCTCATGGAGGATTCTACTTCTCCAACCCACTGATGTCAGGCATGGCCAGGTGATTTGCTTTGGCTAGTAAAGTGCACGGAGACACTTTAAGAATCAGTGTGGGGGAGTGGATGTAGCTCAAATGGTTACGCGCCTGCTTCCCATGTATGAGGTCCTGGGTTCAATCTAAAACAAAAAAACCAGTGTGCTCCTCTGTCAGCCGGGTTTCCAGACTGAAAAGAACTTGGAGCAGAGTTTCAGCTGATTTATGGCAGAAATGTAACAAAGGGGTGAAATAAATATTTGTCATAGGCCTCTGAGACTTTTGTGTGGTTTGTTACTGCAGCATTCTTAACCTAAGCTGACTGATACACAGTGTCTGTAAGGCCTGTTTTTACTGCAGTTCCTGCTTATCTTGAAGCCTGATTGTTTATCTTTTCCTGAATATTTAGGCACATATTTCCTTATAGTACCTCTCACCTCTCCTTGTAACTAACAGGGAATGAACCCTGAACAATCATCACCTAATATATAGTAACTTCTGATGGAGGAGCTCTATCCATTAAACCAGGAATGACAGGTCTGATGTTTTCATGATCACATACATCCTATTACCAATTTCCTTTCTCACTTTCTTTCCCCAATACTTCCTGTAACCCCAAGAGGGCATAAAGTAATCTGATTATTATAAAACTAAGTAATTGCATGATTTAAAATTATTTCATTTTACAAAATTCCATGTTTGTAATTTTTATAGAATTTCTGCAAAACAAAATCAGAAATGGTTCCTTTTACACATGCTGACTTTTCAAACTTTAGGATGTTTTAGGTTAGAGGATACGCTGCACTAGTGGTGATAATGATGGCGACACAAATTCATACAGCACTTCTATAATTCTAAAATATGTCACATATTTGCTTATTTTAAACTCACAATACCCCTACAAATATTATCATCCCCATTTTACATGTAAGGAGTCTGAGAATGATAAAGTTTAAGAGACTTTACAAACTGTGGCTCTGGTACTGTATCTTCCAGTTCCTTGTCCTCTGTTCCCTCCCCCTTCCTCTGTTAACAGCTGCCTACATTATTTACAGCAGGCACCCATGGTAAAGGAGCACACCTAGTCCATGACAGGAGGAGTCAGAGATGCCTCTGATTTGCATAAATAAGTACATGCATGAATATATGACTAAATGAATGGGTGGATGAATGAATAGAAGGATGGATAATGTATAAATGGAAAAGTGGATTAGTGGATAGATAAATGGGTGGATGGGTAGATGGATGAATGTATGGATAAATCTCTTTTACATGGGTGCATGGGCAGATGGACAAATGGACACGATTCCCACAGTCTGAGAAGGGGAAAGGGAGTGGTATTCTCTCAGAGTCTGAAGAGGGTGCACAAACATTCTTAAGACACTACCACCAGAATGCGCTCTCCTTGGCCAATATCCTGACCCAGGTATTTTAATTCTCCCTTACCCCTAAGAAAATAGAATGTGTTTTACTTACATGGTTGTCTATTCCTATTCTACAATTTACTAGCCAGCTTCACCTCACCTCTCCATGCCTCAATTTCTTCATCTGTAAAATGGAGATGAAAATAAGAATGTTGTATAAATGCTTACATTGTTTAGCAAAGTGCCTAACATATCATAAGTTCTTGATAAACAATAACTATTACTATTACTATTCCCTAAAGTCCAGGATGGCTATCTGCAGAAATCAAGGTAAATCCCTACTAAGCATGCCACATGGTGATTGCGGTCTTTAGCCCTTTTTCATTAGTGGTGGAATGAATCTGTAATAATACAATAACCTTTATTTTATTACACAGCCCTTGGAAATTGAGGGTTTCATCCATATCAATTAATTCCTTCACAGCCCACGTTGGCAGTGACAATCGGTATGTCAGAATGTCTCAGAGGATTCCTAGGGAATCTGAGGCACTTCACGATAAGCCTGCCCTGGCTGAGACTGGCCAAAGGGAACCTGCAATGCACTTCACGGGAAGGGGAACTCTTCTGAGATGTTAACACGACCCACCTGGAAGGCAAACTTCGTGCTTCCTGCCCAGTGATCTGAGGGGTGCTGCCAGCATTGGGGTGTTCTCCATGGTGGAGGCCAGAGGCCCAGCTTCCTCACCCAGGCTGCCCAGCAGCTGCATCCTCAAGGTGCCACCACTGCCAGTGTGCAGCACCAGCAGGTCCTTCCTGTCGCAGCCAGCCTGGGCAGCGGCCGGAGCCTGCTCTGTGCCACGGAAACAGCACATCTCTGGAGGAGGCTCAGCCAAGGAACCACGATGGAGAGGGAAAGGAGATATCTGCATGAATGAGGAACTGCTGAACTCCCTGCCCTTGGGACCCAGTTTGAAGTGTTCTCTAGAGCCAGTCTGCCTAGTTCAAACCCTGGCTGCACCACTTCCCAGCTGTGTGGCCTTAAGCACATTACTTAACCCTGCATGCCTTAATTTTCTCATTTGTAAATTGCAGATAATAACAATATCTACCTCCTAGGGTTGTGTGAGGATTTAATGATTTAATAAAAGTAAAGCACTTAGAACAATGCCCAGTGCATAGAAAGCACTATATAGCTATTAGCTATTGCTAGTCCTTCTTTCTTATACTCTGTCATTCATGCATGCATTAATTCTTCCACCCATGCGTTCGTTCCTGCACTCGTGCATGCAGCCATCCAACCGTCCTATCTGAACCCTTATTAATAGATGAGATCATGTTTAAAAATAAATAACAAATATCAAGATTAGGTTTGAGAGACAAAGAGCTCCCAAGAGTAGCTGCAGGAAGGCATCCTAAACCCCTACTTTGTGTAGGTAACATTCTAGAAAATCTCCAACCTCATGCCTTTGCTCACGTGGTTTTCTCTCCTTGGATGCTTCTCTCCCTCTTCTCCCTGGAAAACCCTTACTCATCCTTCAAGGCCCAGTTGATGTCACCTCCTCGGTGAAACTTTTCCAACTCCCAGCCAAACAATTCACTACCTCCTCAATAAATGTTTGCTTTAATGAGTAAATGATTGAATGAATAGACTCCTAATTGTTCATTTTAGTATTATAGCCTGGATCGCCTTGTATTATAATTAGTTGCTTGTGCTCTTCCTTCTGCCTAGGACATTCTTTCCCCATCGCAGGCATTCTAGTTATCATTCAGGTCTTGGTTTGGAAATCACTTCCTCCAGGAAGCCTTCTTTGACTTGGGTCTCTCCTCCAAGCTCTGGGAGCCTCTGCTACTCCCCCATCAGCACACTGGCCATGCCGTGAGGTAGCTCCTGGCTCACATGACTGTCCCCCTTACTGGAAAGCACCTTCTGTGAGTCAGGGACCAGGTCTGTCTTGCTCACCACAGCGTTCTCAGCACCAAGTAAGGGTGTCAGATACATGTGTCTGCGGTGTGAATGGCGCCCCTGAGGGTTGTGTGGTGCACAACTGTGTATGGCCATCTTGTCCTGACATGGCATCTGATACCCAGTAGGCTAAGCTTCCCTTCAGACACACCAAACAATTAGAGGCATTGCCAGGAAAAGAGATCTCGAACCAGGCCACTCCATGTGGCTGCTGAGTTGAGTGCCTTCTGACCGGAGGATGTTGAAGCTAGCCTAGAATCCAGGTACATCAGTCCTGAGGACTTTGGAAACCTTGAGGTTTTTCCCTCCTAGCAAATAAATCCTGGGTTCTTGGGAGGCAGCTGTGGCTCAATCAGTGGGGCTCCCGTTTACCATGTGGGGGGCCCCGGGTTCGGATCCCGGGGCCTCCTGGTGAGGGCAGGCCAGCCCGCACGGTGTGGTTAGCTGACCCAGCGAGCACGGGCAGCAAGGGGGGGATAAATGAATAAATAAATAAAATCTTTAAAAAAAAAAAAAAAATCCTGGGTTCTTTGTAAAGGTGGCATCAGGTGAGCTCACCCTTCCCATTATTTCTCTTAAGCAGATGCTTTGAGTTCTCACAGTCTTGCTTGGTGGAACTATTGAATTTAAACTGCTCAAATCCAAGGTCACTAAGCCTGATGTCCCCCAGTGCTGCTCCAGCCCCCTCCAGAGAGGGGCAAAGGTGTTGTAGGCTCCCTCCTCCTCCTCCTTCAGGAAGTATTCTGTGTTTGGAAATCTCTCAGGGGGTGTGGAAATAAGTAGGCCGTCAATAATGGATGGAGTGAAGTGGGATGGAAGGGAGGGAGGCCAGCAGTCCTGACTGCTCTCACCTTGATAACAGAAAACATTGAGCACTTCCTGGAGATAATGGAGCCCCCTCACCTCTCTCCAGCTCTGCCAGAGGGTGCCTGAAGCCCTCCTTCTCAAAACAGGCATCACAGGACTGATACCACAGAAAGCAGAATAGGGGGGTGATTAAGAGCAGACCACGTTTCAAATTCCAGCTCCACGTCATCTTCGCTGGGTCACTTTGGGCAGGTTGCTAAGCCTTTCTGAGCTTCACTTCCTCTTCTCTTCAAGGGTAATACCTCACAGGGGAGGTGTGAGGATTAAATGAAATGACACATGTTATATGCCTGGTACAGAATAAATATGCCATGAATGTTCATTATCATTGTTATTATTATTGACAATCTCATCAGAATCAGGTGGGAGCTCAGACCAGATGTGTCATGTGGCATTGATCCAGCCCCACCTCATTCTAGCCCCTCACCCAGGCCCAGAGAAAAAGGGGATTTGCTGGAACCACAATCTGGCAGCAGAGCCCGAATCTTCTGATATTTCACGGCAATGATCTGCCCACTGCCTCATCAGTAACATGAGTGAGAACGTACCTCATTCCTTTCATCAGCAACCAAAGCTACACACATGGGGTAGGGTTGCAAACCTGGACTCTGGATTGAAATTCTGGCTCAGCTGTGTGAACTTGGTTGTATTGCTTAGCTTCTTTGAGCTTCAGTCTCCTCATCTATAAGATGGGAATAATCATAACAGTTTCTGCCTTAATGTGAATAAGTAATAAAATAATCAGGCAACACAAGGAGGACACCTAGTATGCTGCTTGGCTCAGAGGGACAGAGTAATGACTATTTATTAGTATGGTTTTAGCAGCAGATCTCAGGATATATGGCTGTTGGAGGAGGAAGAAATTTAAGCTGTGTCCTTGACAGAGGCTTTTACTATTCCTGGAAGTCCAGGCTCTGTGCTTCGACATGGGCTCAACCCCATTCCCATCTCAGACCCAGGGACATCCCCTGCCCCCCTCATCACCCTGCTTCTCTTCCTCTCAGGCAAACTGCGGCTTGCCTCTCCTTTCCTAGTGCCCCTCACCCTGGAACACTAATCCCAGAGTTCTCACCCAAATGCCAGAGGAACTCCTGCTTTCCCAGGATGGGCTGGCTGCTTGGGCTAGCTCTGTCTCCTGCAGGCAGATAGATCCTGTTCTGTGTTGGGTAACATGCTGCTGGGCAGCATCTGTGGGCTTTGCTCCACCTGTCTGCAGCCAGCGCCCATGGCTGGTCCTCAGGGATGTCAGACTGGCCTGGGTTTTGCTCCCACGTTAGAGTCACCTGCCCTCACTCCCATGTCATTCAAGGAGCTGTTTGCCCCCTGGGTCCCAGAGCAGACTAGATGGGGTGGGGGAACGCTGCTTCTGCCATACCTGGGAGGAGGCAGCCTGGAGGAGTGACCTGGGAGGTTATAGGGGAGGGGAGGACCCGGGCCCACCCCTGGCCCTCACACCTCCCACCAGTTTGTCTCCCAGGAACAGATCTGGGAGCCCCCACTGCCAGGCATCCAGAGGCCTGAGGAGTTGTCGAAACCACTGAACCTGACATGTATAACTGCAGGAGACGCCAGCCATCTCCTCCAGATGCGGGCTAAAAATACAGAGGAGCAAGGGCCCTAGGTAATGGAGACTTTAAGAGTCTGTGACATGCGGCGATGGCTGCGTGGCCGCTAATGAGCTCTGAGCCAGTCGATGCCGGTGCCCCGAGTAAGCGCGTGGGCTGGGAGCAGGGATGGGGGTGTCACTCGGCATTTGTCCATCCTGGTTCAGAATTCTGGAATGTTGGTGTGGGCCAGGAGCTTTGGGACCAGCTCGAGTGAACCCTTTACCTCCACATGTGGAGACTGAGGCCAGAAGACATGCCCCGGAGCGATGAAGGCCTCAGGGGACTCCAACTAGACCTCAGTACTCTGGCTCCCTGCCCTGCTCCCAGCTCTGAGCCCCAGAGCCCAGCACAGCACCTGGCAGGGGAGACCCTGGCAAATGGGTGATAAGTGACTGACTAGACAAACGGACAAATGAGTGAATGGGTATCTTCCTTGCTGCAGAGTGAACTCCTCAATAATGGGGCTAACTTAGTTATCCTGTCACTCCAGCAGAGTGCCTGGCACAATGAAAGCACATAAAAATGAATGAAAGAATGAATGCCTAATCTGCTCCTTGATCTACCAGTTCCTGAGTGTGAAGGCAAGGAAGCCTATGAAAATTGTGCCTGAGGTCTCTTCATTGATCTTTTTTTTTTTTTTTTTTTTTTACCAGGAGGTCTCAGGGTTCGAACCCGGGTCCCTCCATATGGGAGACGGACACCCAACCATTTGAGCCACATCCATCCCCCTCTTCATTGATCTTAAACACTCAAAGAGCCAAGGTGTAGGGTCCCACCTATGAGAAATAATAATAATTACTACAACAACAAAACACGGGCAGCATTTATTAAACACTCAGAAGGCAGAGTACTAAGAACTTTGCACAGATTATCTCATCTAATCATCATATCAACCTTATGAGTTAAGTTGAATTTTTATACCCATTTTACAAAGGAAGAAGCTGAAGAGTCTCAGAGAGGTTGTTTGACTTGCCCTGGGTCACACTTCCAGGAAGAAGTGAAGCCAGGATTCAAATCCAGGCCAGCCTGACCCCACTGTGCTACCCTCCTTCCCCTAAAGTACTGCAGGAGAGGAGAATCATGGGCCAGAGGAAGCCTTATAGAAGGGAGGTAAAAGTACCTTCAGGGCCCATAAAATGTTTGATAAATTCCAGGAGAAGACTAGGAAGAAATAACGAGCATTTGTCAGAGCCTTTTATAGCATAGAAGATGCCTTCTCCTGCATTCTCTCATTTGATCTTCACCACAGGTCTGGGAGAAAGGTATTATCATTATCTATATTTTATTTGCAAGGCAAGTAAGATCCCGACTCCTCCCAGCTGGGTGAGTAGTGGTGGCGGTAACGGGGTCTGGCTTCTCATCTCCCAGGGGAAATCGGAATCCAGCCCCAAACTGCCCATTGGCTCACCTGGCACCTCTGAGTTCCCTATAACCACCAGAAAAAGGTTGGCAGGGGGCAGAAGCCAGACCCAGAGCCACCTCCTCCAAGGAAGCTGCCTGGACCGTCCATCCTCAGGAGTCGCCCTCTCTGAGCTGTCCTTCTCTTCCACTCTTTGGGCAGCTCCTCCCCAGGCAGGCAGAGCTCATTATCTTTTCATCCTCAAAAGGCATCAGCAGTGGGAAAGTGAAGACTGAGGGGAAGAATTTGCTCAAGCAATGATTGTTGTGATGCTTAAAGGACAGATACTATGGTGGCATGAGACCAGGGCCCTCGGGCTCTCCAGCTCCTTGACCTTCAGAACATGTGCAAGGTTTGGGCACAAAGTGGTTATAGTGACACCCTCTCCTAATGCTCCCCTCAAGAAACACAAATTCAGACATAACATGATCCAGGGCTGGCGATGGGCCCCTGCCCTACACCCAATCCCAGTTTTTGAAAGGGAATGGGGGTATTAGGAAGTGACTGCCCTGTAATTATTTGGAAATTTCTCATTCAGTATAGGGCCAGTTGTGTCCAGTATATGTTTTATTGTCTTTACTTTATGGGACAATTCAGTTGGATGGATAAATATTGTTTCTCACTAACACTACCAAAAAATATTTCATGTGATTGAGTTTTTTGGACCCCAGTTATTGTATACAGTGAAGTTTTATGGCCCCTGGGATTGAAAAGGGGGAGCCAGAGCAGGATTCATGCAGTCATTCACAAACATATGTGGAGCCCTGCTATCGCCAGGCAGGTGTTGAGGATACAGTAGTGGCCAGGCAGGTAGTCCCCATCTTCAGAAGTTTCCATTCCCAGGGGAACCCACAAGCAAAATTCACAGGGTTGGTAGGTGCTTGCCAGAGGCAGGAAATGGTTGTTAAGCCCAAAGATCCACAGGAGCTCAGAGGAAGCAACTGACTCAATCAGGGAAAAGGGGAGGCCTCCTGGACAAGGTGGCACCTGGGCTGAGTCCCAAAGGATATTCTTAGGAGGCAGATGGTATAGTGGTTACGAGCTCCAGCTCTCGAGTCAGGCAACCTGAGCTGGAACCTGCACTCTGCCTCTTCTAGCTGGTGACCTCAGGCAAGTTATTTGACGTCTCTGGGCCTCGGTTTCCTCAAGTGTAAAATAAGGATAATAATAGTAACTTACCTCATAAGGTAGGGAGGATTAAATAAGATAATATTTGTGAGGTACTGAGCACAGAGTTAAGTGCCCAATAAACGTAAGCTGCTATGATTTTAGTTATTAAGTAGGCATTTGCCATCACTAGCCAGGTGGATAGGAGGGGTGAGGAATCCAAGGCAGAGGGAACAGCATACGCAAAGGCCTGGAGGCCAGAGAGTGCCTGGTACATTTGGCAAACTCTAGGAGTTCAATTAGGCTGGCACATGGCCTGGGTTATAGGAGTGATGCAGGATGGGGCTGGAGAGGTAGAGGCAGGAGACAGATCTGGAAGCATCAGGAATAATGAGCCTTCCTGGCCATACAGACAGTTCAGCTGACAGAGTGTGTGCTGAAGGGTTGTCTGGGTTGGGGATGGGGGAGAGGGGTTGCTCTGTCCCCAACCCTATCTTGCCCAGCCACTCCGCCTGGAGCCGTGACTGTCAATTAGGCAGCCTCCATACAAGAGGCTCTCTTTCCTCATGTGGTACATGTCACATCCAAAACGATCAAAACAGCTTTGCTTTGGCAAAACATCTTGTGCTGCATGTTTGTTCTTTGGTATCTGAGTGTAACTCCTGCTGTTCCCGAGACACCTGTGATTTGCTGGTCTCTGACAGCCATTACCAGCTCAGAGTCTCAGCCTGCCACACAACCCACCTGATGGCACCCCCATTTCTGCCCTTCCCAGAGCAGTAAATGCCTTTCCAGGCCAAAGGGTTGGGGCCGGCACTGAATCAGACATAGCTGGTAAGGATGGCCTTTTTTAGTAATAACTTCCACCATTTGGAGAATACCTACTGTGTGCCAGGTGCCTTGAATGCCTTTTAATCTGCCCAACAAACCTACAGTCAGGACTTATTATCTTCATTTAACTGATGTACAGTAAGGTTAAGGAACTGGCCCAAGGTCCTCCCCACCCCACCCCTGGGGTTGGTATTGGCAAGGGCCAGAGACAGAATTTGAACCCAGATCTCTCTGCTGCTATAGTCTACACAGTTGCCACCATGCCAGGCTACCTCTCTCCAGCTCACTCTCTCCACAGTTGGCTGATCCTGGATGGAAGGACTTTGGAATGGCTGGGATTTGACATAGGTGTTGGGGTCAACAGATGGGGAGTCAACTCATCTGATCTCAGAGCCCCCCATCCCTGATTAGAGGCCCCATCTGACATGCCACGACCACAGCACTGGTCTTCAGAGCTCAGGTCCTGACCAGCTTCTCATGTGTTTCTTACAAATTGAATTGTTGCAAGCTCTGACATCTCTAAGACCCTCTTCATGATGATCCTTTGACCTCCATCACCCACCCACCCAATCTCTGATCTGAGTTCCTAATGCCAAGCATTCAATTTGAGTTAACCGTTTATTATTATTATTATTATTATTATTATTATTATTATTATTATCATCGATGTAAGCTGAGCCACAGTATATGTAAGTCTTGAGGGCACTTCCCTGCTCCCCTACACACCCTTTCTCCACTTTCTGGGCCCCCTGATGAGGCAGGAGCCAAAGGAGACACAGGCCCTCCATTTTGTGATAAGCTCCTGGAGGGCAGAATTATCTGTCTTATTCACCCCTGTTTCCCCAGGGCCTCGAACCACAGTAGGTGTTCAGAAAATATTTGTTGAATAATAATATCCACAGTTTCTATTATTGATTGAGCTGCACTGAACACTTCACTTACATGACCCCATTTAGTTGTGACAGTAATCACACAAAGTAGAGATTTTTCTCCCCACAGATGAGGAAACAGAGGTGCTAAAAGATCAAGTGATGTTCCAAAGACCACAGCTAGGAGGTGGCAGAGCCAGGATTCAAAACTTAGAGCTGCCTGTCTACAGGTCTGTGCTTCTAAACCCCCATCCTATATAGTTCCCCATAAAAATGAATGGATGAGTCTCACATACACTCCCCACAATCTCTTAGGATGCTAGAGTCCTCTGTCCGTCCTGCACCCACCCCCCTCCTACTCCCCTTGGCCAACAGGCTAAGAGCAAAACCAACAAGTCTTAATATTTCTAATCTTAGGAGAGAAGTCTTGGTTCAAAGGCATTTCAATTCCATTCAAGCCAAGGAACAGTTCTCACCTTGCCTCTCTGACCCCCCTGCCACCCCCACCTCCTCCTCCAACTGGCGCCAATAACACAAGATAAATCTTTCCTCAGAAATATAATAGTTGTTCTTCCTCTTCCTGTTGAAGCTTCTGCCAGGTAATTAGCATACGCTGACACCTTGATAGACAAAAAGAAAGGCATGAGATAATTCCCTTTTTCTTTAACCATTATAGTATGAAGCAACCTTTCAATTTGCCAGTTACCCAATCCAGCATTCCTGAGTGCAGCCCACCATGTGACATGTTATTCTAGCTGACCCTACCATGTCTGGTATTCATCACCAACCTCGGGTCCCACTTGATAGAACAAATTCTCCCTCTTCACATTGACACCTTTCTGGTGGGAGGGGCAGCTGGAGTTCAGATGGTCTGGAAATGATGGGGATGATGTGGCCACATGGTTGGGCGCCCCCAGCTGGCAGCTTGAGGCCTTGCATGGGCCTGCTTACCTCCAAGAGTCACTCCATCCTCTCTCCCTCTTCCTGTTCCCCCAAATAAGCTGGTCTTTGACTGGCTCCAAGAGTTTCTGCATTTGGTGGTTTTCTCCTTTCTCACCAACACACACAAGCAGGCTCGCACGCACACACACACACACACACTTTGGGCTCAAGGCCTGGCATCTTGGGACTGTCTCTCCATGGCTGTATATATGCTCACAGGTTTGATCTTCATATTGTCCTTTTTGGGGAAATGTGATGGGGAAAGAAGAAACTTAATTCCTTCATTTTACAAATAATTTATTAAGTGCTTATTATATGTCAGACAAAGTCCAAAGTTCAGCCTCATGGAGCGTACAGTCCAGTCAGAGGAAACAGACAAAGAATAAACTAGTAAATGATATAATTCCACACGTAATATGTGCTTTTTAGGGAAAAGAAAGAGCATCAACAAAAAACAAAACAAATGAGGTGATAGGGAGGGAGTGGAGAGAACTATCTTAAGACAGGGTGGGCAGAGAGGGGCTGAGATCTGATAAATGTATGAAGGTGAACAAGTCAGATGCGTAAGGGGGAGGGGGAGAGGAGGATTCCTGGAAGTGGGAACAGCAAGTACAAGAGCTTGCAAAGGCGCACATTCATTAGGTTTTGAGAGCTGGCCATCCTGCAGCTGGGCCCAGTTTCTTTGGAAGGGTCTTTTCCACCCTGGCATGGCTTTGACTTTCCCTAGTACAATTGAGGGTGAGGTGGGGTGGGACAAGCAACTTCTCCATCCATTTGGTGAGGGTGGAGAAGTTGCCTGGGTCTACCAGTCAGCCAGGAGCTGCTCAAAGAACTATCCAGTCCCCCATCCCTTTTGCCCTTCCAGCAAGGACAGGTCCACTATAGGCAGGAGGCATGACTGCCCCAACCTCTCCCCTCTCAGGTTGGCCCATCTTCTCTTCCCTTTGGCTAGGACTGGTTCCTGACACCCCCTCACTGGGCCTGGGGATGGGGGAAGGTGGTAAGAGGCTGTCAGCCAGCTTTCACCAGTGCAGGGACATCTTTTCTCTAAGTCCAGCTAAAATAAGGTAAGGCTTTTTTTTTTTTTTTTTTTTTTTTAAAGGAAACACTTTTAGCAAACAGAGGGAAGAACAAAAGGGAAATGAAAGAATGAGAAATGCAGAAAGTTGGGAAAGGAGTGTCAGATCATTAAGGCTCCTAACTCTAAACGAATTCAAGACCGGTCGCAGCTCACTTGGTTTTCTGGGGACTTATACAGCTGCTACTTCCCACCCTTCACCCCGACAACGTGGAGGCTGGAGAAGGACTCTGCAGGATGGCCAGGAACAGCACTCGCGTAGAAATGCTGGGACGTCTAGCTGTGCCTGCAAAGCCCTCCACATGTTAAGGAATGAGGGCTGAGGGGGCTGGGGAGCTGGATGCTGCTGGTAGAAAATTTGCTTGGGGTTAAGACCCCCACCCCAAGCCTTCCCTGGGTAACACTACTGGCTGCAACCCTGTCTTGCCGGACACACATTTGGGTGGGTCCCCCATCTGATGTGTATGTCTCAGTCACCCCAGAACCTTCCTTCTTCCCTTCCCTCTAAGGAGCTATTACTCCTGGCCTGAACTGTGACTCTCTGTATTTATTTATTTTGAAATGCTGCTTATTGAGCAAGTTCTATAGGCCAGGTGCCAAGCCAAGTGCCCTTCATTTATTGTCTCACCTGAGCCTCATTACAATCTTATTATTCCTATTTCCTAGAGGAGGGAATGGAGGCTCAGGGTTAAATTACTGACTTGCCCAAGACCAACTCATCAGGCTGATGAAGAAGCCAGGATCTGAAAACAAAGCCCTGCTTACCACCACTGCCCTTATAGATGAGGACCCCCAGGTTCCTACCCCGGCCCTAGGCTGGGCTGGAGGCCTCTCTAGCTCTGGCCTCTGGAGCCCCCTTCTTCACCATGGCAGGCTTCTCTGTCTCCTACCATTCCCTAAAGTGAAGTGGCAAGGTTGTGGCTGAAGTTAGGACCACCCAGCACCCACTCCTATTGGATGTGGGGTGAGGTGTGTGCACTGGCTCGGAGTCAGCTGAGCCACAGCTGGCCTCTCCTGCCCCGGCTTCACAGAGGGTCCTCCCAGCTGCCTCAGCATCCCAACTGGTCACCCTTCCCTCCTCCCGCTCCCCTCTCCCCACTCCTTCAATGCATTCTCCACACACAGAAATCAGAGTGACATTTTAACAATTACTTATGAGTCAGATTATGTTGTTTATGGTGAAAAAAAAAAAAAAAAAAAAAAAGAAAAGAAAAGAAAAAGAAAACCTTCACTGAATAAATACTGTGATGACCAAAACAGGAAAGAAGCTATATATGTGATGTGAAATGCAGCCCATACCACCCTTCAGTGAAGGGTCTTTGCCCCAAGCCCTGGAGGTGCTGTTGGCAGACGGTCTCCAGCTTTCGGTCCCTCCGGGGACTGCCTCAGCTGCAGAGAACTGCCTTCTGGGGGTGCTCCCCATCCAATGACTGACTCATGCAGATACGTGAAGGGGGAGCCATCTCCATCCAACTCCAGACAACCACGAAGGGCCTAGAACGCCCCATGAGGGCTAAAGCATCACCCGCTGCCTCTTCCTATTTCCTTCCCTTCCTTCCACAGGTGTTGATCCCTAGGGAACAGTTGACTAAAATCTTGCACACTAAAACAAACACAAAAACAAATTCCACTGGCCTTCCATAGCATCTCGAATAAAAAGTACTTTTTATGAGGCCAGCAAAATCTTGCATTTTGCCAGTCTTTCTCACCTCTGGCAGTGAGGCCTTGCCTGATCACTTTGTCTAAAATTTCAACTTCACATCCCCTTTATTTCTTTCTCCTTAGCATTTATCACTATCATACTATCTATCTATATATATTTTTTATCTATATGTATTTTTAATTAATTTATCTTATTTATTTTCTGTCTCCCTGCTAGAATATAAGCTCCATGAGGGCAGGGATTTTTGTCTGTTTTGTTCCTATTGTATCCCCAGAGCTCAGCAGAGTGTCTGGCACATAGTAGGTGCACAAAAAATAGTTGCTGAGTGAATTAATAAACGGATCTTACCTATGCTATCTCATGCAGTACCTGGAATATAGGAGGTACCAAACACACCAGCTCAAAGAATGAATGAATGAAGCCATGTCCCCCAGTGGGCCTCCCTCTAAGACCCTTTTTGCCAACAGGGGCTCCTTTTTTTCCTGAACCACAGACTCTCTGGTCTCAGAAAGTGTGGTCAGTGGTTGCAAGGGCTCAGGAGCCAAACTACCTGGGTTCAAATCCTGGCTCTACCACTTACCAACAGGGAGCGCTTACTATCTGTGCCTGTCCTCTGTAAAATGCCAGCCCCTACTGCATGGGGTCTGTTCCTATTGAATGCTTGTCTCCCTACTAGACCCTGACCTCTTGTAGGGCAGAGACCAAGTCTGCACGTTGACAGCTGACTCCTCAGCACTCGGTAAGTGCCTGATGAACATTGGTGAATGAATTTCAGTATTTCCCAGTGTGCCCAGCACCTGGTACGTGCGTGAGCAAAGCTGGTCAGATGGCATGGCAGAGGCAGCCTCGATGGCCACCCTCCAAGGATGACCACTAATCTCTCATTTGGCAGGCAGGCAGGAGATGTGGAGGAGGGAGTCCAGCGATGGCCGTCATATCCATCCTATGGCCACGGGCCCCTCCTACCCCAGATCTCCAAGCTGCCCTGCAGCCTCTTTGCTCACAGCCCCAACCAAACATCCATCTTTGTTCTGGTCCCCCCACTCCGCACTCTAGGACCCAGCTGAGTCCCCTCCACACAGCTTCCCCGACAGCTCAGGCCACAGTGTTCTCTCCCCTTCCTGACCACCCACTGCATTTATCGACTGAATCATGCTTTCTGGCATTTGCTTCCACCTGGGCTGGCATTGGATTAGATTCTGCTGCAGGTTCTCATCTCCCCTGCCAGTCAGATCTCCCCAGATCCATGGTAAAAATGATAATAATGCTCCCTAACATCTGGGAACCATTAGTCACTGGGACAAAAGGCTTCCGTATTCTTTACCTCTCTGCCTCTGCAACCACCTCGGCAAGTGGGCAGGGCAGGAGTCATCCTCCCCATTCTACAGATGAGGCCACAGAGGCTCAGTAAGTCCTCAGCCTGCCCATTTCCCTTTCACCTCAGTAAATGGCACCACTGCCCACTAAGTTGCCCAAGCTAGAAACTTGGACAACCCCATCATTCTTTAATTTGTCCTTTCTTCACAGTCAGATAGTCCCCAAACCCTACAGTTCACACCTCCTAAATTTCTCTCCAGACCACTCACTTCTTTCCAGCTATACCACTGCGGCCCCTGTGAGAGGGCCATCACCCCTCTCCTGAATGATTGCAAAGGTCTCCCTCCCTGCCTCCACTATTGCCCACCCCACCTCCACCCATTCTGTGCATTGAAGTCAGAGTGGTCTTTCTCTGACACATGTTCCAGTCATTTATTCATCCAATAAATGGTTACTGAGAACCTACCATGTGCCAAGCACTGTTCTAGGTGCTAGAGATGCAGCAACAAACAAGACAAAGCCCTTGCCCTCATGGAGTTGTATTCCAAAGGAATTGTAGGGGGACTGATAATAAATAATCAAGTAAATATGTAGTATTTAGATAGTGATAACTACCATGGAGAAGGGAAACAGGGAGTGCTCAGGCAGGGTAGGGTCTTGTTATTATTTAGGGTAGGTAGGGAAGCCCTCACTGAGAACATATCTGAAAGAAGTGAGAGAGCGAGCCTCACTGATACCGGGGTTGTTCCAGGCATACGGAAAAGCAAGTGCAAACTCCTGAGGTGGGATTGTGCTTGGCAAGTTCAAGTTTGAGAAATGGCAGAGACCAGCATGGCTAAAGGAGTAAGAGAAAAGGGAGAGGATTAGGAGATGAGGTGAGAGATTTGGTAGGCGGCCACACCTTGCAGGTTTGTAGGCAATTATAAAAATTTTGGCTTTGACACTGAGTGACATGGGGAGCTCTTTGAGGGTTTGAGCAGAAGAATGACAAGATCTAACTTTCTTCTTCACAGGGTCCCTCTGGCTGTTGTGTGGAGAATAGACTGTAGCGGGACAAGGGGAGAAGCAGGGAAAACAGGTGGCCACTGCAGCAATGCAGGGGAGAGAGGATGGCCTGGACCAGGGTGGTGGCAGTAGAAGTGGTTAGAAGTGACCAGATATTGGATGACTTGTGAAGGTAGAGCAGGCACCGTTTGCTGGTGCATTGGATGCAGGGTGTGAAAGAGAGGAGTCAAGAATGACATCAAGGATGGTTGCAGGCTTAATCTTGTTACTTTACTACCTCCCTCTTGCTCTTGGGTTTAATGTGAATTATAAAGTCTTTCATGATCTGATCCTCTCACTCCCCTCTCACTCTCCCTCCCTGTAGTCTAATTTTCAGCAACAGTGATTAATAACACTATTTAACAGTTATTGAATGTTTACCTCATGTCAGACCTGGACTAAGCACTTTACAGATGTCATCTCATCCATTCCCCCACAGTAATCCAATGAAATGAGTACTATATAACTCCCTATTATTGATATACCTGTTTTACAGAAGATCCACAGAATAGATAAGTAATTTGACCAAGGTCACACAGCTAGTAAATGGCAGACCCAAGATTTGAACCCAGACATCTGAGGCTAAAACTGATTTTTCAACCACCTCAGGAGATTGAAATTTCAGTTGCACAAGTCAAGAGCTCACTTTCTTAACCTCTTAACCAACAGGTAGTTCCATATGCCTAGAACATTTTCCCTCCTGTCCCTAACACACCCCTCACCACTCCCTCCACACCTTTGCTAGCTGAACTGCCTTCCTCTGGGAAGCCTGCCCTCAACCACCATTCTGGTGAGGCTCCCCTTCTCTGCACTCCCACGACTCCCTGTTCTCTGTTACAGCTCTGCCCACCCTGCCAAGTAAGAGCTTGTTTATGGACCTGGGTCTCCCCCACTAGACAAGCCTTCTGTGGACAGAGACCATATCCACTTGTTTCACAGCCGTATCCACAGAGCTAAGCTCCTGGCACACAGGCACTCAAGAGTTATCTGTTGCTAATGAATGAATGAGACAGAGCTCAGACTCAGACATTCTACTTCTAAGAGGGATGCGCTTTTCATCCACCCTCCAATAAACTCCTATGGGGGCACCTCAGAAACTTCACCTTCTCACAACCCGTTCATAATAGGTAATAGTAACTGGCATTTGTTGATGGCTTACTGTGTGCCAGGCACAGTGCTAAGCACTGTACGTGCATGATCTCATTTAATCCTCCCAACACATCTGTAAGATAAACATGATTATTAGTTCCAATACAGAAGAGGAAACTGAAGTTCTCTGAGGTTATGTGAATTCCCCAGGATCAAAATGTGGGACTGGAGCTCTAAACAAACAGTTGATGACTTGAACTGAAGACACTGGCGTTAATTAACCTGCGCCTCCTTTCTGGGTGTCCACAGCTCTCAGCTCAGGGCCTGTGTTCACTTGACCAGGGAGCAAACCGGGTCCAGGCTGAAGGCCCGGAGAGGAAGGCCTCCAGCTCCTCTCCCCGGAGGAGCTCCCTCTCTCTTTTATCGTCCCTTCACACCCTTCATAAAAGCCCTGACCGATTGAAAGGTGTGATTTCCCAGAGAGAGCTGCATCATTTACATGGGAACATTCAAACAGGAACAGAATTCTTCCGTGAGGGCACAGGCTTCAGAAGACAGCTGTGGATGCAGAGTCGTTGTGGGGGTGGAGGTGGGGGTGGGGGTGCCGAGGGATGGGGGGTTGCCCAGGGATGGGGCGCAATCCTTTTTTTATTTATTTCTCTCCGGGAGCCTTCACCTTTCATTAAAACAGCCTCCGGATGTAGGTGCAATCAAACATTCATTAGACAAGCAAGGTACATTTAAAAAAAAAAACTAACAACGCCCAAACACACACACACACACACACACACACACACACACACACACACGCTCGCGCGCAGCAATAATCAATCTGCAAAATGAAACCGGTCTTTCAGGCAAGAAAGGCAGGCTGGTTTCCTCCGACCCTACTCCCCAGGACCTGCGCCCCCCGCCCCTCGTGACAGTGGCTCCCGCACAGCCTCCCGCGTGCCCGCCGGGGTCCCTTAGCTGACTGCCCAGTAGTTGGAGCCCCTGGGTCCGGCACCTACGCGCCACGGGGCCCGAGCTGCTGTTGGCGAGGCCCCCCGCAGTCCGTCTCACGCACTCCCCCTGCTCCCCGCTAGCCCGGCCTGACATAGGGGTCCGTCCACTACCTCTAGGCCCCCCGGGGACGGTCCCCTCCCGCACCCGCGTCTCGGCAGGGTGTGCCCACCGGTCTAAACCGCACAGAGTTCTCGCCGGCATCTGTTCCCAAGTCCTGGCTCGGCACTCAGAGCTTGGCGCTGGGGATCGACTGCACCGGGCAGCGGGCTTTTCCCCAAGGCCGGCTGTTTGGGGGAGGGGCTGGGGGTGGAGGGCGAGTGCCTGGCGACGTTGGCCCTCAATCGGGACCGGCTTCCAGGAGGAGGGGACGGCTGCGGAGCCGGGAATGGGAGCAAGAAAGTGGCTTGACAGATGGGGAGTGGGAGGCTCTTCCCAGCATATGGGGCCGCGTGGGCGGAAAGAGTCTGGGCTGGGGGGGGCGGGGAGTGGGGCACAGGGCTGTGGAGACGGTCCCTGGAGCGGGGACGAGCGCCGGGATGGGAGTGGGTGTGTGAACCGGACGGAAAGGGGAGGAGGTAACTCCCAAAGGTGGGGGTGGAGGAGTGGGGGCGGCCCTGGACGCTTTCACACCAGAGCCCGCTGAGGGCACAGCGTGCCGAGCAACTTGCGCAAGGGCGCCCCCTGATGGCGCCTCACGCATCAGACACGGTTTTCATTTTCTGAAATCAGTTCAACAAAATCCTTGATGGAGTGCTTCCTAGGAGCCAGACACTGTACTGAGATCTTTGGAGACTGCTACAGTGCACATTTTACAGCTAAGGAAAGAGAAGATCCGGCGAGAGCAGATAACTAGAAGTGGCAAGAGCCAGGATTCCAACCCATGCATTCATTCAACAATTAAGTGCCTACTGATATGCTGGAAGCTGGAAATGTTGCAGTACACAAGAAGATGGACAGGTCCCTGGCCTCGTGGGGCTTATAGTCCAGATGAGGAGACAGAGCCTACAATGTAAACAAATAAATAAGCAAAACAATTTCAGTGCTGTGAAGGAAATAAGCCAGGGTCTGGAGCTAGGCAGCAACTGTGCTTTCTGCTTCTCCCAGCCTGCCTTCTGCTCACTGCTCCCTGGGGGTCTGGGATCTGTCAGCCTTGACTTTAAGGCAGAAAGCAAAGGAAGGTGGCTCTGAGGGTGGAACCAAAGTGGAGGGTGCAGATTCCCAAGGCCAGGAGCCATTCCCATCTCTGGCACCCCTTGACATATGCCACCACCAGCACCTGCAGGCCCAGGCTTTCCCACTGTGGCCAGTGGGCTGAATTATTTCCTCATCTCAACCCAGTGAGTTTTTAATCTGTCTTCACAAAGCAGCCCAGATGCCTGTGCTGGGATATCATTGAGTTCTCTGCACATCTATCCTGCCTTCCCTGGCCACTCTGACCAAGTGAGGCTCTGAGATGGAGGCAGGTGGAGTGCCTGCTGTGCAAAGATTTAGGGTCCCACCTGAGGAAGGGGTATGGTGTAAAGGGGCAAAGTTTATAACTAGAGCTCAGGAGATGGAGCTGTCCCCACAGTACCAGGTTACTATCTGTTTTGGGCAGCTCTACCACTCAAAGGGGCGAGATAGAAAGGAGGGAAGAGGGGCTGAGATGCCCCTTGGCAGGAACAGAAATCAGGAGAACAGGGGTCTGGTCCCAGCTCAGCTATTTACAAGCTGTGTGCCATTGGGTAATCTAATCTCTCCTAATCTGTAAACTGGGGGCAGTTATTGAGGATATTTAATGAGGTAGTATGTGCACAGAGTCTTCATACAGTAAACACTCAATAATGTCAGCTATTATTACTAATAACATTATCTGTAAAATGGGAGTAAGAGTCCTGGCTCTGCTTCCTGGACAGATCTCTGTGAAACACAGATGGATAGGCATGCCAGACCAAGTGAGGGACTCTTGTTGATCCACTGCCAGCTCACCAATGCTGACAATGGTGAGGAGGCATGAGGCAGATGCGCCGTCAGTCGCTCCTGCATTTGGTCAGTGGCAGACACACTCATCCTCAGACAGCCATGCAGACAGGCAGCCTAGACACACCCTTCCCTGCCTTCAGTCCAAGCCTGAGAGTGGGGGAGTATGGGCAGAGGCTTCCATATCTACCCAGGGTATCAATAAAGACTGGACAGCGGAGTTCCCCTTCAACCTTTTTCTGCAGCCAGAGAGACCTGTCAAGCATGTGAATCTGAATTACACTGGTTGCCTTTGGGCATGCTCCAAGCACCCTGGTTTGGCTGGGTCTGTCTTCCACTGCCACCTGGGTCTTGTCTCTTTCCTCTCCTGCCCCTTGCACTCTGAGCTCCCTATGGCTCCAGCAATATACTTGGCCACTCTTGCCTCTGCCTTTGTAGCTACAGTTCCTTTTTTCTGGGACATATTTCCGTTCTAAACCCTAAACTCTTGAGGACAGGGAATTTGTCTATTTTTGTTCATCAATAGTAGATGATCGATAAGATTTGTTGAGTTGAATTACATCCACCCCCACCCCAGCTGACTCCTTCCAGCCTCAGCACAAACCTCAATTCTCAGGAAAGTCCTTCTCTGCTGCTAAGGCTGGGCTGAGCCTCTTGTTTCTCCTTCTACAGCCTTCTGTACTTCCCCCTTTGAAATGTACAAGTCTGGTGGTCTGTCTCCTTTGCTAGACTCTAAGCTCTATAAGGGCAGGGGATGCTTTTCCTTGTTCACTGGTCTATCTTCCATATCCAGAATGTAGTAGAGGCTCAAAAAATATTTCGAATGAATCCCTCCCACTGACTCCCCTCCCCCCAATCTTCAGAGGAATAACATCTGGTGTCCTAGGACCAGCTCTTTGCTCCCGCACCACTCTTTCTTCCCCCTCCTTCCTCCATAGCCATCCCCTCCCTGGCCACACCTCTGGCTGCGCCCTTTCCACCTCATTTGCCCCTCCCTGGTGCAGAGTAGGGCAATCATTGCCCCTGCACTGCACTCCTGAGGGCAGGCCTGGCCCTGAGTGCCCTGGGCACCCCTCCTGTCCTCCCTCCAAAGAGCACAGCTCTGGGTCTGCAGAAACAGCTAGGCCGAGGCCAGATACCCCTCTTCCCCTCACCAGTCAGGCCCCTCTTCCCCTCACTAGTCAGGCAGTCTAGCAAATGCCGAGTCATTGCCTGCCAGTGCCTGTCTCCAGCTCCTCCAGCCTGAGGAGCTGCTGGGAGCAAACCCAGAAGAGCCGCCCCTGGCAGCATCCTAAGCGCTTCACACCTGAAGCCAAGGTGTTTCTGCCTCCCTTTCCTGCAGACTCCCACCTCTGCAAGAGTGGTTGGAAGTCCTAAAACGGGGAACCAGGGCAGGGTTGGAAGCATCTATGCTGTCCCATCTCAGCAGCCCCTATCCACCCAACCTCCACTACCAAGGGCCTCTGGAATACACGCTGCCCTGGCCTCACTCTCTCCCTGGAGCCCTTCCTACTAAGGGGCTACTATGGGAACATTTGCAGGATTGCACCAAAGCTGCAGTGCCCGGAAATGCTGACTAATAATTAAGCCCCTACAAACTGCCTGTAGATAATCATAATCCCTTGCATTTATGCAGCCCTGAACACATCTCCAAGCTTTTTCATATATGTTATCTCATACGATCTCCCACAATAATCCTGCAGGGTAGTTTGAGAAAGGAATTAACATCCTTATTTTGTAGAAAAGAAAACAGAGACTCAGAAAGGGAAGAATCTTGACTGACCTCACACAGCCTGTTGGGGCCAGAGCTGGGCCCAGGACACAAGTACCTGACAGTCTAGGGCTCTTAATTGTCCCAGACCCGAGGCCCACGTCTGAAATAGCCTACATAGCATAAACTCTCCCAGCTTTTCTGTCCATTCCAATTTCTTAATGACAACAACAACGTATAGGTAATTTGAATTTTGTTGTCTCAATTTACTCCCACTGCAACCTTATGAGATAGGCAATATTATTAGTCTCTATGTTATAGATGAGGTAGCCAAACTCAGAGAAATTAAGTAACTTGTCTGGCTATTAAGGAGCAGATCCAGGACTCGATCCTGCTCTGTTTTATCAACCTCAGATTTAACCCCAACCCCTAGGGACTTCCTGGGTTAGTTGAGACCCTTTCTCAGACCCCAATCCTCCAGGAGCAGTTTCCCTAGAGTCTGGAATCATTAAAGATGGCTCTTTTCTGTGGTTTTGTGCCCTCCCAGGTCACTCATTCATTTACACTTCCATTTGACAAGCATTCGCTGAGGCCCTCCTCTGTGCCTGACACTGGGAATACCACTGTGGACAGTGGCCTAATCTCCTGCTCTAGAGGAGCTATCCCAGGCTGGGGAAATCTGGGAAAGCTGCCTGGAGGAAGGAGTACCTGAAATGAATCTCGAGGCTGAGTAGGGGCCAGGCAGCAGAGAGGAAGGAGGAAGACTGTTTCTCAAACGGAAAGAGAGCAAGAGAGATGGAGGCCTGTTGAGGGATCCAATAAGTAGGGAGTTTAGCTGGAGCATCCACAACACTGGGGAGGAAAGAGTAGAAGTAAGACTTATGCAGTGTTGGGGAGGGGGTGTGGCAGGGGAGTGACCCAGTCAGGTCTGTGTTAAGGATTCTGTGGAAGCCTATATGGAGGTGGGGGCTTGCTTTGGGGATGCTGTCTACTCTGACACAAGATCCCTCCTAGTCACCGACCTTCTAGGGTGCCAAGTCCCACAGACTCTCTGGATGTGGGGAAAGCAGCCTTCCAGATCACCCTTGGTGCTGTGTGCTTGTTGGCTGTGCTTTTTAAGTCTCTGGAGGGCTTAGGGGTGGTAGTAGATGGGATAAAGGTATAAGAGTTAAGAATTCCCCCAGCAGTCCCCAGGGAGGAGCCCATTTGAGAGCTCGTAGAGGAAAGGGCATTCCAGAGAATGGGAACAGCATCTGCAAAAGCCCAGAAGCAAAGAGAGACCAGTTGGGGAGATAGAAAAGTTCCCTGTGGCTGGAGCCAGCGTCTGGGCTGGATGGAGAAGCTGCTGCACAAGAAGAGTGAACTCAGGCCTTAATGATTCAGACTCCAAGGAATCTGCAGCTGGGCCACCTGTGTCCAAATGGCCTTTGGCAAATTATTTAATCTCTCTGGTTCTCACTTTTCTCATCTGTAAAATGGGATTGTTGTGGGAATTAACCAAAATAGTGCATAAAGCATTTAGCATCTAATATACATTCAATAAACGCAACCTATGCTATGTATCACTACTACTAATATTATCATTATTGACAGTCTTTCAGTGGGAAATCTAAGGTGGGTACAACTTCACAAGGAAGGAATCTTATTTTAAAAAAGTAAAAACAAGTTGCAAAGCTTATCTGTAATCTCCACATTCACAGATACGTGTGAAATTTCATCTGCAACTGTTTTCTCAGGGTGTCATCCCAACCCAATTCAAGTGATGGATGTCCGGTGTTGCAGAAATCATCGTGGGAATTACAGCAACTGGCAGCAGGCAGGAGGCTGGGAGTAGGTGCAGGAAAGGGGGCCTCTTTCAGTCCCTGGAGGGATGATGAACCCCATGTTCCTGAGCTGGGGTGGTGGAGGCCACTCTGGGGGTTGGGAACAGCTATTCCTGCCCCATTTTAGATGCGAGATGAAGTGAGCCAAGCTCTTCTGAAGGAAATGCTATGAGCAAGGAGTACACAGCCCCCGCCTCAGAAGTTCGCAGTCATCTAGAGTTATGAATTAATCTCTTAGATTCTGAATAGCAATATGCTTGGGAATTAAGGTTTTCAGGTGTTAAACACGAGACACAGAGCTCCAGCATGGTCAGACAGGCAAGCCTGTCAAGACAAGAAGGTTGTGCGCAGAATCCTAGCAACCGGTTTGAATCCCACTTCTTTTTTTTTTTTATTTTTTTATTTTACCGGGAGGTCCCGGGGATCGAACCCAGGTCCCTCCATATGGGAGACGGACGCCCAACCAGTTGAGCCACATCCGCCCCCATGAATCCCACTTCCATTCATATAGCTGTGGGCCTTAGACAAGCTAATTTTCTCAGATTTGGTTTCCTCACCCATAAAACTGGACTGTTAATGACACTTTCCTCAAGCTGTGTTAAGATTCAATGAAATAATGCACAGAGAGCACTTGACAGTGCCTCAAGAGGGATCAGGGCTCAAGCTTTAGTAGTGGTGGGGACTGATATGATGTTCTCCACCCACTGAGGAGAGCACCAGCTCTAGGTCGACTGCCCATGAAGAAGGACATCTCTCTGGGTGTCCCCACAGGACTACTGTTATCTTAGGCAGTGATAGGTGGGGGTCCAGGTCCAGAAAGATCACTGTGCCTGGGAGAATACAGGAACCCCTTACTGCAACTGGGGAGCCTTGGCCTGGGCTGTGAGAACAGGAGAGGAGGTCAAATCAGTCATGGGGCTGGCTGGACAAGGACCCATAAGCCGACATTGCCTCGACCAGCAGACAGGGTGCAGGGAAACAGCTCAGGACAGGGTGCGGTCTCCGTGGGAGTGCTGGTGATGTGGTAGAGGCAGGGAGCAAGGCTGATCATTTTCCAGGCCTTCTGAAATTCAGAAACATGAAGTTTTAAAAAACAGCACACACACACAAAGAAATGGTTTTTTTGCAGCTGTTTGGCACTTGGGGAGTAATTTACCAACTTCGGGTTCAACTTAATGAAGTTGGGGGTAGGCAGCTTCCATGGGAGTTCTGCTTCCTAGCAAGCTTCCATCGCCCCAGACAGCAGGGAGGTCGGAGGAGGGGTCTGTGGGGAGCCTTAACAGTAATAAGTTGTGTATTTGTCATCAGAATGGAGCCCCCGGGCACAGGGGTAGTGCCAACTGCAGCTCAATGGTATATCTGTCATGTGGCTACTGACACAATCAATTGACCCCCTTACACACAGGTGTTTATTAGCTATTGTATAAATATTTCACCCCTCCCCGGCTGACACATAATCTCTTCTTTGCTGCCTCTGACAAATGAACATTTCTCTGTAGACTCTTAAATGAGTGTGTGTCACAGCTATGTCACTGATTAATTTTTTTTACCACCACGAACAACGATGCATAGAAATGTAACTTATATTCATTTCCCGGCCTGAGCCCAGCTGTCTAAAAAATTCCACCAGCAGCTACGACTGACAGACAGCTATCCCAGCGCTTGGGCGTGCTGACATGTGCTTGTGTGAGTGCCAGCTTGTTAATTACGGGCTTTCTCTTCCAGCATGGCTGAGGAGTAACCAGCCACAGGGACCTTCATCACTGCTCAGGAGGCTCCAGGGGCCAGCTCCCCACCCCAATCTAACTACACAAGCTTTTCCCTCCAAGCTTTGGGCCTTGGTTTGGGAACATTCCTGAAGTCACGCCAGGAACACTCGTTGCCACCTTAAACTCTTCACCCACTGATTTGCAGATCCGTGAGGGTCTTGTTTGCTTAGCACAAGGTGGATGCTGAGGAACTATTTGCTGCTCAGCTAAGGAACAATTATTGAATCTGCCAGCCACTTGTCACGTATTGTTCATTTCATCCTTTCAATGAATCCTCGAGGAGCACCTACTCTGTGCTAAGTGCTCAGCCGATGCAAGACAGATGCAGCTGTTGACCTGGGCCTAGAGGAAGAGGTGGCCAAGGCTTGGAGGAAAAAAATGGGTGTGTGTTTAGACTAGGGTGGGAGCCAGACTGGAGCCTCCCAAAGCTCCTTTGGGTGCAGCAGATAAGGGCCTTGTAGCTGGTTCTTGGGCAGTCAGAGAGGAAGAGAAAGCAGGCCAGAGTGAAGTTTAGGTTCTAGTGGTGCAAGACTAGAGATTCTAGGGGTGGGCACCCTTTGTACCCTTTCATAGCTGAGGAAACTAAAAGACAGTTTCTTGCCACTGGTCACACAGCATGGCATGTGTGTGGTAGAGCTGTGATGAGCTCCTGAGCCACAGGATCCCAGAGCCTGCGCTTGGAGCAATTCTCTCTCAACCTCCCATCCCCACGTTCCTTTCTCAGCTGCCCAGGTTTCTTCTCCACGACAGCACCCCGGCCCTCCTCTGCTTTCTTATCCTTCACACTTTCCTCTTTCGGGTAGGTTCTTAAGTCACCTTGGGCTTCCGAGCCGACTCAGCATCCCTGTCCCCAGCCCTCCCCTGTCCATCTGCTGCTTTCCCCTTCCCACCAACCCACCCCCTGGCACTGGACTGAGCCTTCAGCAGGTGTCTAGGCTGCTCCACCCCACCCCCACCTCCGTGCACTGGTGTCCCTTCCCTGATAGTACAGAACCACTGGCTGGGAGCCAAGTGCGTGACACCTAGGGATGCCACTTCCAGCAGATTAACTAGCTCACACCAGCTCTACCATTGCCCACAAGGTCCTCAGGAGGCTGACCTGAGAAATCGACTCCTCCCCACCAAGACTCGAGCAGTCTTGGGCAAGGAACTGATACTCCCTGATGCCATGTCCGTTGAGCCTACGTGAATCAGTCCAAAACGCTGATGTATGTGGTCAGGTACAGAGAGCACAGAATGGGACTTGGTTGGAATCCCAGTTTCTCTATTTATTCACTGTGTGTCTTTGGGCAAGTCACTCAGTTTCTCATTTGTACATGAGGGATACTGGTACCTATTTCACATGTGGTGAGGGCAAAAAGAGCCTGGCACATAGTAGGTGCACACAATCGCCCATGGCCTTTTCCTCTTGATCCTTTGTGACTCTGACCCATCTTGATCCATCATCTCCCAGAGAAGAAAAGCTGGTAGGGGCCCATCTCCTGAGGCACATGCATGTGCCTATTGATATCCCAGCCTGCAGTGATCTAGGAGGTGGCCCGCTGAGACCCCAAGAACAGGGTAGCATTGTCCCCTCTTCTTTCTTCCAGGCCTGAGAGGAGAGAGAGGGAGGGAGGGAGGGGCAGCTCCAGGGGCTGAGGCAAAACCACTGGGGTGTGGCTGCCCAGAGGACGGGCTCTTGCCTCCCATAAGCATGATCCAGAAGGATGGCTACCTATGCACGTTCAGTATTATGCAGCACTGAGCAAAGCACATGTCTCTGTGCATTAACTCATTGAAAAATCACCAAAACCCTCTGAGTTAGGTATTACTGGCTCCATTTTACTGACAAAGAAATTGAGGCCCAAAGAGGTTAAAGAAACTACAAAAAGTCAAAGAGAGGCAGAGGCAGGACTGGGAGCTGGGTCTACCTCATTCCTGACACAGGGCTCTTAACTACCACTCTTTGCCACCTCCCTGAGGCCCCGGTCCCCATTGTACCCACAGAGGCCCCAGGGCCCACTCTGTGATGTCAGGGTCCTCCGTGGGCCAGCCCTGCCTGGCCTGCTGGGCCTCAGTGGAGCAGAAGGGGAAGCCCCAGTGACATGGTGCCTGGGGGGGTGGGGAGGAACAGGCCGACAGCAGGCCTGGGGAGGGGCCCCATGCAGCTGCCCTGAGTGGGGCCTCAAGAAAGGGGCCCACACAACTGGCTCTTCAGTTGGCAGCTTGGCTGTGCCATCCCCCGTACATTTCCTTGTTCAAAAAGGAGCACAGAGCCCCGGAAATCAGGACAAAAGCACCACCCACAGCTCTGGTCTCCGTGACTCAGATTCTACCTCCCACAGCCTCCTCCTGTGTGTGTTTCTGAATGTGTGTGTGTACTCACGCGTGCACCCCTTTAGTGCATGAGCTGTCAGCTATGTGTGTGCATGTATGCACATGCATGCTCGGGGACGAGTCCACATGTGCTCATGCCTGAGCTTGTGCACGTGTGCATAACTCTGCAAGGCTGAGCCTGAGCCTGAACCCTCAGCATATGATCACACGCAGGGCCATTGCTAACCGTAGTATTAATAACAGCCCATGCTTTCTTGTCAAAGGCCCTGTGCTAGGCCCTTTACATGCAGTATCATGGGATCTTCACAACAGGCTTAGGAGTACTATCATTATTCCCATTCTACTGATGATGAAACTGAGGCTCAGAGAAGTTAAGTTGCTTCCCCAAGCAGTTTCTGGTGAAGTGGGGACACAAACCCAGGCTCTTCAGATGCCAAAGTCTGTACCCAATAAGGCATGCTTTCCTCTTTGCTCCCTCTCGGGAGTTTGGAGAGAAGACACCCCCCCCCAAGGGTCTTTTGTAACCAGCAGCCAGCGTGGGGGTCCCTGAAGGAAAGAGGGAGGGAAGCCAGAGCCTTGGAGGAGGGAAAGGGGAGCAAATAGCAGATAAATGCATGAACAGGAGGGGGCAGGGCAGCTGTCTCTCAGAACAGGTGTCAGAGAAGCTGTGACAGCCACTTAGAACCACAGTGGCAAGCCTCCTTTACATGGCGATTTGCATATATTTGCATGTATTTGCATCACCAAATCTGTGGAATCGGCCCTAATGGTCCCTGCCTCTGGAAGACTGGCAGAAGCCAAGGGGGTGGGAGTGACAGGGAGGGCCTGGGGAATTCAGGAAGGGGATGGAGGTTAGAAGCAGTGCTTTGGAGGCCCTGGGAGGCTCTGGGCTTTCCCAAACAGACAGTTTCTAAGGGAAAGAAGGAAGTATCCCTTCCAAGTGCCTTGGGAAGACCCCCTGGCCCTAGCCTATCCCCAGAGGGCAGGAGGGAAGGAAGCGAAGGATACAGAAATCGAGGAGAGCGGAGGAGGATTGGGGACCTGGAAGAGGGACAGAATCTAACGCCTAAGTCTGGAGCCTGGGTCCTGGGAAGGCGGGACCGAGGAGGGAGGAAGATCTCGCTTTGCGAGTCGTCTCTGGAGGACGGCCCACTCGGGCGCCAGGGCTCAGTGGCTCGGTGTTGGGGCGCCATCTAGTGGAGATGTGTGGGTAAGCGACCCCCTTCCTTTGGCCGCCGGCACCAAACGTGTGTCTCCGCCTCGGGAGACCCATCTGCAACTTGGTCCTCCGGGCCCCGGGACTTGGGATTTTTCAGATTATTGTGGACAGGGAGCTTCCTACCGGGCTCAGGCCATGCTGAGGTAAATGGGCTAATTAAGCTTGGTGGTGAGAAGCTTAGGCCTTACAGTGAGAAAAACATGGCTGTGCCAGTTACTAGCAGTGTGACCTTGGGCGAAGTAATCTCTCCAAATCAACTTTCTCTTCTCCAAAACAGAAGTAATAATATCTACTTGTGAGTATGAAACGAGTTAATATATGGAATGAGCTTATTAGCAGGACCAGGACTACAGTGAGGCACGCGAGGCACTTCGGGTGCAGAATTTCAGGACTAGGGGCTTGTGTGACTGTAAGATGCCTTAGGTGCCTCCCTCTCCCCACCCTAGCCCTGGCCCTGATTATTAAAGCACATTGCTGGCACTTGAGGAGGACTCCGTCAGCAGGAGCTATGTTGTTGCTGTTGTCTTTGTTATCACCGTGAGGACGCTGAGGCCTTGGGAAGGAAACACCCCACCTGCAAGGCCCAGAAGGAAGTGGCTCCCTAGCTCCCATCTGGCCTGGACTGGTGAGAGTGTGAAGTAAGATCAGAGGTCAGAGGGGTGAGGGGCCACTTTCCAATAGCCATGGACAGATAGGAGCAGAGTGGGGATATCGGGTCTCAGATGCCCTACGATTTGATATGGCTTCTCAGGTTCCCTATGACCCACTGATGGCTAAGGAAAGGACTCAGGCCCACTTCACAGACAGCCGGTGAGATAGGTTGGTGTGAGTTGGAAGTGGACTGCTGCCCCATTAAGGCCCTCTCAGGGTGGCCCTGAAGGACAGAGTGTGAAGGGAAATCCCAGTGTGATGAGCGGGTCATCAGCCTTGACTAGAAGAAGAGGTAGCTTGAGGTATGGGTGTTCCCTTACTCTTGGGCAGTAGTGAATGGCTTGGCTCATTGGTCAGGAGCCTGGAAGGAACAAGACCAGATGATCAGTGACAAAGAGATACAGAGAGGAGTGAATCTCTCTCCCTGTTCACCACCAGTACCTGCACGACGAGCCTGTGAACAGAGTGGTCCTGGCAGTGGGGATGGAGGTTATCCATGGACTCCCTCTCACCAAGAATGGCCTAGTTCTGTCACTCTGGGTACTCACCCAGCCTGCAGCAGAGACCAACACTGAGCCCTCAGTAAGAGTCTCTTTCTCAGGAGACCAGCCAACCCCCTGGTGACAGGTCAATTACACCGAACCCCTTCAACCTTGGAGGGACAGTGATTTGTCCTTACTGAAATCAGTATGGGCTACAGATTTGGGTTGTCTTCCTTGCCTACTGTGCCTCCATCAAAGAAGGTACAATTACAGGATCTAAGATTTTTATATAGTTTTAGCTCTTACGTGTAGGTCTTTTAATCCATTTTGAGTTACTTTATCTATGTGGTGTGAGGTAAGAGTGGGATCATGATCAATGGACTCGTTGGTCTTTCTTTGCACCCCATCACCCAGAAGCAGTTAGCCTGGTGGAACAGTGGAAATGACCTTTTGAATGTTGATTCGGGGGACACAACACCTATGGGTTTGGACCCTGAACTCCTTGGCGTGGTTTCTATTCTGAACAGTATTGTGTCCCCTACACCCAGAAATCTCAGAACCTAGAATCAAGCGGGGAAGTGGAAGTGGCCCATCTTATGCTCACACTTGTGGAATTTTTCCTTCCTGTCCCCAGAACTTTGGGCTCTGCCAGTTAGAGGTCCTAAGTTCCCAAGGAGGGAAAACTGACACCAGGGAATACAGTAAAGTTTCCACTAAATCAGAAGCAGCTGTGACTGCCACCTGGCCACCTTAAGCTCCTCATGCCAGTGGATGAATAGACCAAGAAGGGTGTTATGTATTGGTCAGGGTCATTAATCCTGATTATCACGAGGAGCCAGGGCCATAGATACAATGCAGGTAGATCAGGGAAGGCAGAGAGGGCCTTGTCTGGAGCCCAGCCAGAGTATTCACTGGGGCATCTCTTAGGACAGGTCACCCGGTGGTGATTGTCAATGGACACCTTCAAAAATGACAATCCCATAAGGCCAGGATAACCAAGGGATCAGACCCCTCCAGGATGAAAGCCTGTATGATCCCATCAGGCAAATAATCCAAACCTTCACAGTGCTAGCTGAGGGTAAGGGGAAGAAGATATCAGTCATGGACTCAGGACCGCAGTGGGAGCTATTGTTTGTTTCATTAACCCTCTTGCCTTTAGCTTCCTTGAAAGCACATCTGGCCACTGTCTTGAAGGGGACTTGTATTACATTGGTCTTGTACCACCCCTCTTGATGACAACTTTGTTTTCATAGAAAAATAGGGAGGCCCCAAATTGTTTTATGGAAGTCAGATATAATGGCAGGGCATAAGTGGCATGAGGAGTGGGTTGTATTGAGACACAAACCTTTCTTCTCAACCCCCCTTGACTATCTGCTTGTTCTCTTTGAGGTTGCCTCTCCACTTGCAAGCTTAGCTGAAATACCATACAGGGTTGCATGGGATCTGGCTGCCACAGGAGCACAATGGCCAGAAGCAGGGGGTGTTAACTGTGGGGTAAACAGGTCATGGGTGGGAGCTGTCCTGCTATTCCAAGGTGTGGTTTCTTCTTACCACCCACGTGCTAAGCAGATACCTGAGGTGTTTGTTCCTGGCTCTGATGAAGGATAGTCAGGATACAGGATCATAAAGCTTTGCACCTTCCCTTGTCACGGTTCCCTTTTCCTCATCCTCAGTGCCCTGCACTTTCACCAGAGCCCTTGTCACAGGCTCTACTTCTATAGTTTTTTTTGTGTGTTTTTTTTTACTGGGAGGTCCCGGGGATCGAACCTGGGTCCCTCCATATGGGAAACGGATGCCCAACCATTTGAGCCACATCCGTCCCCCACAGGCTCTACTTCTAGAGGACTTAAGACAAAGGGTTTGCTGTTTGTTGTCTACCCCCGTACCCCCGCCAAGTCCTGCACTGTGGCCACTACTTCAGCCTCATTCTGACCACCCCAGCATCTCTGCTGAAGCCAAAGAAATAGAGATTCCCTGGGTGGGGGCGGGGGCAGCTGTTCCACTAGTGTCCAGACGGGGTAAAGGGAGAGATGAGGGAGGAAGGGGCAGGAAGAAGCAGGAAAGAGGGAGAAGGATCAGAGGGTAGAAAGTTAAGTACCAGTGAAAGTTGTCCCCTGATAATGGGTTTGTGCAGGGAGTTTTCTGGGACGGGGTGATTGGACTCGACGTGAGAAGGGAAGGCAACATTCCCTCCCCTCTCTGAATGGACACACCATCCATGCAGGGCTGGAGGCTGGTTCCTCGGAATCCCCCAGCCCTCCATATTCCTGGGGGGGCTGTCTGGACAGTGAAAACACTGGGTGTGTGGGCGGTGCTGGGGGCAGGAGTAGGCAGCAGCAGGCATTTGGTGCAGATGAGCAGAGCAGGGACCTTGCCCTCTTCCAGGGCAGGGCGGCCAGGAGGGATGGGGCCAAGGGTGGGGGAGCTTCCTTCTGGCCTAGGATGCCCACCCTCAGGCGACTCCCAACCCCCCAGGTCATAGACAGCCTAGGTGCTGGGCACAACCCCATCTGCAGAGCACAGCCTCACACTCCAGTGGAGTTTGTGCTTCAAAGAGGGATGGACCCAGTAATAGTCTAGTGGCCTGCAGTGAGGCAGTGCAGGCAGAAGTTCAGGCAGAGACAGAGAAAAGAGACTGAAGGTCCCTAGTAGCACCCCTGCACCAACCCCACCTTTCTTTGGATGTATATGTATGTGTTGCGGGGTGAGGGGATGCAACAAGCTGGAGCAGAAGTCCTGAGTTAGAACTGTGGTCTGCTAGTCCCTGAGACCATCCCAGTCCTTCTTTTGCCTCCAGGCAGAAAAAAGGGGAAGAGGAGATAAGAGTCCTGTGTCCCAGGCAGTCTGCTTCACCTGCCTGGGATACATAAATGGGACTGGTACAGGGGTGATGGTCTTTGAAAGGCATTTTTCCAGGGAGAGGCCATAAGTGTCATCAGATTCTCGAAAGAGTTTAAGATCTATCTGTGCTGTCCAATATGGTAGCCACTAGCCACCTGTGGCTATTTAAATTTAGATCAATTAAAATTAAACAAAACTTAAAAGTCAGTTCCTCTGGCTCACCAGCTACATCTCAAGTGGTGTTCAATGGCCACTTGTGGCTTGTGGCTACCATTTTGGACACCACAAATATAGAACATGTCCATCCTTGCAGAAAGTCTATTGGACAGCACTGCCCATTAACTTATTGTATAGGGAACTACTGAGACCCAAGAGGGGTGACTTACCCAAAGTCCCACAGGGAGCTGGTGATAGTGGCAGTACGAGAACTTTTTCATTAATTGTGTTGCAATAAAATGCATTAAAATATTTTTCTATTAATACAGCTCAGATCAGCCTGGGGTAGAAGGGCACTGAGTCCAGAGCTTGAAGCGTCAAGGGATAGGGGTGGAAAGGAGGTGTTCTCTGTTTGTTCTTCCCCTCCTCCCACCCCAGGGCTGCCCCAGCCCTCCAGGATAAAGGAGGCTTAGAGGCCTGGAACTCTCTCTCCTCCTCCACGATGACCACATCCTCACAAAAATGTGTTCCACTGAATGGCAGGGGCAGTGGGGTGGAGCTGGGTGGAAGGTTTCTCGGGAGCCTGGGGGAAATGGCACAGCCCTAAGGCCAGAGGAATTGGGGTGGGTTGGGGGGGTGCGGCACTGGGCTGATCCTAACCAGTCTCTGTGCAGCTTCTTAGGCCTCCTTCCAATCCCTTTGCCGCAGTGTAATCATAGCTGAAGTCATCTTTTTTTTTTTTGGTACTTATTTTTTATAACAAGTCAATTTTATTGATACATATTAATAAAGCATACAATTCATCCAAAGTGTGCAATCAATGGTATTTGGTATAATCACATAGTTGCACATTCATCACTTCAATCATTATTAGGGCATTTTCATTAGATCAATAAAAATAATAATAAAAAAAACAGAAAAACAAGAAAATTCTTCACCTCTCAATCTCTCTCTGTTTCACCTGCTATACACAGCTGCTATTCCTGGCTATTCTTGCATAATTATTTATTTATTAAGCAGTTTTATTGAGATATATTTGCATACCATACGATCTACCTAAAGAGTATAACCAATGGCATTTACTATAGTCACAATATTGTGCATTCATCATCACAAAAATTTTTAGAATTATTTCATTACTCCAAAAAGAAAAACTCCACACCCCTTAACATGCCTATATAACCACTAATCAAATTTCATCTTTATAAATTGATTTATATTTATATTTTATAAAAATGGAATCATACAATATGTTACACAATATATTTGGTTCATAGTAACGCATTCATACAGTATTTGTCCATTTGTGTCTGGCTTGCTTCACTCAACATAATGTCCTCCAGGTTCATCCATGTTGCCATATGCTTTACGACTTCATTTCTTCTTACAGCTGCATAATATTCCATCATGTGTATACACCACAGTTTGTTTATCCATTAATTGGTTGATGGACACCTGGGTTGTTTCCAACTTTTGGCAATGGTGAATAATGAAGTCATCTTTATAAAACTCAAATCTGAACCTTTCATCTCATGCCTAAATCCTTCCCTGGCTCCCCATTGCTTTTAGAATGTGAATCGATTCCCAACCAAGAACTACAAGGTTTTCAGGGCCTGGTAAGGAGGTAGTCTCCAAACTCCCCCTCTCTTTGCTCTATCCCTTTACTTACCAGACTTGCTCCTGCCTCAGGGCCTTTGCACTTGTGGTATCTCTGCCTATAACTCTCCCTCCTGCCCTCAGTTAACTCCTGCCCGTCTTCCTGGTCTCAACTGAAGTGTAGCTCCCTGGAGAAGCCTTCCCTGACCCCCAGGTCGGGTCAGCTGCTTCTGTGTTCTTATAGCGCTTTCTTTCAGAGCACTCATCTCCATTTGTAATTTTGCATTTATTTGGGGGTTCTTTGATGCATGGCTCACTCTCCTAGTAGATCATGCTTTCCATTATATGCTGGTTGTTATATTTCTGAAGTCCTGAGGCGCGGTTGGTCCAGAAGGAATAGTCAATAAAAATATGAGAAATACACAAAATGATTGAATGACAATGCTCCTTCCCACAAGAAACATGCTCCTCAGAGGCTCCCTTAACCCTCTGATGGCCCATCTCATCAGGACCAAATGTGGATGATGGCTGTGCCCTCCCTCAATCATCTGAAGGATGTGAGGCAGAGGAAGGGTTGGGACTGAGGCCACTGGAGACGAGGGTGATCTGGAGTTTCAGGGGTGACAGGAAATTGAATGATGGGGTAACAAAAGTGTTGGAACTGATAAGATGACAACCAAGGACCTAGGGAGATGGCCGAAATTAAATAAGGGGTGCAATGTGGTCTAATTTGGCAAAAAGACACCATGGGCTTTGATTAAAACAAGATAACGGCATGTGCCAGAATGATGGGGGGCAGGCAAGCTGATGTATTCCAAAGTCACTGTGGAAGTGATTGGTAAAAATAATAAAAAGGAACAAGAAACATTTATTGAGCACTTATTGTGTGCCAGGCCCTTTCCACATATTATCCCTATATTTCCATGTATTAATTTTTCCAACGACCCTGTGAAATGGGCACTATAATCATCTATATTTAGCAGAAAAGGAAACTGAGGCACAAAGATGTTAAGTAACTTGTTCAGGTCACGCAGCTGATAGAGGTGGAGTCAGTATTTGAATCCAGGTCTACTTGACTCCAGAGGCTTTCTTTTTTTTCCATATATATATATATATATATTTTTTTTTATTACAGAAGTTGTGAACTTACAAAACAATTGTGCACATGTGTAGAATTCCCATGCAACAACCCTTCACCAATACACCACCCCATTTTGGAACATTTGTTACAGATTATGAGATAATATCATCAGACTATTACCACTGCCATAGCGTACATTTGGCTTTTTTTCCCCATTCTCCTCTCTTATTAACACTGTACATCTTTGGCATTGATGCGAGAATATTACAATATTGCTGTTAAAACTATAATCCATAGGTCACATTAATTGTATTTTTCCCATGCTTCTCCACATTCCCACCACCCTGCAATAGTGATGTACATCCGTTCTAGTTCACAGAAAGACATTCTTGCATTTGTTCTATTTTTTTTTACATTAAAAAAAAATTTTTATGCTTTTTTTTTGCATTTGTATTTTAACCACAATTCTTATCCATCTCTGGGTTCACTGTGTTATTCAGTTCCTAGACTATTCTCTAGCTTTCTTTCAATTGACATTTACATCCCTAGACACCCTTTTCAGGCACAATCCCATTTATTTTTTTTATTTTTATTTAAAGATTTTATTTATTTACTTTATCCATTTTAAATACCCCCTTCCCCATTTGCTGTTTTTGTGTCCATTTGCTGGGCAATTCTCTGTGTGTGTTTCCTGCCATCTCTTCTCATCCTCCTCCTCCAGTCTTCACCAGGATTCGATCCCGGAGACCTCCGATGTAGGAGAGAGGTATTCTGCTGCCTGCGCCACCTCAGCTCCTGGCTTCTGGAGCTTTCGGAGCATCTCGTCTTGTCTCTCCTCTGTTACGTCATCATCCTGCTGCATGGCTCCCGGGGCCCGACAGCTCAGCGGCACACAGAGCCTGGCAGCCCATGCGCCTTCTATATATATATATTTTTTTTTTTACCGGGAGGTCCCCGGGGATCGAACCCAGGTCCCTCCATATGGCAGACGGATGCCCAACCATTTAAGCCACATCTGCCCCCCCACAATCCCATTTATAAACCAGCTGCTATTCACTATAATGTGTTACCATCAACTCTATCCATTTCCACACTTTTATGATCAAGTTAACTAAAACTTCTACATACATTAAGCATCAGTATTATCTCCTAATAACCTATATTCCAGGTTTTAACTCGATGTGTTTATTGTTCGTATTTAGTTCATATTAATGAGACCATGCAATATTTGTCCTTTTGTGTCTGGCTTATTTCACTTAGCATAATGGCTTCAAGAGTCATCCATGTTATCATATGTGTTCCAATTTCATTTCTACTTACTGCAGCATAGTATTCCATCATATGTATATACCACATTTTTTTAATCCATTCATTGGTTGATGGATACTTGGGTTGTTTCCATCTTTTGGCAATTGTGAATAATGCTACTATGACCATCGTTATTCAAATGTCTGTTTATGTCACAGTTTTCAGTTCTTCTGGATATATTCCTAGTAGAGGAATTCCTGGATCATATGGCAGTTCTATATTTAGCTTCCTGAGGAACTGCCAAACTGTCTTCCACAGAGGCTGCACCATTTCACACTCCCACCAACAGTGAAGGAGTGTTCCTATTTCTCTACATCCTCTCCAGCACTTATTGTTTTCTGTGTTTTTTTTTTAATAATGGCCATTCCATGCAGTGTGAGATGATATCTCATTGTTGTTTTGATTTGCACTTCCCTAATAGCTAGTGATATTGAACATTTTTTTAAGTGCTTTTTGGCCATTTGTATTTCCTCTTTGGAGAAAGGTCTATTTATGTCTTTTGCCCATTTTTAAATTGGATTGCTTGCTCTTTTATCCGTTGAGTTATATGATCTCTTTATATAAAATGGAAATCAAACTCTTATGGGATATGTGGTTTCCAAATATTTTCTCCCATTGACTGGGCTGCCTTTTCACCTTCTTGACGAAGTCCTTTGAATCACAAAAGTGTTTAAGTTTGAGAAGGTCCATGTTTTCTTTCACTGCTCATGCTTTTGGTGTAAGGTTTAAGCATGTACCACCTATGACCAGGACTTGAAAATGTTTTCCTACATTTTCCTATAAGAACTTTATGGTTCTAGCTTTTATATTTAGGTCTTTGATCCATTTTGAGTCAATTTTTGTTTAAGTGTGAGATAGGAGTCCTCTTTCTTTCTTTTGGCTATGGATATGCAGTTCTCCCAGGAACATTTGTTGAATAGATTGTTCATACCCAGCTGGGTGGGTTTGACAGGCTTGTCAAAAATCACTTAACCATATCTCATTAATATGAACTAAATTCAAAGAATAAATGCATGGAGTTAAAACCTAGAGTATAGGTTATTAGAAAGAAAAACAAAACCTAAAAGAGGAGGGCTGTGAAGGAGTACTGATGCTTAATGTATGCAGAAGTTTTAATTAACTTGACTGTAAAAGTGTGGAAATGGATAGAGTTGATGGTAATACATTATAGTGAGGAGTAGCAGTTGGTTTATAAATGGGATTGTGGCTGAAAAGTGTGTCTAAGGATGTAAATGTCAATTGAAAGAAACCTAGAGAGTAATCTAGGGACTGAATAACACAGTGAACCCAGAGGTGGATGAGAATTGTTGTTGATGGTACAGATACAAGAGTGTCCTTCTGTGAGCTCGAGCAGATGTATGTCACTATTACAGGTGGTGGAAATGTGGAGAAGCATGGGAAAAATACAATTGGTGTGACCTATAGACTGTCGTATTCTTGCATCATGCCAAAAATGTACTGTGTTGATAATGGGGGCATATGGAAAAAGTGTGTCAAATGTACACTATGGACCATAGTTGATGTTAATAGTCTGATGATATTATCTCATAATCTGTAACAAATGTTCCATAACGGTGTGGCATGTTGGTGAAGGGGTGTTGTATGGGAATTCTACACATGTGCACGATTGTTTTGTAAGCCCACAACCTCTGTAATAAAAATATATTTAATAATAATAATAGGGTGGGTTGGGGGAAAATACACTAAACGTAAGATATGGACCATAGTTAGTAGTAATATTTTGACGATATTCTTTCATAATTTGTAACAAATGTTTCACAACAATACAAGGTGTTGGTGGTTGGGTGATGTGTGGGTCCCGTGTATGATGTTATTCATATTTGTTTTGTAAGTTCACAACTTTTACTATACACTTATTGTTTATGTATGTTCATGTAGGAATGATATACTTCAATAAAATTTTTAAAAAATACCATCCCAAAATGGAAAAAAAATAGGGCAGGCTAAGGAGAAAAATACACCAAATGTAAGATATGGATTATAGTTAGTAGTAATATTTTGGCTATGCTCTTGCATAGTTTGTAACAAATATTTTACAACAATATAAGGTGTTGGTGGTGGTGTGATGTATGGGACCTTTGTACGATGTTATCCATGTTTATTTTATAAGTTCACAACTTTTGCTATACACTTATTGTTTAGGTATGTTTATGTATGAATGATATACTCAAATAAAATTTTTAAAAATAAAAAAAATTAAAAGTCACTTGACCATAGATGTGAGGGTCTGTTTCTGGACCATCAGTTGTGTTCCATTGGTCTGTCTGTCTTTATGCCAGTACCATGCTGTTTTTACCACTGTAGCTAAGTAATATAATTTACGGTCTAGAAGTGAAAGTCCCCCAACTTCGCGTTTCCTTTTTAATATGTTTTTGGCTATTCAGGGACCCTTACCCTTCCAAATAAATTTCATAATTGTGTTTTCCATTTGTTTAAAAAATGCTGGTGGAATTTTTATTGGGATTGCTTTGAATCTGTATACCAGTTTGGGTAGAATTGACATCTTAATGATATTTAATCTTCCAATCCATGAGCATGGAATGTTCTTCCAATTATTTAGGTCTTTCTAAAATTGCTTTTAGCAATGCATTGTAATTTTCTGAATACAAGGGTTTTACATCCTTGGTTAAGTTTATTCCTAAATATTTGATTCTTTTAGTCGCTATTGTAAATGTAACTTTTTTCCTGACTTCCTCCTCAGATTGCACATTACTAATGTATAGAAACACCACTGATTTTTGCATATTGATCTTATATCCTGAACTCTACTGAAATCATTTATTAGCTCTAGCAGCTTTGTTGTAGATTTTTCAGGACTTTCTAGCTATAGGATCATATCATCTGCAAATAGCAGAAGTTTTACTTCTTCCTTTCCACTTTGGATGCCTTTTATTTCTTCTTCTTGTCTGATTGCTCTAGCTAGAACCTCTAGCACTATACTGAACAACAGTGGTGACAGTGGACATCCTTGTCTTGTCCCTGATCTTAACCAGAGCCTTTGTTACTACATCATACCATCCTTTTTTGGTGAATAAAGTGGCCTCCAAAGTGATTGTAGCAAGAGTAGCCTATGTTGTTTCTTTTTTATGGGACATGGGGTGGGCAAAGGGAGACATGGAAGGGGGTACTGGAAAATTCCCTTCTATATCCCCCCCCCATTGCTTTGTTCTGTCTTGTCCACTGCTCATTAGTGCCCCTTTTATCCAGTGTGTAAGAGTTAAGATTGGGAAGCGGCTGTGGCTCAATCAGTGGGGCTCCCGTTTGCCATATGGGAGGCCCCGGGTTCGGTTCCCGGGGCCTCCTGGTGAGGGCCGGCCCGCCCGCGCGGCGTGGTTGGCTGACCCAGCGAGCACGAGCAGCAAGGGGGGGATAAATGAGTAAATAAATAAAATCTTTAAAAAAAAAAAAAAAAAAGAGTTAAGATTTACCAATGTGACTTTCCTTCTTTCTCCTTCCTCCAAAATGCCAGAAAGGCTAAATGAAGCTGCAGAGTAAAGAGCATGTGAGAGAGAAAGACTGGGCTGGTTACAGAAAGAACTTAGGGAAAGTGGGGTACTAAGGACTGAGAAGTCCCAGACAATTGAGGTTTGTGAGCAACATAAAAGAGTCAGTATAGGTTACAGGATCTTTTGAGAGATGAAACCTTGGAGAATCTATTCGTTCATTTTGGTTTTTGGATTGTACCTTATTTTTAAGCCTTATACTAAGCTGCCTCACTAGGCAAGCCCGCAGTCTCATCCTCATTCCTGGAACCAGGTGCACCTCTCGCACTACCACGCCCCTGTACTACCCCCCCCCCCGCCAGCTGGCCTCTCATCCTGCGATGCATTCCAGCTCTATCAGGACATTCTGTGACCACTCTTTCCTGATTTCTCAGGCCAATAACAACCCCCCCTCCTCCCTGCCCAGGTCATCCTGGGGGGCATAATCCTCCCCAAAGGGAACATTTGGCCTTTTCTATGAATATTCTTGAGTATTCATAGAAAAGATCAACACCCCTAAATCCATGCTCCCTTCCTTGAACCACCGACATCCCTTCTGCCCATGCATCATGGGCCAGGGCTGAAATCTGCTGCAACCTCAAGCTCCTAAGTCCCTCTGCCCTCACACCAGACCTGCTTAATCCACCCCCCCTCCCCCAGCATGGAGAGAACAGAGAAGCCTCAACCCTTGGATTTCAGGACTTCAATTCCAGGAAGTGGAGTTTGGGGAAAGATCCCACTACACCTAAGTTCAGGATCACGGGGGCTCCAACCCTTGTCAGCCAGATCTGGGATGTCCTCACTCAGCTATCTTGACCTGTTTTTAGAATGAAAGAGGGTGAAGAGAAAAGATCTGTGCCTCCCAGGCCAAGCCTGGGGCACAGGGACACGGCCTCTTCCAGCTCCCAATGACCCTAGAACCAAAGGGTTCTTTCAGCTCCCCCCCCCACCGTGCCCAGGCTAGTTTGTCCCCTCAGAGATGGATTGTGGGGACATAGAAACAGACACAAGCTATACAGACAGACAGGCAGAAAGAGAGACAACCAAGAAACCACAAAGAGATTCAGAGTGAAGAAAAAGATAACCACAGAGGAAGACAGAAAGGCACGTAAAAAAGAGAAATAGAGCCACAGAGAAAGAAAAACAGAGACAGAGAGAGGAGAAAATGAGAGAGCCAGGGAGAAAGAGAAGGAAAGTGCAACCAAGGGTCAGAGGCCTACACCAGCCCCATATGATTGAGCCAGAGAGAGGAAGTGAGGTCTGAGGGAGGAAACCAGGGCTCCCTCTCTATGATTCTGCCTTGACCCTCTGGCCCAGGTATCTTTAACCTGGGGTCAATGAACTTGGGCGGGAAAAATAAATTAGGCTATTTCCACTAAACTTTAGCTGAAATTTAGCATTTTCTTCCATTATGATTGTAACAACAAACCAGTCACCAGTCATATTAACCACAACTATGGCTCTGTCACCAATAGAAATCACATATATTTTCATGGCATATTATGGTACTACAGTTATTTTGAAACATCATTCACACTAATCACTACTTCAAAATTATGTGAGGTATCTATCTACCAGTAGATCTTCTTATTTAAAGCATGAATAAAGAAGCACATGTATTACTATAGCACATTAAAGTATTTTTGTAACTGAAATACCATATGTTTCCTTTGTAATCCTATATATTCTATTTTATGCATTTTAAAACATTATTCTGAGATGGAGGCCAAAGGGGAATATGGCATCAAAAATGTTAAGAACTCTTGCATCTGGTCTCTTTCCAGCACCCCCACAGAACTCATCCCCATGAGCTCTCTGTGCCCTGTACTATCCTTTTTTATAAAAAATATTTATATTTATTTATTTATACCCCCCCCCATTGTTTTGTGCTGGCTCTCTGCTCTCTATGTGTTCTTCTGGGTCTACTTGTCTTCTCTTCAGGCAGGACCAGGAACCAATCCTGGGACCTTCCAGAGTGGAGAGAAGTGCTCAATCCCTTGCGCCACCTCAGCTCCCTGGTCTGCTGCATCTCTTATTGTCTCTCCTCTATATCTCTTTTTGTTGCATCATCTTGCTGCACCAGCTCTCTGTGCGGGCCAGCACTCCACGTGGACCAACACTCTGTGTGGGCCAGCTCTTTGCTCAGGCCAGTTAGCTGCATAGGCTAGCTTGCCTTTCACCAGAAGGCCCCACGTATCGAAACTTGGGCTTCCTATATGGTAGACAGGAACCCAATCACTTGAGCCACATCTGTTTCCTTGTACTTATCCTTTTACTGCTCCCCTCTATTGCTTCATTACCTTGGTTCCTCCAAGAAGCAGATACCCAGGCAGAAGAATCAAATGTGTAAGGATTTTATTAGGTGAAATGTCTGTGAAAGAAAATGGGGAGAGAGTTAGGGCTAAGAGAGCCTTCAGTCTGCAGTGCAAGACTGACCCCTAGGGAAGAAGAGAGAGAAGGAAAGTTGGGGAAATGCATCCTAGACTGCCAGGCACTGGAAGGCAAGTTCAGCAAGGCCTTGTGAGGGGGGATCTGCTATCTCCCAGGAATGGGCCTGCCTTAAGATCTCTGCTGTACTTGTTCATTGGCTGAGTCCAGCTCAGTGGGAAGAATGGCCTTAGAGCAGGAGCTGATGGATTTCAGAGAGGAGCAGCTGGGGCCTTCGGTCCATCTCTCTCCCATAGCTAGAGGTCTGTGAGGAGCATTCGTGTGGCTGTTACAGTTGTCCATCCAGGAAAGGGACAGGGCACTCCTCCCTGGCACCTGGTGCAGGGGTCCTGTCTTGGGAAGTTGGCCATTTACTAGCTGCAGGGCTTGGGCAAGTTATTTAAGGCTCTGAGTCTCCTTATCTGTAAAATAGAGATGGTAAGATTCCCTATTTGAGGATTAATTGTTGTGAGGATTAACTGTAGTTTACAAAGCAAAGTTTGCACAGAACATAGTCAGCTCTCAATAATTGTAGCCATTATTATGGCCGTTTTAGTTTTAATTATTATCAATCTTTTTCTCAAAAGGAAGGCCCTGGGGAAATAGGCTCCCCAAGGCTGAAGATGACAACCCCTCCTCCAGCAGGAGCAGTTGGGAGGGTGGGAACCACTTCCCCACACTCCCCTCTCTTTCCCTTGAGGCAGGGGTCTTCCCCTAGCTACTGACAGTTCCTGAGTCTGCTGACTCACAGCCAACTTCCTCTCATACAAACAGGAAAACACAGGCAGCGAGGGACCCCCCTCCCCCAACACCGCACAGCTCGACAAGGCTCTGAGGGGGAAGTGCCTCAGGCCCTGGGACTGGGACTCCCACCAGCCACGTGGAGGGGCAAGAGGGAGAGGAGCCATTTCTTCTCAGGCCTCCCTCACCACCACCACCCACCCTTGCAATTTTAGGTTGGGAGAGTGGGAAGAAGGGCCTTCTCCCAAGAAGGAAAGGGTTGCTTGCTTGGTCATTGTATCCCCCAAAAGGCAGCCCAAACCGTGGTTTGGGAGACGGTGAAGCCTTATTGACCTCCATCCTGAGACAGAAACCTAGGCGAGGTGCTTGGGGAGGGAGAAGCAGATAGGGATTTCTTTTGCCCCAGGCCAAATCACTGGGCTCCTGAGAGGGTCTCCCCAGCTTGGACGGCTGTGGCCATCCATGACTTCCTGATCCCCGGCTTCTGTCCCCCATTAAACTGAGTGCCAGCATCCGCCACCCTGCTGGACGTGGAAGAGGTGCCCAGGGGATGAGTTCTCCCTCTTTCGACGGTTTCCGCTCCGGTCCCGCCCGGTCTGGTCTCTTTCCATCCTGGTCAGTGCTTCTTTGTCCCTCTCTCTAGCGCTGTCCCTGCCTCCAACCCTATTCGGGTCCTTTTCTCGACCCCGAGCGGGCGGAGCGGGGCAGGCCCTGAGATAAGCGCGACGGTTGGGTAAGGAGCCCAGACCTTTTGAAGGCCGCCCTTGCACAAGGAGTGGCCGGGCCGGCGGAGGGAACCAGCCGGGCGGGGCGGGGCTGGGCCCCGTCGGGGGAGGGCTGAGGGGAGGCGGGGCCGGCACAGAGGGACACCGAGCTCCGGACCGCGCGGCGGCACCGGGGAGCGGACGACGGCCGCGTAGTGAGGTGAGGACCCCCGCGCCCCCCGGGCCCCTACTTCCCAGACTCCTCCCCATCACCTCTCCGCAGTCCTTCGTGGGATCCCAGGCCCCCTCCGCGTCGGCGATACTTCCCCCTCCCCCTCCCCGCCGCGACCCGCCCCTCGCTCCTGTCGCCCGGCCTCTGCCCCCTCCCTCCTCGCCCCCTCCCTCGTCGCAGCCCGCGCTGCCCGGCACTGCCCGGCCCGCCCTCGGCACTCCTGTCCCGCGCTCACCTCCTGGTTCCCAGTCCCGTGCCCTCCGCCCGGGCCTGAGTCACCGAGAAACTGGGCCCTGAGTTAGGGCGGGAGGCTTCAGCACCAGGGCTCTAACTTGGGGATGGGGCCAGAGCTGATGGAGCCACGGAGAGGGGTCTTGGTGAGGGACGAGAGCCTGAGATAAACAGGGAGAGCCGTGCAAGCAGAGACGGAGACACGGAGAAACCCAGAGTCAGGGTGGGATGGAGAGGCCAGAGACACAGATACAACCAGAGCTCTAGTTAGAATTGGAGACTGAGGCAAGGATGGGCTTAATGAGGGAGCAATTTAGAATGGGACAGAGAGAGGGACAAAGATGGATTTTGACGTAGAGACAAAAAGGGAGTAGAGCAGAGATAGGCACAGGGCAGAGAGAAAATTCAGGGGAGACAAATCAGAGATTGGTCCAGGGAATAAACCAGGGTCAAACTGGCAGAATGGGCCGGAGCCCCAGAGACCTGAGCCCAAGGGCATGGCCAGGCAAAAAGAAAGCTGAGAAAAGGAAGGCTTGGGGGAAAGCAGAGGTGCGGGTATGTCATTTCACACAGCAGAGTCCCTACCGAGTGTGCATGTACGTGTGCGTGTGTGTGTGTGTGTGTGTGCATACGTGCACATGCTGCTGGTGGTTGTAGAGTGGAGAAGCCCCCAAAGACCTTGGAGCACCCCTGGCCTCTGGTCCCTCATCTCCCTGGCCCACTTCTCCACCCTATCCCCACTCCCCAAGTGCTCTCTGACCAGGGCTTGGACCCCACACATTGAGACTGGTCAGGGCTCTCAAGGCAGCCTGACCAGAGCAGGCAGGATGTGGGGGCGGCCTGGGCTGGAGGCACAGGAAGGAAGTCTGAGCTGAGACAATAGGTGGAAGGGGAGGAGGGAGTGGGAACCACCAGGATTAGGATGGCCCAGCATGTACTGCAGTTCTAGAAACCAGTGGGAGTGGAATCTACCTCTTTCCTCCTACCTAGCCTGCCCACCTCCCCAGCTTATGCCACAGTCATATCAGGCCATGTCGGTGGCCCTGTCCTCCCCACCATCCCGCCCTACCTCCCCTTCTCCCCACAGGGTTTTAGCACCTTGTCCCATGCCATGCAAGGGCAGAGCTTTGACCCAGACCTAGGGTAGGGCAGGAGCTTGGGGACCAACACTACCACCACTTGCTGTGAGCTGGAGGCAAGCCCCTTCCCCTCTCTGGGCCTCAGTTTCCCCATCTGCAAATGAAGGATTCTCCTATATGGAGAGAGCCTTTTCTGGTGTTCTGGGATGGCTATGCCTCCATATCTCAGGCCTTTGGACATTTTTCTTTGGCAGAAAACTGGGGTCTGGTACTCCTTGTCGAGGCCTCAGACTTTGGGGCAGGGAGGGGGAATCTCAGCCTAAACCCTCCCTTCACCCTACCCCTTCCCCCAGCAATGGCCTGAGCCCCCATGGCTGCCCCTCAGGACCTGGACATCGCTGTGTGGCTGGCCACGGTACACCTGGAGCAGTATGCGGACACGTTCCGGCGACATGGCCTGGCTACAGCGGGTGCAGCCCGGGGCCTGGGCCACGAGGAGCTGAGACAGTTGGGTATCAGCGCTACTGGGCACCGGAAACGCATTCTGCGCCTGCTGCAGGCGGGTGCTGCAGATCACCCCCAGGATCCCCAATCAGATAGTACCATGGAACCACCCCCCAGCCCAGCCCCCCAGGCCCAGCCTCCCAAGCCCGTGCCCAAGCCCAGAACAGTATTTGGTGGGCTCAGTGGCCCTGCCACTACCCAGAGGTCTGGGCTGAGCGCAACTTCCCAGAGGCCAGAAGTGTCCAGGAGCCCAGAGTCCAGCCTGAGGTCCCCTCTTCAACCAAGCTCCTCCTCTGAGCAGCCTTCAGCCCTGAATAGTGTGGAGATGATGCCTAATGCCATCTACTTTGGCCTGGACTTAAGAGGAGAGTCACAGGCAGCTCAGGACACGTGAGTGGGGTTGGTTCCCTGGGATCCAATGCTGGAGTGGGAGTGGGCAGGGTGGGGGCAGGAGGAACAGGCCGTGAGGGCTTGTCCTTCCTCCTCTCTCCCTTAATAACCAACAGGCCCTTCCCTCAGGGCCCCAGACAACTCCCAGGCTGTTGCGCCCACCCCTTCTCTCAGGCCTACAACGGGCACAGGTAGGTGTGCTGGCATGGGTTGCTGGGAGAGGGACAGTGCCCTTCAGGACTCAAGACATTCCCACCTGACAATCCTCTTCCTCACTCCTCCCCTTGCCAGTGCACATCATGGACCCTGGTTGCCTGTACTATGGTGTCCAGCCTGCCGGGGCTGCAGGGCCCCCTGACAGAAGAGAGGGCCGAAGTGTCTGTCAGGACAGGGCTGAACACAGGTGAGTGCCCAGTAGGGTGGTGATGGAAGGCAGAAAAGAGGCTGAGGAGCAGGTAAGCTGGTGGCAGCTGTGTGTTCACTCATTCGTCACAGGCACACATGTGTTTACCGTGTGCCAGCCGGGCACTGAAGATTCAGGATGATGTAACAGACATGGTCCCACCCTTAGGGAGGTTGTGGATCAGTGGGGCAGACAGGAAATAAAACAAGGACAAACAAAGGGAAATATGGTTAAAAATTGGGAGAAGTGCTTTTCATTCAACAAGTATTAATGGAGCATCTGTTGCATGCCAGATATTGTAGATGCTTAGAATAGGTCAGTGAATAAAAGAGACAGAAATTCTTGCCTTTTTCGGGAGATAGTCAATGAACCATAAACATAATAAGTGAGTTACGTAGTATGTTAAAAGGTGTTAGGTGCCATGGAGAAAAACAGCAGGGAAGAGGCCTGGGGAAAATGAGGTAGAGGGAGAACTGCAGTTTTTCTTAGAGTTGTCAGAGCATTCAGATGACATTTGAGCAAAAACTTGAAGGTGAGAGTTAGCCATGGAGATATGTGGGGGAAGAGTGTTCCAAGCAGGAAGAATGGCCAGAATAGAGGCTTCAAGGAGGGTGCGTGCCCAGGGGAACCAGGAGCAGCGAGAAGGCCAGCATGGCTTGTGCAGAGTGGGTGCAGGGGGTGGGGGACATGACGTCAGAGAGGTAAAAGGGGCCGGATCAGCAGGACCTCGGAGGGACTTGTGCTTTTACTCTGAGTGAAAGGGGAAGCCACTGGAGTAGAGGGTTCTTTTTTTTTTTTTTTTTTTTGAGGTACTGGGGATTGAACCTGGGACCTTGTGCATGGGAAGCAGGCACTCAACCACTTGAGCTACATCTGCTCCCAAGTGGAGGGTTTTTGACTTACTTTTTTGAAGGATCCCTCTGGCTGCTGTATTGGGGATAGTCTGTAGGGGCAAAAACAAAAGCTGAGAGACCAGTGAGGAGGCTATTGCAGTAATCCAGCTGAGAAATCTCTCCGACTAGAGTGATGGTAGTGGAGGTGGTGAAAAGTGATTGGATTTTAGTTACTTTTGAAGGGAAACTGTCAAATTGAATGTGGGATGTGAGAGAGAAAGCCGTCAAGAATGACTCCTAGGAGGGAGTGGCTGTAGCTCAGTGGTTGAGTGCCTGCTTCCCATGTTTGAGATCCTGGGTTCAATCCCGGTACTGCCTAAAAAAAGAAATGACTCTGAAGGTTTCAGTCTGAGCCTGCGCTGTCCAATATGTAGCTGTCCAATACGTAGCGACTAGCCATGTGTAACTACCAAGTACCTGAAATGTGGCTAGACTGAATTGACAAGTGCTGTTAGTGTAAAACACATGCCAGATTTTGAAGACCTAGTACCAAAAAAAAACAAAAACACGAAAACAATCTTAATAATCTGTATATTGATTTTTACTAAAATGTTAATGTTTTGGATATATTGGGTTAAATAAAAAACATTATTAAAATTAATTTCTCCTGTTTCTTTTTATTTATTTATTTTTAATGTGGCTACTAGAAAATTTAAAATTTTGTATGTGGCTCACATTGACTTCATTTGGACAGCGCTGGTGTGAGCAACTGAAAGCTTTTGGGGTTGCCGGGCCTGAGATGGGGAAGCCTGTGCCTAAAGCAGGTGGGGGGTAGCGGTAGATCAGGAATTTAGTTTGGGACATATTGAATTGTAAGTGTTTATTATATATTCAAGAAGAGATGACAAATAGGCCATTGGATATACAAGTCTGGAGTTTGGGTGAGAGGGCTGAGCTGGAGATCTAAATCTGTGAGTTGTTAGCGTATAGATGAGTATATATACCTGTGAGTGAGGAGAGAGAGGAAGACCAAGAGCGAGCTCTGCCATACTCCAATATCAAGAGGTTTGGGAGAAGAGAGGAAGAATCAGCAAAACAGACTGAAAGGAAATGGCCAGTGAAGTAGAAGGAAGAACAGGAGAATGTGGTGTCATAGGGGCCAAGTGAAGAAAGTGGACAAGGAGGAGGGAGCGGGCAGGTCCATCAGTGCTGCCGAGAGAGCAAGTAAGACAGGGCTGAGAACTGACTCCTGGAATTGCAAAATGGAGGGTGCTGGGGCATTGGGTAAGGGCAGTCTTAGTGAAGTGGTAGGGGTTGAAGCCTGATCCGAGTGGGTTTAATAGAGAATGGGGGGGGGCAGATGTGGCTTAAGTGGTTGAGTGCCTGCTTCCCACATGGCAGGTGGCAAATTTGGTTCCCAGTGCCTCCTAAACAACAAAAACAAACAACAAGCAAAACAAATGAAAAAAAACAACTCAGGGGAGCCGAGGTTGAGTGCCAGCTTCCCTCATACAAGCTGTCCCAGGTTCAATCCCCAGGTCCTTGTATCTCAAAAAAAGAGAGAAAGAGAGAGCGAATGGGGGAGCAGACATGGCTCAAGTAGTCGAATGCCTGCTTCCCACATGGGAGATTCTAGATTCGGTCCCCTGTGCCACCTAAAAAAAAAAAAAAAAAAAAAACAAGCAAACAACCAAAAAAAAAAACTCAGAGGAGGCAATGTGGCTCAGTGGTTGAGTGCTGGCTTCCCACATATGAGGTTCTGGGTTCAATCCCCACCTCCACCCCCCCAAAAAAGAGAGAATGGAAGGAAAGGGTTTGGAAACCGCAAGTATAGACAATGTGGGTTTTTTTGGTTGTTGTTGTTGCTGTTGTTTTGTCTTTTTTTTTTTTTTTTAATTAGACAAGTTGTAGGTTTACAGACAAATCATACATAGAATACAGAGTTCCCATATACCACCCTATTGTTAATACCTTGCATTAGTGTGGTATATTTGTTACAATTCAAGAAAGAACATTTTTATAATTGTATTATTAACTATAGTTCATCATTCACAATAGGGCTCACTGTGTTGTATAGTCCTATGGTTGTTGTTTTTTTTAAATTTTTATTCTAGAAACATATATACAACCTAAAATTTCATCTTTTAACCACATTCAGATATATAATTCAGTGCTGTTAGTTATGTTCACAGTGTTTTGCTACCGTCACTACCATCCATTACCAAAGCTTTTCCATCAACCCAAATTGAATAGATAATGTTTTCGAAGAGTTTTTCTGCAAAGCAAAGTAGAGAATGGGAGTGCTGGTTAATAGTGGAAGTGGAGTCAAGAAAAGGGTCTTTAATAAGATGGGATGTTATACGTTTGTAGGAGAATAGGAATGATCCCATAGAAAGGAAAGATTAGCTCATGTAGGAGAAAGGGGGCGACATTCTGGAGTCATGTCCTTGTGTAGGTGCGAGGGAGGTGGATCAAGTGTGCTAGAGGCACTGGCTTTAGACAGAAGTATGCATAGTAACAGGAAGAAGGCGGTGCAATTGGCAGTCTGTGGGGATGCTCGTCTGATTGCTTGAATTTTCCCAGTGAGGTAGGAAACAAACAGGACAGAGCAGGAGTTCTCAGCCTTAGCTGCACTGTAGTGTGGGGCACTTTAAAAAATACAGACTCCTGGGACCCATGGCAGAGATTAAAATTTAAGTGGTCTGGGTCGGATATAGCTCAACTGGTTGGGCGTCCATCTCCCATATGGAGGGACCCGGGTTCGATTCCCAGGACCTCCCGGTAAAAAAAAAAACAAAAAAAAAACCCACCTTAAAAAAAAAAAAATTTCAGTGGTCTGAGATGGGGCCACTTAATTAAAAATTTAATTTTTAATTTTAAAAATTAAAAAATACTGGTGATTTTGCGCTGCCGAGGTTGTGAACCCAGTACAGAGGATAGAGAATACTAGAGGAATCTCCACAGGATAATTAAGGAAGGCCTTTCTGAGAAAATGACACAAGCAAAGACCCGAAGGATGAGAAAAAGGGAACCGTATTCTAGGCAGAGGGAGCATCACGCTCCATGGCTCTGAAACGGGTAAGAGGATGTGGCTGGACTGTAGTAAGCCAGGGCAACAGGGGGGATGAGATGAGGCCAGGGGAGTAGCCGTGCAAGGCCTTGCGGCCCACGATAAGGAAATGGATTTATTCTAAGCACGAATGGGAAGTTATTGAAGGGTTTCAGGCAGGGGCGTGAAATTACTTTGGAAGGGAGGGCAATAAAAGCTGGTGACCAGTTAGACAATTCACATCCTTCCAGTGAGAGCTGATGGGGACCTGGTCCAGGGAGACATGGTCAAGAACAGACTCAGTAAGACCAATAAGACCTATTGACTAGATATGGCAACCACTGCAGGGAGTGAACCATCCACCCAGCCCTTCCCCAACCTTTCCACAAGTAGCACTAATGCAGAGGAGAGGAACTGAAATTTTCCCAATAAAAAAATCCAGGTATGCTCAGGGAAGGAGCTCCATGCTAATCTTCTGGGTTCCCAATCTCCCTATTCCCCTGCTTGGAAAGTGGGTCCATTATCTGCCAGGCATTCTACTAGGCGCCACAGATGGAGCTGGAGAAGTTACAAAAAGGGTGTCCAGGGTTCTAGGGCTGTCTCATGTCTGTCCCTCCCTCTTTTGGCTCCCACAAGGCTCAGCAGACAGGGTCTGGAGGCCCGGGAAGACGCCAGCTATGCCAGTCTTGAGCTGCCTGGGGACTCCACCCTTGCGCTGCCCACCCTGGACATGGAGGAGACGAGTGATGACCTCATTTCACCCTATGCCAGCTTCTCCTCCATGGCAGACCGTCCCTCGCCCCTGCTGAGTGGCTGGCTAGACAAGCTCTCCCCTCAGGGGTGGGGCTGCTGGGAAGGGCAGGGAAGGGAAGGGAGGCTGGGAGGCAGTGAGGGGGTGTGAGTGTCAAGTGCCTACAGACCCCACAGCCCACTCCCAGTATGCAACCTCCGCTCCCTGATCTCCACCCCTCCCTTCCCCAGAAACTACGTCTTCCAGAGACGTTTTGTGCAATTCAACGGGAGGAGTCTGATGTACTTTGGGAGTGACAAGGTGGGGATCAGGGAGATGGTACATGGTGAATGGGGAGAGGGAGGGTGGAGAGAGGCTCCAGGTGGAAAGGGGGAAGCCCCTGGTGGGAGTAGGGGCTGTCACATGGCTGATGTCATCATTTAAAGTAGCTAGGTTAGCTGGCTGTCCCCATTGCTGGAGTGCTGATCTCGTGAAAAATTGGGGCTGGATCCAGGGGAAGTGCATCCTGTTGCTGTGGGTCATTGGACTCTCCCTTCAGGACCCCTTCCCTAAGGGCGTGATCCCCCTGACCGCCATCGAGATGACCCGCAGCAGCAAGGACAACAAGTTCCAGGTCATCACTGGCCAGAGGGTGTTTGTGTTCCGCACAGAGAGCGAGGGTGAGGGCCAGGGCCCCGGGGCTCAGGTGGGAGGTTGGGGCATAAAGTGCGCAAGCCACTGACCTGCCTCCTTACCACCCACCAGCCCAGCGGGACATCTGGTGCTCCACACTGCAATCCTGCCTGAAGGAGCAGCGCCTCCTGGGCCCCCCCCCGGCCCCCCCAGCCACCTCGGCCCCTCCGCACGGGCATGCTGGAGCTGCGTGGACACAAGGCCAAGGTGTTTGCTGCCTTGAGCCCTGGAGAGCTGGCACTGTATAAGAGTGAGCAGGTGAGGAGGGCGGGGCCAGGGCCAAGGGCCAAGGGCTGGCCCAGCCTGTTCCAGCACCTCACTTTCCCTGTTCCTACCAGGCCTTCTCTCTGGGCATTGGGATCTGCTTCATTGACCTGCAGGGCTGCAGCATCCGGGAGACCAAGAGTCGCAGCTTTGACCTGCTCACACCCCACCGCTGCTTCAGGTGGGGCCCCAGCTGGTGGGGAGGGGGCATGGCTGGGAGACAGGAGTTGGGATGGGTGGGGGAGGCACAGGCATGCAGAGCACTGAGGCCTCCTCAGCAGATGTCAGTGGAGTGCACAGGTGGGAGTAGGGTGGGCAGGAGCAGCTGTGTCCAGAGGGTCTGGCTGGCTAAGACGTGGCCTGTGAGCACCTCCTACAGGAATGGCCAGTGGGATGGGACAGGTGTGGGGGGGTGTCCATGCCCACAACTGGCTGTCCACCCCTCAGCTTCACAGCCGAATCTGTGGGGGCTCGGCAGAGCTGGGCAGCCGCTCTGCAGGAAGCAGTAACCGAGACCCTGTCTGACTACGAGGTGGCTGAGAAGATTTGGTCCAATCGGGCAAACCGGCACTGTGCAGACTGTGGGGCCTCCCGGCCAGACTGGGCCGCTGTCAACCTGGGGGTGGTCATCTGCAAGCAGTGTGCAGGTGAGGGTTGGCCCTCAAGCTGAAAGGCGGGGAGTGAGGGGCGCTGGAGCAGGAAGGCTCACGGTCTCCATGCCACACACACAGGTCAGCACCGGGCTCTGGGCTCCGGGATCTCCAAGGTACAGAGCCTGAAGCTGGACACAAGTGTCTGGAGCAATGAGATAGTGCAGGTGAGGGGGTGCTGGAGTCCAGAAGTTGGGAGGGATGGGAGGGGAGCATCCACAGGAAGGCCTTGGGTCCATCCTGAGGAGAGGGCAGTCGGTGGTCTGGGGAATTCTGAGTTCTTGTCACTCACCTTTGTGCCTTGTCATCCTACAGTTGTTCATTGTCCTGGGCAATGACCGTGCCAACCGCTTCTGGGCAGGAGCACTACCCCCAGGTGAGGGTCTACATCCAGATACACCCCCTGGGCCCCGAGGAGAGTTCATTTCTCGAAAATACCGGCTGGGTCTCTTCCGGAAGCCCCACCCTCAGTGTCCAGATCACAGCCAGTTTCTCCAGGTAGGAGAGGGGCTGCCTTTGGGTGAGGGGGGCTGCCTTTGGTGATTGTATGACTGTCCCAAGGGCTCTCAGGTGGAGGTGGAGGCTGACAGAGGCCCTTCCCTGTTGCAGGCACTGTGCTCAGCTGTGGTAGGTCCCAACCTGTTGAAGAACATGACCCAGCTCCTCTGTGTCGAGGCCTCCGAGGGTGAGGAAGAGCCCTGGTCCCCTTCAGCCCTTGATGGCAGCTTCCCTGGCCTCCTGCCCCCTGGTAAGCCCCCAGGTGCCTCCTGTCTCTCCCCCAACTCAGGAATTCTCAGCCTTGTCATGTGCCTTGGTTCTTCTGGGGGGAGAATTACCCCATCGCCGGCATATTGCAATGGCCCAGGCTCCTCAGATCCTCCGAGGCCTGTTTCCTGTCATGAGATGATGGATGATGGTCCTTACCAGGGGTTGGGGGTAGCTGTTCCAGGTGTCAATGCTGGTCCACCCTGATATGGTCAACCCCTTGGTTGATCTCGCCTAATGGCCAATTTAATGATGCTGGTCTCCAGGGCTTAGGCCAGGAGGGGCTGAGGCATGTACAGGATAGCACCAGAGGTGACCACCTGGTTGGCTAGAGCTGGAGGGAGAGGAAGTGGGCAAGGGCAGGGCTAGAGGCCTTCCTGTACCATCACCCCCTGCCACCTTCTTTTCTAGGCTAGAATCCATGCTTGGTGGAAGAGTCTGGTAGTGAGGGGCTCAGGCCTCCTGGGCTCTGCTTGACCATGCTGCCAGTGGATTTGGGTCCTATTCTCTTTTTCCATTTGGGGGGGGGTCAAGCTACCCCTTTGCACTGGCCTGACCTGAACTGACCACTTTTACTTCCCCTGCAGACCCTTCTCCTGGGGTATACAATGAGGTAGTGGTGCCTGCCACTTACAGCGGCTTTCTGTACTGTGGTCCCATCAGCAACAAAGCTGGACTCCCACCCCCTCGCAGGGGCCGGGATGGTAAGTAGGGAGACAAGGGCTGGGAGGAGACTGGGGCAGACACTGGGATGAGCATGAGTGTACCTCAGAAGGGCAGGGATGGGGAAGTGGGGCCATGCCCCATAGTGGGCTGGGGTGCTAGGGGCCATGCTGGGTGGGACCACTGGGTGATTGTTAAGAGGCTCTGCTTTAAAGTCAGACTGGTCAAATCCCAGCTCTACTCCTTCCTACCTGTTTTTATTTGCCAGGGCTGCTGTAACAAAGTACAGCAGACTGGTTGGCTTAAATAAGAAGAATTCATTGTCTCATAGTTTTGGAGACTAGAAGTACAAAAATCAAGGTGTCAGCAGGGTCATTCTTTCTCCAAAGTTTGTAGTGTTCTGGTGGTGACAGTCCAGAACTCAAGCTCTGCCTCTGTCACATAGACGAACTCTACTCGTATTGTATTAAGGTCTGCTCTGATTCAGTGTGACCTTACCTTAACTAATAACATCTCAAAGAGCCTATTTACAAATGGGTTTACATCACAGAACTGGGAGTTAGGACTTGAACATGTCTTCTGGGGGGACATGATTCAAACCATAACATTATCTGTGCAACTTGGGCAAGCTGCTCAAACTCTGAGCCTCAGTTTCCCCATCTGTAAAACAGGGCTGATAATAACACCCATGCCACAGGGTTGTTGTGAAGATTACTTGGAATCATACGTAGGCAGAGGGCTTGCCCCAGAATAAATATCTCAGAAATGGAAACTATGACAGTGGAGGCAGTTGTCTGCACCCCACCCCTGACTGCTTGTCTCCCTCAGCTCCCCACCGACTCTGGTGCGTGCTGGGAGCGGCTCTGGAAATGTTTGCATCGGAAAGTGGCCCCGAACCCCTCAGCCTCATCCAGCCCCAGGATGTTGTATGTCTGGGTGTGAGCCCCCCACCCACTGACCCAGGTGACCTCGACAGGTAATGGGCCCCCAGGCTCACTAACACTGAGCTCCCCTTTTCCCCTTTTCTATCTCCAGCTTGACGACCCCCTCTTGGTCCCCTGTTCTCCCTGACCTCACTTTCTCTCCAGGTTCCCCTTTTCCTTCGAACTCATCCTCACTGGGGGGAGGATCCAGCATTTTGGGACAGATGGAGCTGACAGTCTGGAGGCTTGGACCAGTGCCTTGGGCAGGGTGAGATAGCTGAGACCCCTCCCCAACAGCTCAGGGCTTCCCTGTCCCCACCCACCCCATCCTGTCCACTCTCATTCCTGCAGCCGCTCCACCACTTCCACTAACAGTTAAGGCTGATTGAGTGCTTATTTCTGTTCAGGCCCTGTGTTAAGCACTGCCCACTTAATAGCCCATTTAATTTTCATAATAATCCCCGGAGGTAAGGACTGAAGCTTCGAGGTTATGGAGTCACTTGGTCAAGTCATGGAGCTGGAAGGCAGCAGAACACAGGACCAAAATTCAGGTCTCCCAGGCTCATGGTCCAAACCTCACTCGCTGTGTGGTAGCCTTTCCCCACAGAGAAGCTATCTCTAACTCCCATCCCCTACTCCCACCCCTGATTCTCTAGCAAAGCTGCCTTCATATGTCCCATATTTCCAGATAATGCAATCTCTCCATCCTGTACCCTCTTCCTGGAATTAAAAATTCAAGCTCTGGAGTCAGGCTCCAGTTTGGACTCGAGTCTTACAACATTTAGCATTGTGGGCTTTACCACATCTGTAGAGTGAGTATAAAAGACTCACCCACTTATGGCTGAGGACTGAGATGTGAGGCCCACACTGCCGGGTGCATGGCAAGCCCTCAATATGGGGGTGCTGAAATGATGATGATGACCCTTCCCAGCCTAAAACAGCTTTTGTCTAAGCCCTGTTCCACCTTCAGCTCAACACCTTGTCACCTTTCTTCCCTTCCTGACTATTTCTCAGAAAGCAGTGTACTTGGCAGCCGCAGCTCCTCCTTAATCCCTCACAGCTGCCTTCGTTGTCCATACTCTTCCGAGGCTGCTGCCCTGCAGGTCAGCAGGGACTTCCCATTTCCCACATCCGAGAGCCTTGCTCTGGCCTCAGCAGATCCTCTGGGCAGGATCTGACCCGTCCCGTCCCGTCCCTCCCCGCCGTAGGAAATTCTCAATCTCTCTGACCTCTGTCCCCACTCTAAGCAGTCGTCTCCACCTCCTTTAAGGGCTTTGCCGTGGCCCTCCTAGCCAAGTCTAAGTCTCCTCTTATTATCTACACTTTCCAAAAACCTAGTTCATCCTTTAAGGCAGTGCTACTCAAAGTGTGGTCTGAAGACTATGACACTATGCTGGCCCATGGACTGTTATATTCTGTGACAGGATAAGAACAGAAATTGAAAGTAAGAGTTTAGAATCTTTCAGAGCATTTGTCAGTGTAACTTTATGTGTTAAATCTAGCAGAAACTGAGGTCTTGTATTTTGTGTATCTTTGTTTTTGCATTTCACTTTTCTAGCAATTCATTTTTATTTTTATTTAAAAAGTATTGGTCAGTGATAGATTGAATAAAAATTAAAAAAAAATTTTTTTTAACTACCTTGTCCTTCCCCACAGGAACTTGAAGAAGCACTGCTTTTAAGGTCCCCACCTTAAGCACCCCCTCCTCTATCAAGCCTCTCCTAACCCACTGGGGTGGTGGGATTTCCCAGGGCATCGTGACTTCTCAGTTTTAGTGTCTGGGCTACCTGCGCTTTCTTACCCCCATACCCAAGTTAAAGACACAAGACATCTCATCCGTGTTGGCTGGAGCAAATAGAATTGAATTGAATCTCTTTCTTGTCTTTCTTCATCCATCTCCTCATGTCTCCTTCTTGGGTCTCTCCTTTGCTCTTTCCCCATCACTTTTCACTCATTTCTTCTGCTTTCTTTTCATGTGTTTCTCTGCCTTTCCCTACCCTCTCACTGTTATTTCTCTCCCCCACTCCTTGTCTCTTCCCCCATCCTTCTCTCTCCCCATGTCCTCCCCCACTGCAGTGGTTCTCCCCTCTGAGCTGCCACCAGCTGCTGGGCCCTGGGCTGCAGCGGCTAGGCCGGCTGTGGCTGCGGTCCCCTTCCCATACGGCCCTGGCCTCTGGCCTCTGGCTCTCTGGGTTCGGCCTCCTCCGTGGTGACCACCTCTTCCTGTGTCCAGCGCCGGGCCCTGGCCCCCCAGCCCCTGAGGACATGGTGCATCTGCGGAGGCTTCAGGAGATCAGTGAGCAAGGGCAGGGGCAGGGAAGAAGGGTGGCCATGGGAGGGGTGAACCTTCTTTCTATTTGGGGCTCCCCATGGGAAACAGCTGAACATAGTGGTTTCAAGCACAAGCTCTGGAATCAAACTACACAGGTTTATATCCCACTTCCATCACTCTAGCTGTGTCCCCTTGGGCAGGTTACTTAATCTCTCTGTGCCTTAGTTTTCTCATCTGTAAAACGGTCACAATAATAAGCCCTTCCTCAGAGGGTTGAAATGAAGTTCAAATAAGGCTATGCATGTAAAACACTTATCATGAGCCTGGCAGGAGGCATCTTGTAAGTGCTCAAAAATATTATATTATAAATGTTATGATTATTACTTGAAGTCATTTGCTGGTTGGGGATTGGGAGAGGGTACTGGGTACTCTCAATTGTCTCCTTCCTCGTGAAAGAGATGACTGTTTTAGGGCTTTGGAGATCAGAGACTGCCATTTTATTGCAAGTAATCTGAGGCAATTTACTTAATCTCTCTGCGCTTCAAAGCATTTCCTGTACAATGGGGATAATAGTACCTAACTCATAGGATTTACTGCAATAATTGTTTGCCAGCCTACCAGCCTGGCACCTTAAGCACTTACTTAATAAATAGCTGTCATTATGATGCACACCACGATGATGATAATGTCCCATGATTTCCTCCTAGGTGTGGTGTCTGCAGCTGACACCCCAGACAAGAAGGAGCATTTGGTCCTGGTAGAAACAGGAAGGTAAGTGCTGACCCTACCTTGGAGCCCTGCCACACCCTTCACCCTGGCCTGCTGGACCACTTCCTCAAAGTTGCTTCCCTCAGTTTAGGGGCCCCATCTGCCTTGGGTGTTGCCGCCCCCTGCTGGTGGCTCTGGGAATCTGGTGCCTGTGCTCCTGAGCCTCAGAGGCCCCTCTGCAGTTGGCTCTGACCCAGGCCTCTGGGGTCTCAGGACCCTGTATCTGCAGGGGGAGGGTCGACTGGACTTCTCAGCGTGGAATACGGCCATCGGGGGGGCGGCTGGCGCGGGTGGCATGGGACTGCAGGAGCAGCAGATGAGCCGAGGCGACATCCCCATCATCGTGGATGCCTGCATCAGTTTTGTCACCCAGCATGGTGAGTGGGCCCTGCTTTGCCTTTCTGAGCCTCAGTTACCTCATCTATATAAATGGGATACTAAGAGTCCTCATTATCCAGGATAGTTGTGGGTCTTAGGTCAATCACACATGTAATTTAGCGTAGAGTCCGGCGGGTAGTAAGAGCTTGGTGGTGGCTGTCACTGGGGAGTAGAGATGGAGGGTGAGAATGGCACTGGGAATGTGACTGGAGAGACAGAGCCATGGAGAACAAAGAGGAGGGAGCAGCTACGAGGCAAGAGACCAGCTGTGCAGCAAATCTCTGAAGGTTTAAGCAGAATTATGCTGAGTGGGAGATTTCCCAGGCATAACGGGCCAGCTAGGCAGGTGGCCCCAGAATTCTTCTAGAGGTTTTGGTCTATGCTTTATTCTTCAGCTCAAGGAAGGATCAAATAGAATCTAGGTCCCCTGCAACCCCTCTTTAGAAGGCTGGACTGTTTAGAAGAAAAATTCACAGAAAACTAAGGAGGGCAGGAAATTAAAAAAAAAAAAAAGGAACACACAAATACTTGTCCTCACCAGCCACAGACAAGGAATAGTGCAGTGGTTGATAACAGTCTCTACACTTTGGTTGTGGTTTCCTTCAGTGAGTCCCCCACCCACAACCCCTACCCTCTTCTCAGCCTCCCTTATATCCAAAGGAGGGAGTAGGTCAGAGGCTCAGTGAAAAAGCTGTGGAGAAAGAGTGTGGGGTTCATACCCACCCCTCCTGTTTCCTGTATTCATTCAGCTCTGCATTCATTCAGCAAATATTTGAGCAGCTACTGTGTGCCAGACACTGGGGATGCAGCAGTAAACAAGGGAAAGTCCCATGAAGTTTAGAAACTAGTGGGAGAGATGGCTAATAAATAAGAAAACAAATAAATGTATTTTCACATGGTGCTATTTAAAAATAGAGAGAGGAGATTGAGTGATGGGTTGCTGTGTGTGATCATGTCGGTGGGCTGGGGGCTCCCTGAGGGTGGGGTCTCACTGAGGGTGGGGGCTCCCTGAGGGTGGGGTCTCTTTGAGGATGTGAACCCGAGCAGGGACCTGAGAGACAACACCATCAAGGCACAGATTTCTTCCCTTCTGCCCGCCTGTCCCCAGCAGCCACACACAGTGTTGGGGGGTCCCAGATGGCAGTGCAAGATGGGTGGTCTTTGGGCAATGGTGAGCAGGGACGCTGGTTGTTCCAGGGCTCCGGCTGGAGGGGGTGTACCGGAAGGGGGGCGCCCGTGCCCGCAGCCTGCGGCTCCTGGCTGAGTTCCGGCGGGATGCCCGATCAGTGAAGCTCCGACCAGGGGAGCACTTTGTGGAGGATGTCACCGACACACTCAAACGCTTCTTTCGGGAGCTTGATGACCCTGTGACCTCTGCCCGGTTGCTGCCTCGCTGGAGGGAAGCTGCTGGTACTCCCCAGATCCCTGAGAACTCTTCATGGGCAACCGAGGTTCAGCCCCCACCCCAAACCCTCCAGAATCCCAGCATTCTGGGATTGGGCAGCCCCCTCCACCAACATTCCCCACTTAGGAGGGAGGCTCACCCTGGGATTTGGCTTAGGGCAAAGTGGGGAGGGGGCAGAGACACATCCCTCCAGTGTTTGTTTCTCTAACAAACAAAAAAAAAAACCCCACCAAAGCCTCCACTCTCTCTTCTTCCCCCCAACCTTCCTCCATTCCATCCTCAGAGCTGCCCCAGAAGAATCAGCGCCTGGAGAAATATAAAGAAGTGATTGGCCGCCTGCCGCGAGTCAACCGCCGCACGCTGGCCACCCTCATCGGGCATCTCTATCGGTCAGTATGACCAGACCCTTGCATTGACCCCATGCCAGCTGAGTCCAACCCCCACTCCCAGGCATTCATTCCACAGGGAGTTGTTAAGTGAAGATGTCCTAGCAGAAATGTTCAGAACGTGGACTTTGAGGTTAGGCAGACCCCAGGCTTTAATCTGGTTCTATTCTAGCTGTAAAATGGAGATACCAACAATCTTCACTTTCCAAGATAGTTGTGAGGCTTGAGTGAGAGAACACATGTAAAGCATTTGGTGCAGAGCTAAATTTGTTCTCTCTGAGCCTCAGTTTCCTCGTTTGTAAAAGGAAGATGGTGTAATGAATAGTTTCTAGCTCTTAGGTTATATGAGTGTTAAATGAGATAATCTTTGTAAAAATTTTACTACAGCACCTGGCATATAGTAAGCCTTCAGAAACAGTTAGCAATCAATATTATTTTGTTTTATTATTCTATTCCCGATAAAGGGTTAGATGCAGGAGACACAAAGAGGAGTAAGATGCAGATCTACCTTTACCAGTCTAACGAGGAGAGACAGACCCTTAAATGACTCTTTTGTACAGATTACGCTATATTACAGGCATTGGCAAACTAGGGCCTGTGGGCCCAATCCAGCCACTTGCCTGTTTTTGTAACTAACGTGTAAAGCCACGCCCATTTGTTTATATATTGTCTCTGGCTCCTATTGCACTGCAACAGCAGAGGCGAGGAGTTGCAACAGAGACTGTATGGCCCGTACTCCTAAAATATTTACTATCTGTCCCTTTATATAAAACGTTTGCTGACCCCTGCTATATTTATAATCACCCATTCCCTTGTCTGTCTAACCCCTAGACTGGCATACAGTAGGGCTCAGTGTTTGCTGGATGAATGGATGTATGGGTGAACAGGTAAGCACAAGCTGCATTCCTGTGACACTGGTGCCCCTTTGCAGGGTGCAGAAGTGTGCGGCTCTAAACCAAATGTGTACACGGAACCTGGCCCTGCTGTTTGCACCCAGCGTGTTCCAGACGGATGGGCGGGGTGAGCACGAGGTGCGAGTGCTGCAGGAGCTCATCGATGGCTACGTCTCTGTCTTTGACGTAAGACTCTTCCGACCCCTGACCTGCAACTCCATGTCCCCTTTTCCCTGCAGGACACTGGTCCTGCTCACCCCAACAAGCCCCCAGCCCTCTGAAGGGCCTCTGCACCAGGAATCACCTCCCAGAACCCTGGGCCTCTTTCCCCCATAACCTCACTCCTAATGTCCTTGTCCTATTGGTTCTTAACTCTTCCAGCCTTTAACCGTCTCTCACAGGTCCTCTTTGGTCTTGCAGATCTCTCCCTGCTTCCCTTCTTTCCTAGCAGCCCCTCACACCCCCTTTTGATTCTTCCACAGATCGATTCTGACCAAGTAGCTCAGATTGACTTGGAGGTCAGTCTTATCACCACCTGGAAGGATGTACAGGTAACTTGTCTCGACCACTCAGTGGGGCAGGAGGGGACATCAATACAGGAAGCTGACCTTCTGCCCAGTTGAGGAAGTTTCCTTTTCAGCCTGACCTTTTGGGCACCGGTCCTCAGCTCGCTGGGACACGGGAAACTCAAGGAGGGAAGTGCTTTGGTTAGGGTTTAGGTTAGGAATTCACTCAGGAGGACTCTTCATTCCAAAATGGGGGCAATACCACCCACCTCCAAGTGCAAGAGATTAAAGGAAGAGCCGGTTAGATGACAAATATAACAGCGAACATTAACTGAGGACTTGTTACATTCCAAGCACCTCTAATCTCATCTTAGCATCCCATGACTCTATAAAGTATGTAGTCACTTTTTCAAATAAAGAAACTAAGGCTCAGGGGTCACTTATTCAAGGTCATATTGTAGTGAGTGGCAGGGTTAGAACCCAGGCAGTCTGACTCAAACCTGTCCTCCAACCCACTATGGCTTAAGTATAGGTAGCCTGAAGATGCAGCTCCTCCACCCCCGGAGTTTTCCCTTTTAAGGGTCTGAGTGATGTCAGGGATCAGAGTGAGAGGAGACCTTTGTTAAGGGCTGCTTATGAGGCAACATGAGGAAGCCTCTGACCTTGACCTTTTGCATCCTCTTGACTTCTTCCTCCCACCCCCTGCCCTCAGCTGTCCCAGGCTGGAGACCTCATCATGGAGGTTTATATTGAGCAGCAACTCCCAGACAACTGTGTCACCCTAAAGGTTAGTGCTGAGGGGACTAGAGGGGAGATGAGAGGACGGTGGAGGGCAGGGGCAAGGGCATGGCCGTCATGGGTCCTCCGTTCTTGCCCTGACCCCAGGTGTCCCCAACACTGACCGCTGAGGAGCTGACTAACCAGGTACTGGAGATGCGGGGGACAGCAGCTGGGACAGACTTGTGGGTAACATTCGAGATTCGTGAGCATGGGGAGCTTGGTAAGTATGACCATGTGTGTGCAATGCACGTGTGAGTGCACATGAATGTGCATGTGTGTGTGGTCAGGATCACCAGTGACTCCCATGTTGCCAAAGCCACTGGACATTGTCCTTATCCATGTGAAGGGGAATTCGACACAGCTAACCCACTCTCTTTCTCAGTACTCTCTAATACTCTTCTTTCATAGCTTTAGTGAACCCCACAAACCCTTGGCTTCTCTTTTACCTCAAAGGAAGCTTCCTCTTCTCTTTTGCCTAGACTCCAAATGTTAGAGGGACCCAAGGTTCAATCCTGGGCCCTTTGTCCTTCTCTTTGGACCAGCTCATCCATTCCCGTGGTCTTAAATACCAGTAATAAACTGATGCTCATATTTTTACCTCTGGCCCTCTCTTTGAGCTCCAGCCTGAGAGATTCAGTTGTCTACCTGACACTTCCACTTGTATGTCTCAAAAGCATCTCAAATTTAAAACATGTAAGACCAAAATCATTCCTCACCCCACACACACACACATAAAAAAACCAAGGCTGTTTCCTAGTTTTTCCCAACTCAGTAAATGGCGCCACCATTTGCCCAGTTACTCAGGCCAGAACCTGAGTGTTTTAGTTTGCTAGGCTACCAAAAGCAGATATCATAAAATGGGTGGGCTTTAAAAAAAAAAAAGTGAACAAGAATTTATTTCTTAAATTTACTTGATTAGAGCAGATACAAGACAGAACTTTTACAACAACATTTAGTTATGTCAACATAAAAACGATAGCTGTGAGTATAATCAGTACATGCAATTCACTGCAACAAGGCAAAAATACATACAATACAAGCCTTCTGTATGAAGTTAGATTAGATGTGGGGGTAAAATAGCAGGTGAACATGAAAGTATTATACTTCTGAGTAAATGGGACACAGCAACTATATAAAAAGGAGACATACCTAATGCTAATAACTGCTTTGCTAGTAAATTGCACATTCATTTTTAGAGTACATCATTCAATATACATAAACTAAAGAAATTTCAAATACCCATCTTTAGAATATCCCTTTGTTTCTGACACATTCCATTTTAGGATTCATGTAACAGCATTTGAAACATGTAGTTATCATCCAGATAAAACTCTCTGTTCAAGGGATAAAAGATCTGGAACATTTATCTCCATCAGCCTTAAATGCATTTTCACCATGATCTACCACGTTTCATGAACAACTGGTGATGAAGTTAAATTAACCAGTTTGAGGGAATTACTGACTACAACAGGCCCTTAAAAGTTTAGGAGCACACGAGTTTGCCCTATGCTTTTTTAAAAAAAAATTTTAGATTTTTAATGCAATGTATACTAGAATATCATACTAAAAATTTATTACAAGAGATAGGAATGCTTATTCACTGTGGTGGGAATGTAGAATGGTACTGTCATAGTGGATAACTGGCTGTTCCTAATGAAGTTAAATATCAACTTTTCATGTTACCAGACAATACCATTGCTAGGTACATATCTAGAAGAACTGAGAGCAGTACCATGAATAGACATCTGAACACCAATGCTCATAGCAGCATTATTCATAATTGCCAAAAGTTGGAAAGAACGCAGGAATCCATAAACTGATGAAAGGATAGACAAATTGTGGTGTATACACAGGATGGAATATTATGCAGTGGTAAGAATAAATGAAGTTGTGAAGCATATGACAACATGGATGAACCTGGAGGACATTATGTTGAGTGAAGGAAGCCAGATACAAAAGGACCAATACTGTATGATTGTGCTATTATGAACTAAATATATTATGTAAACTCATGGAATTAATAATTAGAATATAGGTTGCCAGAAAATAGCATGATGGTAGAGCATGGAAAGATGAGGGTTAATCTATGCAGAACTGGTTAAAAGATTGTTTGTAAATCTTTGAAAATGAATGGAAATGGTGAGAGCACATCATGCTGTTCATGACTAGCAGAGCTATTATATGGATATGTCAGTTGTTGAAAGGGAGAGCCTAAGGACATTTATATTACTAGAAGGAAATCTAAAAAATGTAACATGGAATTGTATAACAGTGAAACCTTATGTAAAACATGAATATGGGTGATATTGCATATATAAGACTGTTTTTACAAAATACAATTAAAAATAAACTAGAGAGAAGGAAATGGAATAGTATCTATGTACATCAGGGGAAGTATAGAGAGATTGAGGGTTGATGAGATTTGTTTCATTGATTGGGTTTTTTAAGTAGTATTATTATTACTGGAATAATGAAAATGCTCTAAAACTGATTGAATTGATGAATACACAACTATGTGTTTATACTAATACCATTGTACACTTTGAATTGATTTATTCTTTATTAATATGTATCAACGAAATTGATTTGTTAAAAAAAAAAAAAGTTATTACATTTGGCCTTGGAAAGTTTTTGTTAACTTACATTTCAATAAAAGTAGAGAAGTATAAGAATTAAGAATATTTCCAAGGAAACGCTGATGGGCTTCTCTGAGCTACCTTCCTGTTTATAAAGGAACTTCTTGAAAGTCACTATTGTGAAGGACCAGACCAAAGAAGAATTAGCCTGTCAGCTAGGTTACACCTTCTTTGAAACCTATGACAATGCCCAATTTTAGGCTAACTCTCATTACCCTTGCCATTTTATGGCTTCATAGTTTCTTACTTTACAGAAAAATACTTTTTTTTTTTTTTTTTAAAGTAAACTTACTTGGGCAATATAATACTATCTACATTAAAAAGATATCCCAATAATTTTTTTGAACAATTCACTTGAAGTTTTATATAGCTTATTGCCTTGACACTTTACTCATCTCAACAAAATAAAACTTTATCGAAACAGAAGTATACTCAAATGGTAGTAGTTTTTAAAAATTAAAAATATCAAAAAAAAAAAAATATATATCATTGCATGGGAAGTGGCTGTGGCTCAATCAGTGGGGCTCCCGTTTACCATATGGGAGGCCCCGGGTTCGGTTCCCGGGGCCTCCTGGTGAAGGCAAGCCCGCCCACACGGCGTGCTGCGAGCACAAGCAGCAAGGGGGGGATAAATGAATAAATAAATAAATAATCTTAAAAATATATATATATATATATCATTGCAATTTAAACTACGTATGATTTAGAAATTTGCTCTTAAAACCAGTTGAGCAAGTCAAACAGAGGAGATGTGGAATATAGCAGAATTGTGGAAGAGCTTTCCCATTGGATTTACTTAGTCAATATATATTTGCCAGTACACAAATACATTTTAGGAAATTCTATTCTACTTCTACATTTATGTCACAATCTTAACTAGTTAACTGTGCAGGTAGAAAAAAGACATCTTTTAAAATTATATTTGTCTCATTTCTATTTCTAAAGTTGTTTTAGATGTTATATTTTAAATATGAGCTTTAATAAATAAATGTTTTATAAGTATGCTTCAACTTTATTAACCTTTAACTTCATAATAAGAGCTAGGGACACTGACTTACTTCACGTGGTAAAATCTCTTATCTAGGAATCAGGTAGACATTAAACAAAAAATTAGGTAGAGAACAAATGTGAACACAGAACATATGAACTTAATTTTGCTTTTTCCCCTTAGCATCTATTCAAATATTGGGTATGTTCCTGAATATTGATTGACCCGTTTAAAAAAGGATTCAAATTTTAGATTTTAATGGATAGAAAATCTGAAGTTTTACAGTTTTCCAATAGTTATTCAGAAATATGCCTTTATGAGGGAGAAGGGCAGGACACCAAAGACACAGGCAACTAAACGTCCCATTACAACAACAACACGTGTAAAATATACTCTATCATTTTTTTTCTTCAAATCCTTTGAGGGGACAACTACATCAGAAGCAATGAATTAGTTTTGTCCACAAAGAGGCTATTTTCTTATGTGCTAGCATTACTTAAACAAAGATACATTTTTGGCATACTGAAGATTTAAAGGGTAATAAATCCGCTAACATATATATAGTTTTCACATAAATAAAGATCTGTTCCTCTGCCTATCTAAAATACCATTTACATGCATGAAAACATGGATTATTCTAAGACATGCTCTAGGAAAGTAATTCTATATTTAAAACAAGTTTCATGATTTCTTTTCACTATAGGGCAAAGATGTATATTACATATCAGTGCTCAAATATGTACTCATTTCCAGAATGACTTTTTGCACAGTAACCATATATCCATAAAGGATGTCTAAAGTGCTCTGTGGCTGGGGGACAGTCACTCACTGCACCAGGTTCTACACAGGTTTCAACATACAGATATTCTTTCTTAATGACCCTTCATTCTTATTCCCTTAGGTCATAAGTTCACATTTTATAACTGCCCCCCAAAATGTACTGGGTTGGCTTTTAACAGCGGGAATTTACTAGCTTACAAGCTTACAGTTTCAAGGCTGAGAAAAATGTCCAAATCGAGGCATCATCAGGAGATGCTTTCTTCCTGAAGACTGGATGCTGGTGATCCTGACTCCTCTGTCACATCAAGGCTCATGGCGGCATCTGCTGGGCTCTCCCTTCTCTTCGGGTTTCCTTGCTTTCAGCTTCTTGCTTCTGTAGCTTTCTCTCTTTCCATATTCATCCTGTTTATAAAGGACTCCAGTAAGAGGATTAAGACCCACCCTGGGCCATGCCTTAACTGAAGTAACCAAATCAAGAGGTCCTACTTACAATAGGTTCATACCCACAGGAGTGGATTGGCTTTTTTTTCCCCCCAAGATTTATTTATTTATTTATCCACCCCACCCCACCCCCCGTTGTTTTGTGCTCGCTGTCTGCTCTCTGTGTGTTCTTCTGTGTCTGCTTGTCTTCTCTTTAGGCAGGACCAGGAACCAATCCCAGGACCTTCTGGAGTGGAGGGAGGCTGCTTAATCTCTTGCACCACCTCAGCTCCTTGATCTTCTGCGTCTCTCATTGTCTCTCCTCTGTGTCTCTTTTTGTTGCATCATCTTGCTGCACTAGCTCTCCATGCAGGCCAGCTCTCTGCTTGGGCCAGCACTCCGCATGGGTCAGCTTGCTTTTCACCAGGAGGCCCCAGGAAACAAACCCTGGACCTCCCATATGGTAGACAGGAGCCCAATCACTTGAGCCACATCTGCTTCCCTGGATTGGCTTTTAGAACATGATTTTTGGGGTGCATACAGTTTCAAACCACTACACTGCGGGTCCTCTGTAACTCCTCCCTTTCCTTCATCTTCACACCCAGCCCACCCACTAGTGCTGTTGATTCTATTCAAATCTATCACTTGTCTCCATCTCCACTCACACCACTCCACCTGAAGTCACTATTATCTTTCTGCCCCGCAACATTAACCACTAAGGTGTACAATCCCAAAAAGTGACTAGCTGGACAGTGTTCCATTCTTGCCTCCCTACAATCCATTTTCTACACAGTGGCCAAAGAATATTTCAAGCATAAATCAGATTGTGCCTTTCCCATGTTTAAAACCCTCCAACAGCTTCCCATTGAACTTAAAATCAAATCCAAACTCCTTACCATGGCCTAAAGGCCCTGAATGTCTGGCCCCTGCTAATTTCTCAGGCCTTATCTCATATCACTCTTTCTCTGGTCTACCTTCTTCCTCCAACCACACTGGCTACGTAGTTTCTCAAATACATTGTTCCCAACTCAGGACCTTTGTTCTTGCTTTTTGTCATGGCCAAAAGCTTCTCCCTGATCTTAGCATGGTTTGCTCTTCCTAATCCTTCAGGTCGCTGGGTCTCATCTTTAAATGCTACCACTGAAAGGCCTTCCCTGATCACCCTATCTTTGTACCTGCCCTGTTACTCTCTCTCAGCTTCTGATTGTTTCTTTCAAAGCAATTATTTGTCTGCAGTTATCTAGTTTGCTTGCCTGTTTATTGTCTGTTCCTTCACTAGGATGAGCGCTTTTTGAGGGCTGGAACTGTATATCATGCTCACCAGGCGTTAAACAGGGGATTCGGGGCCAGCACAGTGCCTGGCATAGAGCTAGCGCCAAAATAAATGTCTGCCGCTGTATTGGATGAATGAATGAGAGGCTGGTGGAGATGGGTTGGGGGCTCCAGGCTGTGGGTGGATATTCCAGGTGATACCTACCTATTCTCCCCCTTGCCCCTTAGAGCGGCCACTGCACCCCAAGGAAAGGGTCCTAGAGCAGGCCCTGCAATGGTGTCAGCTCCCAGAGCCCTGCTCAGCCTCCCTCCTCTTGCAAAAAGTCTCCCTGGCCCAGGCTGGCTGCCTCTTCACAGGTGAGCCTCCTCCCTCAGCCAAGCATCCCCCACCCCCAGCCTCTTCACCCAGCATTGCCCATCTGTGCCCAGGTATCCGGCGAGAGAGCCCACGGATGGGTCTGTTACGGTGCCGTGAGGAGCCACCCCGCTTGCTTGGAAGCCGCTTCCAGGAGAGGTTCTTTCTGTTGCGTGACCGCTGCCTGCTGTTGCTCAAGGAGAAGAGGGTGGGGCCCTGGGGTTGGGGGGTGGGTGCTGGGTGGCCAAGTGGAAGAAGCTGTGACTGCACTAACCCTCTGACTCTAGAGCCCCTATGCTCATCAATCTCATTGCCTCCCTGACCCCTTGACCTCTCTGACACATAACCTAAGATCCCACCAACCCCAGTGCCTTCATGACCTCTTGACCTCATTAACCATGATCCTTCTCTCACTTCTCAACGTCACCGGCTCCATTCTTCTCAGAGCTCTAAACCAGAACGGGAGTGGCTTTTGGAAGGTGCCAAGGTCTACCTTGGAATCCGCAAGAAGTTAAAGCCTCCAACACCGTGAGTTATCTTCCCAGCCCAAACCACTAGGGCCTTCCTGCCATCACCCCTCTGGTCTTGCCATCAGTGTTCTCCTTGGTCTTCTAGGTGGGGCTTCACGTTGATACTGGAGAAGATGCACCTGTAAGTAGTCCCAGCCTGGGATCTCCTCTGGCCAAACCCTGCACCTTGCCCTTTATCTCTTTCCTTCTCCTTTCCTCCATCTCTATAGCTGTGACTCCTCCCTTCCCTCTAATGTCCTCTGATCACCCCCAGCTACCTGGCCTGTATTGATGAGGACGAGATGTGGGACTGGACCACTAGCATCCTCAAAGCCCAGGTGAGGGGAAGGAAGAGGCTAAGGGCTGGGTCTGTGGTCCCCTTGGGGCTCAGCTATACCCCTTAGTACCTGCTGTGTCCACCTGTGCTGACCGCTCACCCTCTCACCAGCACGATGACCAGCAGCCAGTCATCTTACGTCGCCGTTCCTCCTCTGACCTGGCCCGTCAAAAGTTTGGCACTATGCCCTTGTTGCCCATCCGTGGAGATGACAGTGGGGCCAGCCTCCTCTCTGCCAATCAGACCCTGGTGAGGCCCCCTAGCCTGCCCCAACCTCCTCCTGCTGCCTGCCCTTGCCTTGCCATACTGCAGGAGGGAGTGGTGTGTCTGCCAGCCTGGTGCCGCCCTCTACCTTCACCTGGGCCCCACTCCCCACCCTTGCCTCCTGTTGCCAGGCCTCACTGTGTCTCTGTGTCTCTCCCTTCTTCTGTCCTCACCCTACCTGTGCCCAGCGGCGGCTACACAACCGGAGGACCCTGTCCATGTTCTTTGTGAGTACTGTGCCTGCTCCAGCTGTGTGTCTGCCACCTGTGTCCCTCTGTGCTGCCTGGCTCCCAGGTG
>JAKSZT010010581.1:560011-621473 GCA_026826555.1 Tolypeutes matacus | reverse complement strand
GTACATGCCAAATAGTTTACAACATCTGGCACAGAGGAAGAGCTCAATAAATGTTAGTGATTAATAATCCCATAACTCTGACTCTGTGCCCACCCTCTGCCACCCCCATTCCCATCCAGCCGATGAAGTCATCCCAGGGGTCTGTGGAGGAGCAAGAGGAACTGGAGGAGCCTGTGTATGAGGAGCCAGTGTATGAGGAAGTAGGGGCCTTCCCTGAGCTGACCAAGGACACTGCCACCTCCTTCTCCACCACGCGGGAATGGACAGCCAAGCCAGAGACCTCTGCTACCAGCCAGAGGTCCTTTGATCAACCCCTTCTCTCCAACACAGGCACCCTGGGCAGGGAGGAGATGCTATCTGAGCCTCCTTCAGGCCCCACTTCAAAAAGTAGCCCCCAGGCACGTGGGTCCCTGGAGGAGCAGCTGCTCCAGGAGCTCAGCAGCCTCATCCTGAGGAAGGGAGAAACCACTGAAGGCCTCAGCAGCTCCTCACAGCCCTCCAGCCCCCAGGCCCCTAGCCCCACTGGCCTTCCCATACAAACATCCAGCTTTCCCACTCAACCCTCCTGCACTTCCAGTCCACCCTCTAGCCAGCCTCTCACATGACCCTAGGACCAGCAATCTGAGAGAACAGGTACCTAGAGGGCAGAAGACGCACGCTCTCACCATGGCAGACATTGCTGGGAGCTTCCTCTGCCCTGCTGGCAAGATTCCAGAATCCAGAGTGGTGCTGTGGAAAGAACACTGGACTGAGGGTTCAGGAGGCCGTGTGTCCCAGGGCAGGTCATGGCCCCTCTCTGGGCCACAGCTCACTTATCTGTACCACGAGGTGGCTGAGATAAGGAGAGCAGTGAATGTCAACTGGTGTTTCTCAGAGCTGCAAGCTCTACATATTTGCCCTCAGTAAGGGCTGCTCCTGCTTTATATATTCGATATGTAGGAGTTCTGTGAAAGATTTGGGGTTTTAAAAGAGTTCACTGCCAGCAGTCTGCATGATCTCCAAGTCCATCCTACCCCAGCTCCTACATTCTGGGATGACATTGAAGCCCTGGAGCAGGGAGGGTGATTGGGGTCAGAGGCTGGGGCCAAGACGAGCCAAAAAAGGATGGGTCACTTAATAAATTTTGGAACCAAAACTCTACCATTCTTTGGTTCATTCAACAAATATCTGTTGAACACCTAATTGTTGCCAGTACTGGAAATATATAACAAACAAAACATATGGGGTCCTTGCTCTCATGGAGCCTTCCCTGTAAAGGGGGGTGGGGGGGTGGGGACAGGGGAAGCAGAAAATAGAAAATGTCCACAGAAACAAATATGTGAATTCAGTGCTGTGAAGAAATTAAACCAAAGTGATGCAATTGAGAGTGGCTGTGGAGGTGGGTGGATGGGGAAGGCCTTTGTGAAGAAGTGAGAAGCCAGACTTGTGGAGCACTGGGGGAAGGAGCTTCTGGAAAGGGAAAGCGGCCAGTAAAGGCTCTGCAATGGGAGAAGACTTAGCCCATTGGAGGAACAGTAGGGAGGCTGGAGTGGCTGCAGCTTGGTCAGTGTATGGGGAAGAGTATGGGCTGAAGTGGGAAGGACCGGGAGGGCCCCAGTCACACATAGCCTTGTGGGCCGTGCTCAGTAGGGTATTTGGATTTTATTCTGAGTGCAATGGGAAGCAATTGAGGTTTTAAGCAAGAGAGTGAGTGATGAAAACTTCTTTCCTTTTTGGAAAAAAGATTGATCACTCTGGCTGCTGTGTGAACAATGGGTTGTAGAAGGACAAGAGTGGAAGCAAGGAGACCAGATATTAGACCAGGGGATTGATCACGGAGGCCAGGACTAGGGTGGTGGTCTTGGAAATAGAGGGAAGTGGGTCAATAGGACCTGTTTTTTTTTTTTTTTTTTTGGAAATAGAACCTACAGGATTTGTTGATGGATGGAATGTGGGGATAGGAGAAAGGCACCAGGAATGTGGACTTCTGGGTTTCTGACTTTCTTAACTGGCTGGAGGGTGGCGCCATTTAATATGATACCTGGGGCAGGAGTAGGTTGAAGGAAATGTTTTAAAAGTTTGAGGCGGGGCGGATGTGGCGTCCGTCTCCCAAATGGAGGGACCTGTGTTCGATCCCCAGGACTTCCCGGTAAAAATAAAGAAAAGAAAAATATAGAAGGCGCAAGGACTGCCAGGCCCCGTGCGCGGGACACGAAGCAAGATGATGTAACAGGAGAGTGACACAAGGGAAAGCCAAGACAAAACGCACTGAAAAAAACAGGTACTAAGGTGGCAAAGGCGCGCCTCTCTCCCACATTGTAGGTTCCGAAGATTGAATCCCAGTGAAGACAGGAGAGGGATGAGAAGAGAAGGCAGGAAACAGATACAGAGAATTGCCCAGTGAATGGAAACAAAAACAGCAAAAACGGGGCATGTAAAAAATGGATAAAAGTAAATAAATAATCTTAAAAAAAAGTTTGAGGAGCCTGTTAGCTACACAAGTGGAGACATCAGTGGGCAGATGGCTATGTGAATGTGGACTTTGGGACAGGGGCCTGAGCCAAGGGAGCTTGGGTGAGGGGAGTGAGGAAAGGAGACCTGGATCCTCAGAAAGCAGGACATAGGCTGAGCCTGAAAGGCAGAACCTAAAGGTGAAGCTCCTCAGGCCTCTTGCAACTCACGTCCACTTGTTGGTATCATTTGGTTTCACTGAAGCCTAGGATGTGCCCGTCTTTTCCTCTGGACCTAGTTCCTTCCGGCCTCCAGGTGTCTATCTCATCCAGCTCACCCTGGCTTTTCCAGTTCAGCGAGAATAGGGAAAAGGTCTGGGACCAGCCCTATTGGCCTTTATCAGACGCATCTTCTTTCTGGCGTCCAGTGACTCAGTTTCCCTGGTCACTCATTGAGTGAGTGTCTCGCCATTCCTCAACCTTCGCGCCGGGATTGGTGATCTGCATATGCAAATGAGTGGTCGGAAATAATTAGGGGCTGAGTCAGCGGCTCCACTAGAAATAGAATCCGGGCGTCTAGACTCAGAAGCCCAGGGTTCACCCCCCACAGCCCAGGGGACGCGGCGTCCACCCGGAGGCCGAGACCCTTCCGGGGTATTTGCAGCAGTAACGGAGGTTTAACTCCTCCGTGGCCCCCTGGCGCCTCGGCGTCCCGCTCGTAGCCGGACCAGCCGTGGGCGGGGCGGGGGCGGAGCCGGAGCAGCTCTGGGGCGGGGCCTCGGCGTGGGCGGGGCTTACTCGAGTTCCGGAGTCGAGTCGCTGGCTGGGCCGGAGCGGAGATGCAGCCGCCGCCCCGAAAAGTGAGCTTGTCCCGGGAATGGGGGCTCCTGGCGGGCTGTGGTGAGCGGAGGGGGCCAAAGGGGCACCCGGCCCGTGTGGGGGATGGGGAATGGGAAAGGGCCAGGGCCCAACCCAGAAGTAACCTAGGAAACAACTCGGCTCCTCTCCGGCCCCGCCCCCTCACCGCTCCTTGAGTGGAGTGCTCTCCAGGTGCCCCCGCCCGGCCCTTCAGCCTCCTCTTACCCCCACAGGTGAAGCCTGCCCAGGAGGTGAAGCTTCGCTTCCTGGAGCAGCTGAGCAACTTTCAGACCTGGCAGCAGAAGGAGACCGATTTGCTGGAGGACATCAGGTAACTCTCGATCCCACACATCCCCACCCCCGCCGTCGTGCGCTCCGCCCCATCTCCAACATTCATTTATCTGCCAGGGGACGGGAGAAGAGCCCTCCAACCTGCCCATTCATGGCTCTCACCCTCGTCCTTCCTCTCCAGATATTGGATAGGAACTATCTCCCTCCCCCCATCCCCATATAAACAGGGACCCTCTCTCAGACCTCTTGACCCCAAGCCACTCCCTCCAGCCCCACCTTAGGGTAGAATCCCCCTTCCTTCTTCCAGACCTGTTGGAAGGCTGGCAGGCACCATACCCAGGCCCCTGTCAGTCCTCACTTCCAAGCCCACAGATGGTCCTCCAGGGGTAGGGAGGATCCTGTTGGGGCCCTGAGCTATGAGATGAGGTTGTCTGGCTTGTGGCTTCCCGAGGTGATCTCAAGGACTCTCTGTCTTCAATTCCATCCTCTCTGGGTGTAGTAACACTCTAGGCCTGGCTCCCCTCTTCCTCCTGCCCAGGCTGAGGAGAAGCTGGAAAGTGGGAGAACAGGACTAAGCAGTAATCTACACCCTCCCCCCAACACTATCCACAGATCCTACAGCAAGCAGAGGGCAGCCATTGAACGGGAGTATGGGCAGGTATGGGACTTCTTTCTCTGGACCTTCCCTTTTGTTCCAGCCTCCATTACACCACCAGCAGTGTCCCTCCACACATACCTCTATTCTGGTCAAGTGCAAAGGCTTAGAGTCAGGCAGCTTTGGTGTCATATCCCTGCTGTGCTACTTATTAGCTCTGTGACCTTGGACAAGTTAACCGCTTGGCCTCGGTTTCTTTCTCTCTAAAATGAGAATAATAATACTGTACCTTCATTTGGGATTGTTGTAAGGATTGAATAAGTTAATGAATGCAAGGCATTTGTTGAAGTGAATGACACATAATATGTATTCAGTGAATGGTATTACTATATTCTGATCCCTTTTTCTCCCACTTGGAGAGGGAACTGGGTCTATGATGGCTTTCCCATCAGGCACTCCAGAAACTGGCTGGGCCATTCCTGAAGAGGGAGGGGCACCGGAGCGGGGAAATGGACAGCAGGTGGGTGCCATGGAGAGAGAGTCGAAGGGGCTAAGAAGGGATGGGGATCTCAGCTCCACTCTGTCAGGGTGAAGGCCCAGTGAGGGGGGAGGGCATGTGAGCTGCAAGTGGAGCTGACACAGCAGCAGGAGAGGAGCTGACCTAGCAAGGACATTGTGGGTGGGGGTGGAGGGCATGAGTGATCCTTGTGGCTGAGCTAATGGGCTGATCGATTCGTTGTCTCCCAGACAAGGGGGGGGATGGGGAAGCATTCTATCTCCCATGGTGTTGGGGGGGGAAGTGTCTCATGAAGATTTGGAGTGGCCCCCTCTTCAAAACAGACCTTCTCTTGGGAGGAGCAGGACGGTGTTTGGTGCCTGGCGCTGCCTGCTGGATGCCACTGTGGCTGGGGGCCAAGCCCGACTCCAGGCGTCCGACCGATACCGTGACCTGGCAGGAGGCACAGGGCGGAGTGCCAAGGAGCAGGTGGTTAGAAAGGTATGCTCAATGAATGGGGTGAAGAAAGGACTGGCTTGGGACTTAAAATGGTTTGAGTCTAAACTTTGTGTGTCCATGTCCCCAGGGAGCAGAAAACCTCCAGAGGGCACAGGCTGAGGTACTGCAGTCTGTCCGGGAGCTGAGCCGAAGTCGGAAACTATATGGGCAGCGGGAACGTGTGTGGGCCTTGGCACAGGAGAAGGTGGCTGATGTCCAGGCTAGGTGGGGTCATGGGGAATTAGGTGATCGGTGGGAAGTGGTGGAGCTAAGGCACCAAGGCTGGGCCTTGACCCTTAATTCTTCTTTCTCACCAATTCAGGCTGAACCGAAGTGATCATGGGCTCTTCCACACTAGGACCAGTCTCCAGAAACTCAGCACCAAGGTTTAAGGGATGAGGGCATGGGGGAGGGGGCAGGATTGTCTAGTGGCTCAGAACCCAGGGGCATAAGTCTGATAGACTAGATTTGAATCTAGGCACCCCTACTTCCTAGGTGGATGACCTTGGTTAAATTACTAATCTTTCTGGGCCTCATTGTTTTCATCCACTCGAGGGGAATAATACCTTTATTATTCACACCTTTAATCTGAAGTTATTGAGGACCTCTTCTGTACTACATGCTGTTCTAAATACTGGGGATACAGTGGAGTTCCTGCCCTTAGAAAGCTCACAGCCAATTTGGGGGCGACAGGTAGTAAACAAACAATCAGGTTAAGATGAAAATAAAAATGAGATGCTATCATGAAAGGTAACAAGGAGGTATAATTTAGAGGGAAAGGCTGTCTGAATAGGTGGCCTCATTGTCAAGAAGGAGCCAGTCACGCAAAGACCTGGAGGAAGAGCATTCCAGGCAGAGGGAACAGTGAGTTCAAAAGCCCTGAGGTGGGAATAACTTTGTAGGTTCAAGGAAGTCAGAGAAGGCCAGTGTGGCCAGAGCACTGTAAGCAAGGGGGACAAACACTGTGAAAAGAAATCAGAAAGGCTGCAGGGGCCAACTCATGTAGCACCTGGTAAACTGTGGTAAGGAGAATTTGGATTTTATTTAAAATGTGTGAAGGAGCCACTAGAGGATTTTGAGCAGGAGTTATGAGTTTCAGGGTCCAGGGTGCCTTGCCAATACCTGTTCCCCCCCCCCCGCCCCACAGCTGTCTGCCCAGTCAGCCCAGTACTCCCAGCAGTTGAGAGCAGCCCGCAATGAGTACCTGCTCAACTTGGTGGCCACCAACGCCCTCCTTGACCACTACCACCAGGAGGAACTACCAGCCCTGCTCAAGGCCAGTCCCAGCCCAAATACCTTTGCCTCTCACCCTGCTTCCCACATCCCATGAGGTGGGTGGTGCCAGAGACCTAGCCTTCTTGGGGTGGCTAGAAGATACCTACCTGGGTCCTGGTTCTGCCTCCAGCTGACTGCGTAACATTGTGCAAGACTCTTAACCCCCCTGAACTCCCATTTCCTTATCAGGGATAACCCTTGCTCTGCCTACCTTACAAGACTGTAATGGGGCTCAAAGGAGATGATGTGAAAGTGTTTTGGATACATGTGAAAGCCTACTATTAGGAGCAATCATAATACTTTAGTCCTTCCCTCCTCCCATACCTCATGCCCATCACCCTTCCAAACCTGGACAGAGAGCCAGCTTTACAACAGAGGCCTGGTGGAAGCAGTGTCAATATCTTGGGGTTCTTTCCAGGACCTGGTTAGCGAGCTCTCAGAGCACTTGAGGGACCCCCTCACCTTACTGAGCCGCACTGAGCTGGAAGCCGCAGAGATGGCCCTGGAGCATGCTCGCCATGGGGGGCAGGCAGCTTCCCAGGTAAGGGCTATGCCCTGGAAGAACTACCCTAGGAACCTTCTTTACCCTTTTCTTCTGCTACATACCACCCTACTGCATTTCCACCCCTTTCCTTCTCAAGAGGGAACAGGGTTGGAGAGTGAGTGGACTGACATTTTCCAACCCCCAGGTAAGCTGGGAGCAGGATCTGAAGCTTCTTCAGGAGCCTGGAGTATTTTCCCCCATTCCACCTCAGCAGTTTCAGCCAGCAGGGACTGATCAGGTGAGACCTCACTGCTTGTTGGAACAAGACCAAATGTGGTTTAGGCCTCCTCTCCCCTATTACCCTTGTCCTGGTCTTAGCTTAGCAACTGTTCAACCTTGGAGAAGGGGTTTCAGAGCTCCAGTCCATCTCCCTGCCACCAGGAGCACAAATGATCACACCTCATTTTTACTTTTCAGTCACCTCATTGCTCTTGTCCTCTTCATTCTACCTCTGTCCCTCAACCCACTCCCAATTTCTGGGACTCTGTATGTCCACACAGATGCACACCTGTGTCAGTGGACATAGGCGTGTGTCCCCCACCTCTTTGTCTCTCTCCCTGGAGGTCAGGACAGAGAGAGGAAAGAGAAGGGGAGTAGAGAGGGGGTGGCCTCAGGTCTTCTCACAAACCCGCCCCTGGTTCCATTCAGGTGTGTGTTCTGGAGCTGGAGGGCGGAGCAGGAGACGTGCCTGGGGAGAGCGGCCTGGAGAAGGAGGTCCAGCGCTGGACCAGCCGAGCTGTCCGCGATTACAAGATCCAGCACCATGGGCAGCTGGTGAGGTGGGGGGTGTAGGTGTTAGGGGTAGGCAAGAAGAGCTGGGGGACAGGGATCCTGGTAATTGGGGTGTCAGAGCTATAGGTAAGAGGGGAGTGAAAGGCATTTTAAGCCAACAGTGTGGCACAGTGATTAAGAATATAGCTTTTGGAGCTAGACTGACCTGGGTTCAAATCTCACTCTGTCACTTCCTAGTTCTGTAAACCTGGTGAGGACATGACTTCACCTCTTTGGACCTCAGTTTCCTCATCACTAAAGTGAGAAATAATAGCACCCACCTCGTGGATCTCATGGGGGAGATTAAATGACATAATACATGTGGAGCAACCAGCAAAGTGTCAGGTATCCCCACCCACCTCTGTCCTCTGCCTCGCAATCAGGTGCTACAGCGGCTAGAGCAGAGGCGGCAGCAGGCTCCTGAGCGGGAGGCTCCAGGCATAGAACAGAGGCTGCAGGAAGTAAGGGAGAGCATCCGACGGGCACAGGTGAGGCACAGCCCCTGAGGCTAGGGCTGCTGAGATCACACCTCCTCACGCAACTTGGCCAACCCACTGCTCCCCCTACCTGCCCTCCATTCCTCTGTCTGATGATAGGGTGGGGGGAGGCAGGAGGTAGAGGGAGACACAGTTGGCAAGCTTCCACTCACCTCCCGGAGGCAGGCCCAGGTAGGCCATAGCCTTGACTGACACTTCTTCCCCATGCCAGGTAAGCCAGGTGAAGGGGGCCGCCTGCCTGGCCCTGCTCCAGGAGGTTGGCCTGGATGTGCAGCACTGGCTGAAGCCAGCCATGACCCAGGCCCAGGATGAGGTGGAGCAGGAGCGACGGCTCAGTGAGGCCCGGCTCTCCCAGAGGGACCTCTCTCCCACAGTGAGTCCCCTTTCTCCCTTCCCATACACTCCCACAAGGGTGAAACTCCCATCAGAAGGGGATCACAATATTTAAAGGGTTGTTGTGAGGCCTAAATGAAGTCATTTAAGCGCAATACTTTGTACAGTTTCTGGCACAGACAATTCTTAGTAAACTTTTATTATGAGTATAGCACGGTGGTTAAGAACTGAAGTTCTGGAGGCAGACTGTAAGTTGTTCCACTTACTAGCTGTGTGATCTTGGAAATGGACTTAACCTTCTGAACCTTTATTTCCTCATAAGCAAATTGAGGTTAATAGCTGTGCAAAACACACTGAGTTATTATGAATATTAAACTAGGCAGTATACATAAGATGTGTAGCACTGTGCCTGGCACATAGTAAGCGGTCAACTACTGTAACTCTGCTATTATCATTAGCATTGTCCTATTCTGTAGCGATTTTGCTTGTGATTCATGGTGAAGGGATGGGTGGTTCTACCTTGGAGGAGGACCCACAGTATCTTTCAGGGGTAGAATGAAGAAGTGGGAGATAGAACCAATACTTGAAAGATATAACTGTTCCAGAGTGGGACTCACATGATGTCTGTTATCTGTCACCCACCCCTCCAGGCTGAGGATGCTGAGCTCTCTGACTTTGAGGAATGTGAGGAGGCGGGGGAGCTCTTTGAAGAGACTGCCCCCCCAGCCCTGACCACCAGGCCCCTCCCCTGCCCCGCACATGTGGTGTTTGGCTATCAGGTGTGAATAGGGGTGGGACCTCAGATGGGTAGGGGTGGGGGACAGCCAAATCCTGAATCCTTTCTTATGGGGCCCAGGCTGGGCGTGAGGATGAGCTGACCATCGCAGAGGGCGAGTGGCTGGAGGTCATAGAGGAGGGAGATGCTGATGAATGGGTCAAGGTGGGTAGGGGCCCCTGGGCTCTGACCTTGGGGGAGGGGGGGCAGTGGGAGGGGCTTCTCTGTGGTGCCTAAGGACCCAGCCAGGCAAAGCTAGAAGCCTGAGAGGAGGAGGCCCAGGTCCATGGGCTGCTGAGGCAAGTCTGCTTTCCATCCACATGGCTGGGCGAGCAGGCTCGGAACCAGCATGGCGAGGTAGGCTTCATCCCTGAGCGGTATCTCAACTTCTCAGACTTCTCCCTTCCTGAGAGGGGCCACGACAGCGACGGCCTCTCAGGGGCAGAGCCCACAGGTAAGGAAGGAAATTCTGGGTCAGGGCCCCTCGGGTGTGGAGAAGAGTTTCTGGGTGGTCTTGGCCCTGGGGTGTCATGGTCCTGGGGCCCCACAGCCCACCTCCCCCCTTCACCATCTCTCCTGGACTTCTGCAGCGTTCCTGGCCCGTGCCCTGTATGGCTACACAGCACAGAGTGCAGAGGAGCTGAGCTTCCCTGAGGGGGCACTCATCCGCTTGCTGCCTGGGGCCCAGGATGGAGTGGATGACGGCTTCTGGAGGGGAGAATTTGGGGGCCATGTTGGGGTTTTCCCCTCCCTGCTGGTGGAGGAGCTGCTTGGCCCCCCAGGGCCCCCTGAATCCTCGGACCTTGAACAGGTGAAGCTTCCTTATCTTTGAGTTCTCAGGCATCTCTGGGTTGACCCTCCACCCTGATAGGCCCCCTAGTCGTCTTAATGCCCCCTCCCCTCCTCAGGTTCACCTTCTAGAGTGGCTTGGGCCTGCCCATCTCCTATGGCTGGGAGAGAAAAAGGGAACCAAGGTAGTCTGACAAAGCAGTTTAGAGCCCCAGCTTTAGTGTGGCTAGATCTGAGCTCAAACTCCTATTGTGTGACCTAAGAAAAGTAATATAATCTCTCTGAGCTTGTTTCTTCACGTGTAAGTGGAGATATCTACTTCAGCAGGCTCAATGTCATGATTAGAGATAATGGAGGTAAAGCCCTTAGCACAGTGGCATGTAGGAGGTGCTTTAATATATGGTACCTATTGTTATAATATAGCAGGAAGAACATAGGTGTGGGAGGCAGGAGACCTGGGTTCTAGCCACTAACTGGCTCTGTGATCTTGGACAAATGGCTTAACCTCTTTGAGTCTCATCTCTCAAATAGGAATCATAAAAATGCCTACTTCATAGATTTGTTGGTGAGAATTGAATGAATTCAATGCCTGGCATATAATAAGTGCTTAATACATACTGGCTTTTGAACTAGATATCAGCTACAACCCCCACCCAGAAACAAGCATTTGACCACTCCCGGTACTTGTAATAAATTGAAGACTGGATGAGAGAAAAAGCTGGTGAACCCTTTCCCACATCCCAGGAATAACTCTATGCCCCACCCTCACCCCTAGACACTGCCATCCCCTTCTCCTCCGAGCTTCTCCCCTCCTGTACCCACTTCTGCCTTGGATGGGCCCCCTGCACCTGTCCTGCCTGGGGGTGAGTAGAGGGAATGGGGGCCCTGGGAGGGTGAGAGATGGGATGAAAGAGGAAGCTTGGGACTCTTTCCTCCTAGGCCATATTCTATTGTTCTATATCTTCAGGCACCTCCACAGACAAGCTCACTGCATCATGGTGGCCAGAAGTGCTTGGGCTTTAGAGCCATGATCTGTCACCACCTGTTGTGTGATTTGGGGTGGAATGTTTAACCTGTCTGGGCCCCAGTTTACTTTCTTTTAAAGTGAGGGTAAGAAAGGTACCTATCTCACTGAGCTGTTGTGAGGGTTAAAAAAGATGTCCATAGAGTACACAGCATTGTGTCTGGTCCATGCTAAGCATGTAAGTAGTAGCTGTTTATTATTATTATTATATTAATTATCTAACTTCTCTCACAGTATTCTCCCAATACACACTCTGTTCTTAGTGTCCTTGAATCCTGCAAACACCTTGGGGTTTGTGCCATCATTTTTCCTCTTCGAATGCCTACCTTTTCTAAAACCTTCTGGTACTTCTACCTTCTCCACAGAGCCTCCCTCTCCCTGACCCTCAGGACCCCCATGAGCATTCTCTGCCCTCCCTTCCCCAGCACCCTTAGCTCACTTTGAATGACTTGGTCCTCAGTCATTCATTGTGTTTACGTGGCTTCCTGTCTTGGGTTCCTGAGAGCTGTTTTGGAGGGGAGTGCTATATTCCACAGCCCCAACTCTAGAACCTTGAACAGGGCTGATTATGCAACAGGTGCCTGATAAGTGTCTGTATGGCTAGGAGGAGTGATGGATTTTATGGCCAAGATTGGCAACTATTTGTTAATTCAACAAATATTTATAGAGTGCCACTGTTCTAAGTGCCAGAGATACAGCAGCAAACAAAACAGAGTCTGAAGACTGACTGGTGGTTCTTATTTCCAGACCAACACCTGGACTGCCCTGGACCCCTGGACCTGATGGCGCCTCGACTCAGGCCGGTAAGGGCTCCTGCCTTGGAGAAGATTGTGTGGAGAGAGGTCATCCCAACTCTTCCTGTTTTGTTGATGGGGCTGAGGGGAATGGACAGGGGTAGCCCCAAGGGAGTACTCTGGAGCAAATGACTGTATGTTCCCTACAGATGCGTCCACCACCTCCCCCACCAGCCAAAGCCCCGGATCCTGGCCACCCAGAACCCCTCACCTGAGGACCAGTGTGATTACTGCTCCCCAGTGATGCTGCTGCCCCCACCCATGCTATTAGAGACCACCCCCTCAATGACCCTGAACAACACAGCCAAAATCTGGAATCTCCCCCCATTTCTACTCTCATCCCCAGGGATAGAAACTTCTCCCCCATTTCTGGGGCTGGAACCCACTCCTTTTCCCCCATTCTCCTGTCATCTCTAGGGCTAGAATACCCCCTACTCTACTCTGACATCTCTGGGGCTGGAACCCACCTCTACAAAGTCTTGAGTGGCTCTGGCCCATCTGTGTCACTCTGCCCTTCAGCTCTGTGCACCCCCACCCCACCCCCTGTGTTCTGTGCCCCACTGCACCCTGGATGTCAGGGCCACTAAGGCTGGGGCCTGGACCAGGGAAGGCCTTGGGAGTCCGAAGGAGCTGGAGCCAGTATGCAAAAGCAGCTGTAATGGTCTGAGCAGATTTATTGACTGTGAATAAAGGGCAAGAAGCCCAAGTTGGGGCCTGGGCCTCTTGTGCCAAGAGGGCAGGGGGCTAAGATGCTATTGCTTTAGGGCCCACCAAGGGCAGGGACCTATTCCCATCTGCTAGTGCTCGAGCATATGGAGCAAGGTGGTGGGGAAAGCAGGTCAGACAGCCTGTTGGCACGCAGGGGAAGGGAAAGAAACTGGGGGGTGAGGTGGGCAGGGACTTCTCCCAAGGCTCCCCAGCCTGAGACCGTGCAACAGCAGGTGGAAGTAGGGCTGGTCCCTCAGCTGGGGGCAGTGCTGTCCAGTGGAGGGGAGGCACTTCACGCCCACCCACTGCCCCTGGCTCTGTCAGCTGGTAGTCCTTGCAGCGCAGTGAAGAATGAGGTTTGGAGGAGAGGGTGGGTAACAGTGTTGTCTCCTATTCGAGTTCTATCCGAACTTTGTCCAAGTGGTTACAGGAGCCTCCTCATTTCCAGGTTCCAGAATATACCCTTTGGGAGCACATGCCCACTCCCCACAACAGCTTAGTTTAGTCTGGAGGCTCAGGGAACCCATAGACTTGAGTAGGGGGTGGGAGAATGAGATTCTCTGCTTCAGCGCCCAGGCAGACTCACCTCACACACCCCCTGCTCCCCGTGGTGGGGACACCTGAGAAAAAGGAGAAGGGTCATATCAGCATCCCCCAGAGTAGGGGGCAATAAGAGCTCAGCCCACCATGTCCCTCCATAGCCCTGGCCATCTTCATACCTGGTGAGCTGAGGCATTCGGTTTGGTTGGCTGTCCATTTGCCTCTCGACTGGGCAGCCCTGGGCTTGGGCCCCTTTCTCCAGTCCCCAGCATTGGCTCTGCAGAGGCTCCAGGGTTCCCCTCAAGTGCACAAGGGACCAGGCTGCTGTCCCTGAGTCCTCCATTCTGCACTGTGGGGCTGGCTAGGACCTGGGGCTGTAGCCCCTCAGGGGGCAGCCTCTCACTGGCAGGCATCCCTGCCCTGGGCAGCCCTCCCCCAGATCCCTGACCACCCCCTGGGTCCTGTCCCCCACCAGAGCCCCAGCTCCTGTCTGTAGGGGAGCCATCATGATGCTCATGCAGCCCATAGCGCTTCTCAATGTGTGTCACCCGGAACCTGGGAAGGGAGGGAACACTGGGGCTTAGTACCACAACTCAGAGGCTGCCTGACCCTCCCCTCCAACCAGGGACATCCTGGGTGTGATGGCCACTTCCCTCCAGCCTAGGGCAGGGGAGGCCCTGTCAGACTGTGGGGCACATTGTGCAGCCTGACTCTTGCTACAGCTCCCAGCACAGGAGGAAAGAACTGGGGTCCTTAGTGGGTTGTGCATGGAGCCTTACCAGGCCCACCTTTGGAATCAGGTGCCTGATGACTAGAACCCCCACCTCTATCCCCCTTTCCTTGGGGCACTCTCTCCCCACCTGCCTACAGAAAATACGGTGGTCTCGCCAGGCCGGGGACGGCTCTTTCCTTCCTTGGAGCGGCCCTGACGGACAAGTGGGGGCCTCTTGCTGCGGCTGCAATGGATGCAAGGGGCTGCAGAGCCCAGATGCACTGTGTGATGGTGGGAGGGGGCTCCATCCTGTAGGCTGGAAGTGGCATCCATGCTGGACAGTAGAAAGGAAGGGAGCAGGGGTGACATTCCCATCTCCCTTCCGTTCTGTTTTCTCCATTTCTTTCAGTTTGCTCCTTAAACTCCTAGATGCCCTACTTTCCCTGAGCCAGAACACTCTTTTGTTGTCTTTGTCTAATAAAATCAATATTTTAAGAGGTTAGTGACCATGTTTTCTCCCTGCCAGGGCTGTTTGCTAAAAAATAAGACAATGCTTAATCCAAAGGAGTGGCACTAGAGGTAAATGGAAGGCTTTATGATATCCAGGTGGGAGATATGGTTTGAAGGACTTGGTATTTCTACAAAACTTCATTTTTCCTATAAGTAAGTCAGATTCCCCACCCCCACCCTAGCCAGCATGCAAAGGGACTGAGAGAAGATTGTGCTGGAGGAGGGGGTACTCTCGAAGGCAAGCTAAGCCATGACGGCCAGTTTCCAGCTCACCTAGACAGTTGCACTGTCCCTTCTCCTTCACTGTCCCCCAGCATTTCATTCAAGGCCTCAGCATTGGCTGAGGGGAGAAGGGAAAGACAGAGTCATTGAAAGCAGAGGTAAGGGCAAGAGAAAGTTGGGAGGCGGAGGTGGGGGAGTGGCAGTAGGAATGCTGTCTTCAGGATACCAAACAGGCTAGCCCACCTTCATTTTGGATGATGCAGCGAACGATCCTCTCTACGGTGTCTTCATTCATGTCATCCTCCTCGGCTGTAGGAGGTAAGAGGTTGGCAAGGAAGGGAGAAATGAGTCAGCTTTAGGACACTGACCTGGTGGCCCCTGTGACTTATTGCTCAAGACATAACCCTTACCTATTTGCCATCATGCTGGACTTCAGCATTTTAGGGGACAGGGCAGGAAAGATGGGGAAGTTAATGGAACCCAAGATTCCCATGTGTGGGAGCTTCCCACCTATGCTGCCTCCTATAGTCTTGCTTTGAGGGTAGTGTCATCCACTTGCTGACTCAAGGAAGCACCACTAGGCTTCCTGCAGGCTTGAGCAGGATTGGGCCTGGATATGTTGACCAGGGAGGCAGAAAGAGGTGTGGGGAGAGGGCAAGGGAGAAAGGTGACTGAACCGGGTGTCCTGGCTCCTCACTCACGGGGTTGGAGCTGGGTGTCGTCAGGCTCTGAGCCCCTCGACGTGCGGCAGCGGTAACCCTTCTTCTTAAGCACGTGACAGATCATGAAGCCTACCAGCCCCATGAGGAAGAAGACCAGAACAAGCAGGAAGAGCATGTACAGCCCATGCTGGGGTGGCTCCAGGTCAGGCTGTGGCTCCGACATGAGGCCCTGGGGGTTGAGCACGGGCCAGGGCGCCTCCTGGAGTAGAGGGGGCTCAGCTAGGGACGGGGAAGGGAGGGAAGGGGTAGGAATGTCATCTTCAGGATCCCAAACTGGCAAGTCTTTGAGGCCCAACCCCACCCCCTACCCAACCAGGGAGCTGTCCGCCCCAAGGGTGCTGTCCTCCTAGACCGGCCCAGGCGCGGGGCCAGACGGCGTCTGCGCAAGCCCTCTTCCAGGACCCTGGTCCCTCTTCCCTGACGCCCGGAGTTTTCCTGTTTCCAGCTCGTCCCCGCGCTTCCGTCCCTCCCAAGGACACTGCAGCGCGAGAGGGGGTGGAATTCTCAAGCGGCGGGCACAGGAGTAGAGCTCCAAGTCAGCGTCCGCATCTCCATGCCGGCCTGGTCCAGGCCTCTGCAGCCCCCTCCCCTGCCTGTACTCCCGCCCCCCGCCCCCCTCCTTTTCCGATTCCTCCCACCCTGACCACCTGGCCCACCCGGTACCGGTGCTTCAGTTCTGGCTCCGGCTCTGGCTCAGGTCCCGGCTCCAGGGGCGTCCTGCTCCGGCTCAAGGCCCCCGACGCCCTCCCGGCTCTCATCCCTCGCTTCCTCCCCCTCCCCCCTCCGCCGCCTCACCGGCTCCGGGCTGCGGCTGCGGACACCGGTGCCGCGGCAGGCGAGGGGAGGGAAGGATGGACAGGGGTGCGGGCTAGCTGGGAGCAGCGGCAGGCTCCGGACAACTCCGGCCCTGGGAAAGGGAGGGTGTCAGGGCAGCCACTGTCCCTGGGTTCCCAAATGCCTTCACCCGCCGCCGGCTAGGGACAAAGGGGGCGGAGCGCAGGTGTGCGGGGCGGAGAGTGTGAGCTGTGCGCGCGTGTGAGTCCAAGTGTGGTGCGCGCGTGACTGCGCCCTGCCCCCACCCCCGGAGGGCGGGGAGTAGTGTGCGGCGCCGAGTCTGGGTCCGATCGGGGACAGGAGGTCCGACAGGGGTGCTCTCCACTGGTTTATCCCGCACGCCCGGCGCGTCTCCTGCCCTCGGATGCCCCGGCCAGATGAGCAGCCGGGACTCTCCCCAGCCAGCGGGAGAAAGCAGGCTTTCTGCATCCGAGAGTGGCGGCGCGTCGGGTGCCGGTTCTCCCGAGCTTCCTAGAGAGGTGGGCGCGGAGAATACCGCCTGTGCCCCGTTTTGGCTTCCCGAGGATTTGACCCCGGCCCGTAAAGAAATGGCCCTCTCATCCCAGGACGGGTGCTATGGGTCCGCGGCGCAAGCCGGGATGCTCAAGCTCCAGAACCCAGTAGGTAGCAGGGAGCCCAGGGGCGGAATTCCCGCAGGGGGCGTGACCTGGGCGTGGTCTCGGGGAGGCGGAGCCTGTGCCTACCTCCGCCGAGGCAGACTGCGTGCTTACGTAGCACGCACGATCGTGGGTGGGACTGGCGGACCGGCGGGCGGTGGAGGCGCGGGGCCTGGTCCTGCATTCACCATGGCTAAGACCGTGGCCTATTTCTATGACCCCGACGTGGGCAACTTCCACTACGGTGAGGGAATAAGGTTGTGCGCGAGAGATTTGGGGACGCGGAGGTTTCGAGGCGGGGGCTGTAACTCCAGGGGTGGGAAATGACGAACTCTCTTCCCACCCGCAGGGGCTGGACACCCTATGAAGCCTCATCGGCTGGCGTTGACCCATAGCCTGGTCCTGCACTACGGTCTCTATAAGAAGATGATCGTGAGTCCCGCTGCCTCTTCTAGGGTTTGGGGTGGGGTTGAGCTGTGTACTTAGGGATAGGTGGGCTGCACGGAATGCACCCGGTGCTACTCAAACCCCTAGTGGAGGGCCTGATTAGAAAGTACCGGGAGCACCTCTCCATCTCCAGAATGTTGAGGGTGGCGTCCTCTGACTTAATGGGAGTTACTTTTTCACTTTGACCAGCCCTTGGCTAGGAGTAGGGTAAGGTGAGACTGGTTTGAAGACATGTTGTGTTCAGCCCTAGCATTTTAGGATTTGGGCAGTGCTGTGGCCTCAAGGCTGGACCACTGGTTTGCCCTCAGTCCACCTCCAAGGAGCTAGAGCTCTGGAGGGAGCATTCAGCAACCAAAAATGTAAATGTGGATGTTATGTATGGAGGGGCAGGAGATGTCCTAGGTGTCCCTTTCCCATTTAAAACATCTGTACATGGTTCTACTTAATCACTATCCAACCCTTCATCTCCCAGACATACTCATGCTGCTCCGAGCTTGGAATTTATACCTGCAATATGCAATTATAACTATTAGGCCCAGCCCATTTATATTGTGAAGGGAATTAATCAACAGTATGATTGAATGTCCACTGCTTGTGCTGAGGCACAGACAAGTAGATTGGTCATAGAAAAGACTGAGGTGAAGTTAGTGAGTGAATCTGTGAATTCCCTGAAATAATTTGTCATTTGTATATATGTGTATGCATTTCCTGGGGAGAGAAAAGTTCCATTGTTCTTACCCAATTTCTAAAAGTGGGTGTGAGCCCCCCTCAAAAGATACTAAATATCTGGTTTAACCCGTTGGGTTTTAATTAGAAGGTTTGCATATACCCCATAGTATTTGACTCCAGAATGAAGATGAACTCAGAGGGGAGAGGCAGGCAGAACAAGAGCCCAGGAATAGGAGACCGAGGGCCAGGGCAGGTAGATCAGGGCTCAAGGTTGAGAAGGCAGGAGGGGCTGGGCTGGAGGTAGGAAGGAGGAAGCAAGCCCAGTGATCTTCAGGGGTCATGATCGTATTAACCCCCCTGGCTAGTGAGAGCCTCTTTTTTTCAGGCTCAGACTGTACTTTTGCTTCGTAGAGTAACATGGATTAGGATGGTGGGGAAGACTGCTATGTGTGGTCTTGGACAATCCCCAGGGCTTGGTTCAGTGTGAATGGTCTCAGTTCCATGAATAGGGCTGACCCTGCCTGGGGTTATCTTGTGTCTCCATCCTAAGGTCTTCAAGCCATACCAGGCTTCCCAGCATGACATGTGCCGCTTCCACTCCGAGGACTACATTGACTTCCTGCAGAGAGTCAGCCCCACCAATATGCAGGGCTTCACCAAGAGCCTTAATGCCTTCAACGTGGGCGATGACTGGTGAGGGGAGGCCTGGGAATTTTGATGCCAGGCACTTTGAAGGAGGGGGATACTTGACTAAGGTCTTGGGGCAGCAGTGGAAGGCTACAAAGGGGGCCTGCTTATCAGTGGATCATCCTCTACTCATTTGTTTATTTGACAAATATTTTTTGATAATTTGCTGTAGACCTGGCTCTGTGCTAAGTGCTAGGGATGGAATGATGAACAACAACAAAAAAAGTGGGGAGAAGGAGGAGGAGGGGCAATCTTTCATGAAGCTTACAGTATAGTGGGAAGGCAGTCATAATCTACAAAAAAATTTAATGTCATTGTTGTGCTAAGTCCTATGAAGGAGAGCTGCATGACAGACTATGAAATGTATAGTTGGGAAAATCTAGTTTGGGGGCAGGCTGGTCAGGGGAGGCTTCCTGGAGGAAGTGATGATGATTGAATTGAGGTCCGAACAAAGAGTAGGAGATGAAAGACAGTTGGGTAGATGGAGCATAAGGGGAAGAATGCAGTGGGCAATGGGGACAACATGTGCTGAGGGTCTGTGGTAGGATTGAGTGTGACTCATTTGAGGAACAGAAGAAAAGCCAAGTGCGGATATAAAGAAGAGAGTGATCTGAATCAAAGCTAAAGAGATTGGTAGGGCCCCACTTTTTAAGCAGCTCTGTTATGAATTGGAGTTTTTACCCTCAGAGTAGAAGGAAGCCACCAATGTGTTTTAAAAATAAGGAGGGTGACTTGACATGATCGAACTTACATTGAGCTTGTATCAGAGTCAGGGCTTGTAGAAGACTCGAGGCTAGGTGCTACAAGCAAGAGAGTGGACAACAAAGTGACGCAAAAATGCTTCTTACATTCTGGTATACAACCATGAAAAAATCATAATCATAGCAGCTACCATTACTCAATTTTATTTATTTTTATTTTTAAGCCTATTAAGGAAAATTCCAAACATTTCTAAAAGTAGAATTGTACAGGGACCCCCCCATATATCCATCACCCAGCTTCAAGAGTTAGGAGCACAAGGCCAGTCTTATTTCATCTATAACCCCTCAGGTTAGATTCTTTTTAAGTAAATTCCTGATGTCACATCCTTTCTATCCATAAATATTTTATTATGTATGTCCAAAGATGCACCTAAAATATATATATAACTATAATATCATCATCACAATGAGAAATTAACAGTAATTCCTTAATATCAAATATGCAGTCAGCATTCACATTTCCCCAGTTATCTCATTATATACATATATTTGCAGTTGGTTGGTTGACTCAGGATCTAAGCAAGGTATACCCTTCCACATACAGTAAAATTTGATTGATATGTCTTTTAAGATTTTTAATCTGCAGCTTCTCCCCGTCCTTGAATTTATTTCTTGAAGAAACCAGGTTGTTGATCTGGAAGAGTTTCTGACAACAGCTACTATTTGTTGAGTGCTTACTCTACTAGGTCCTATGCTGAGGGTTGCTGGTCCAGCCACTTAATTCTCACAGCAACCCTGAGATGTAATAGTCCTTTTCTCAATGTTATGCTAAGGAAGCTGAGGTTAGGGGAGATTTAGGTAATTTACCCTGTGTCACCAGCTGGTCAGTGGAGGTGGCAGGATTCAGATACAGAGCCCATGTTTTTTATCTGCTACACTAATCTGCTTCCTTGAAAGATCCTTACCTACAAAAGTAGCCTGCACTGGAGGCTAGAGGCTGACTCTTTGAGCTGGCGTTGAGCACCTTCCCAGCCTAATCTCCACACCCTGCTGCACAAGATGCTTTTCTGGAATGCCCCTTGTTCTCTATTCATCCTCTCCAAGTTCCTTCCCAGCCTTTACTTCCACGAAGCCTTTTTTGACCACACCAGGCCACTGTGCCTTTGGTGTTCAGTCACATGCTGTCTTGGGAGGTTTCCTGTTTGTTTTGTTATTGATGCTGGTGCTATTTCTGAGTTCACTTTATAGGTCCAGGAATGCAGAGTCAGCCCTTGGCCACGGCTGGGGCCCTGTAGATGCTCTTTGTGCGCCTAGGGAGTACTACCACTTTGATTTGTGCTGCATCAGTTGGATTGTTAAACTTAAGCTGCAGTTGTGCTTATATCAAGAATCAAAGGTTTTCCTTTCTTTTTTCCCCTTTTAACTAATTTCTGATTGTTTGCAGTGTAACCTAATATAAAAGGCCAATTTGTACTTCAAGGCTTTTAATGAAAAACAACAATCCAGACCCCTCCCTCTCCACTCATAAATCCCCCTCCCCAGTGGCAGCCACTTTCAGCTCCTTTAGCTATTTCTTCTCATATTTGTCTCTGGATTTCAAAATACTACTACTAACTTACTGCTGCTACTACTAATCTATAATACTTAGGTAATGCCTACTATGTGCTGGGTACTATTCTAAATGCTGTTAGCTCATTTAGTCTCAACAACCCTCAACAACCCCTAAGAAGTAAGTTCTATTATTGTCTTCTTTTTACAGATGAGGAAATTTAGGCACAGAAGAGTTAAACGACCTGCCCAGCCTCATAATAATTAGTAGGTGTTAAAGAGCCAAGATTTGAACCTAAGTACTCTGGCTCCAGTATCTGGGTTCTCAATCATACCACCATGCTGTAGTGTCTCTTCTAATATGCTTGTCTTGCTGTTTCTTCATTTATCAATTTTTGGCAGTGTCTATTAAGCAGTGTGGGGGATGAGCGTTTAGTGTTCTTACACTGTGACCCTGGTGTCTCCTTCCTTCCCAGCTTTACAATATAATTATATCACAATTTTTTATTAAATCAGTGCTCGATCTTTATATGATTTAATGTATTTCCTTGTACAACTTTTTATTTTTCCTGCAGTGGAGTTTTTTCATTTGCTTTCATTTCTAGATACCAGCCTCTAATTCTTCCTGAACTTGGAGACCTAAAACTGGAGATTTTTTAAGCCTTTCTTTTTTTTTTTTTTTAAAGTCAGGTTTATTAAGGTATAATTCATATACAGTAAAATTTGCCCTTTTTATATGTATAGTTCTGTTCATTTTGACAGAATGTGTCAAGATAGAGAATATTTTCATTATCCTACAAAGTTTCCTCATGCCTTTTTATAGCCAGTCTCTTCTCTCTACTTTAGCTCCAGACAACTACTGAACTGATGTTTTTCCCTATATTTTGCATTTATTAAGGGCTTACCAGGTGCCACACACTGTGCTGAAGGCTTTTTCTCATCATTATTACTATTTCACATATGTAGGAAAACAATTTTTTTAAAATGTTTAATTATAAAGAACATTATTGAATATTGTGTTAAAAGTTGATACATATAGAAGAATATTAAAAACAAAAACCTCATAGTCCCTTTCAACTTACTGTGAATGCCTAGAAGCTGTTTGCATCTCTTTCCAGCTAGGGCACAAACTCCTTGACAAAGACATAAGGGCTTTTTTTTTTTTTCCCCTAAACAAATCAATTTTATTGATGCATATTAATAAAGCATACAGTTCATCCAAAGTATATAATCAGTGGTATTTGGTATAATCACATAGTTGTGCATTCATCACTTCAGTCATTATTAGAGCATTTTCATTATTTCAATAATAATAAACAAAAAACAGACAAACAAGAAAATTCTTCACCTCTCAATCTCTCTATGCTTCCCCTGCTGTACATAGCTGTTATTTCTGGCTATCAGAAGTGTTTCTTTATGTCCCTTCCACTGCCTTGCACAGGGCTTGGTGCATGGTTTAGCCCAAAATATTTGTTGAATAAATTTGCAAATAACTCAGTTGTGTAGGAGGGGTAGAGAGGGTTATTGAAGAATGGAGATGGGAAGGGCTGGGGTGGGGAGAGGGGTGTAAGAAGGGGCTGGACAGAGGCAAGAGAGTTCCAACTGGCTCCTCTCCCCTGCAGCCCAGTGTTTCCCGGGCTCTTTGAGTTCTGCTCCCGTTACACAGGCGCATCTCTGCAAGGAGCAACCCAGCTGAACAACAAGGTGACCAGAGCCCCAAGTCCTGTTCCCCCTTTCTTGTGGGTCCCTGGACTCAGGACCTTATTGCTGACCCCAGCTCCCAGATTTAGGGGTGGGCAGGAAAAGGACCGTGAGTCTGGCATTTGTCTTTCAGATCTGTGATATTGCCATAAATTGGGCTGGTGGTCTGCACCATGCCAAGAAGTTTGAGGTGAGTGAGGTGATAGTGGGTTGGCGGGGACAGTGGCCACCCTGGGGCAGGTGGTCAAGATGACAGTGGGAGGCAGCTGGGTGGAAGAATTACAAGACCACTGTCTTGCCATAGGCCTCGGGCTTCTGTTATGTCAACGACATTGTAATCGGCATCCTGGAGCTGCTCAAGTAAGTAGCCCAGGAGGAGGTGGGGTCTCATGAGACTTGGCTAAGGAGGTTCCTCAGACTCTGCCTGGTCCTGACCCTCCTCACCAGCTTCTCCCAAGTGCTTGATCCCTTCCTCAGGCTGCCTCCTCTTCTGCTTTGCAGCACATTCCGTGTCCCTGCTCACATTTCAACCTTCTTTGCTCATCTCTCTCCTGTCCTTTACCTCTAGCCTCCGGACTGGAGCCCCAGGATTGCCCTTAGGGAACTGCTGATGTTGGGTTTCTGGTGACTTGGACAGAAACAGACTCTTCATAATTTCAGACCCCAAGTTTGGGAGGAGTGGGTTGGAGCTTATCTCTATGGGGTTCACCTCTGCCTCAGACAGAGGTGCTTTGCCCCCACCCCAGGTACCACCCTCGGGTGCTCTACATTGATATCGACATCCACCATGGTGATGGGGTTCAGGAAGCCTTCTACCTCACTGACCGGGTCATGACGGTGTCCTTCCACAAATACGGAAATTACTTCTTCCCTGGCACAGGTATGGGAATAGGGAGTGCTCTCCCCCTGATTCCCCTAGGCACTTTACTGTGCTGCTTCCTTGTCAGCTTTCAGGTCTCAGCTCAGATGTCACTTCCTCAGAGAAGCCACCCCTGACCACCCTGGTTGAAATAAGAAACACCAGCTAAAAATCACCTCCTTCCTCATTACTCTGTCACAGCATGATGTTTGTTTCCTTCAGAGCACTTGCTACTCTTTGTACTTATTGTTTTTTTGTTTGTTTGTTTTGCTTTGTTCCCTCCTCTCCATCCCCGCCTCCCAAGAATATAAGCTTGGGAAGATTTCATTAGTTTTACTAGTTCTGCTCACTGCTATGTCCCCAGTGCCTAGAACTGGGCTTGGCTCATAGTTGGCACTCAAAATATATTTGCCGAGTGAATGCAAGCTGCAAGAGACTTAGTGGCTCTAGTGAATCTGAGTTACGTTGATGTGTGGAGAATTCCTTAATGAGAGCTGTTGTTGAAACAGCCAGGTTGTGGGTGGGTGGCCCCCCCATGCATGGCCCCCACTCCCACTACCACCCCTTCCCTATAGGTGACATGTATGAAGTCGGAGCAGAAAGTGGCCGCTACTACTGTCTCAACGTGCCCCTGCGGGATGGCATTGACGACCAGAGTAAGTGCTGTGGTCTTTTCTTTGCTCACTGTGACTCTTCTTTCTCTTCTTGAATTTACCTCGTCTGCCTGGTATTTTCTACTGTTGGGCCAGGTATCTATAAAGGGTGTATGGCCTACAGAGGGACCATGACCCCCAGAAATTATACACAATCTATTGTGTATATGTGCATTTTTTCTGGGAAAAGGGTCACTAGCTTTCATCATTCACTCAGAGGGGTCTGGGACCCTCACCAGAAATTCAGAACCAATGGTTTGGTTCTTTGGGTTGCCCCTTTCCTGGGCTACATGCTCTCTCAACCCCCTTTTTCCTTTTGTTCCCTGTCTCCCCATCCCCTTGGGGTGCCAGGTGCCCATCTTTGGCCCTCTCCCAGGTTACAAGCACCTTTTCCAGCCGGTTATCAACCAAGTGGTGGACTTCTACCAACCCACATGCATTGTGCTCCAGGTAATGCTGCCAGTGCTTTCTCAGGAGGGCTCAGCCAGGCTCAGGGAAAGAGGGCAGGGAAGAGGAGATGCCCTAGATTGGTGGGGGAAGGGAACGAAGGACATCCGTGGTGTTCTGACCAGTTTCACACTGCAGCTGTCTGGGGTTTTGCTTTTTGCAGTGTGGAGCTGACTCTCTAGGCTGTGACCGACTGGGCTGCTTCAACCTCAGCATCCGAGGACATGGGTAAGACTCACCCTCCTTCCATTCCACCAGATTTTCAAGTGACCTGAGGACCCCAACACATGGAGTGGGGTTGGTTGAGGGAATCAAAAGTAGCTATGAATTGTACTTGAACCAAAAATGTCACCTTAAGCAGGGTTCTCCAGCTGGTCATACATTCACAGTGGGTTTTTATTAAGCACCTATTATGTTCAATTATGTTCCATGCATTGGAACATAGGAGATGGGACTGCAGTGGGGATTCAGGCAGTCAAGGTCTCTCCTCTCATGAATTTTACAGCTTAGTGTAGGAAACAGACAAGAAATAAGTAAGCTAACAAAAATAATTAGATGGTTATAAATCCTATGAAGGGAAAAACTGAGAGATAAGACACAGGATAACAGTGGGGAACCTGTTTTCTTTTTCTTTTTTTTATTTTTACCGGGAGGTCCCGGGGATCAAACCCAGGTCCCTCCATATGGGAAACAGATGACTAACCATTTGAGCCACATCTGTCCCCCAGGAACCTACTTTAGACAGTGTGACATGGAGAGGATTTTCTGAGCAGGTGAAATCTGAGGTGAGACCTAGAACTAAGGAGTAAGCCATAAGAGGCTGTCCCAGCAGGGAGACTAGCCTAGCACCTGAGGCAGGAAGAGCTGGTGTGGTAGAGGAGGTGGAGCAAAACCAGGGAGCAAGAACACAGGAGCAAACTGGACAATGGTTGAGGTGCGGTCTGAGAAGTCAGCAGTGGTGAAGTCGTGCAAGGCCTTTAGACCTTGGAAAGAAGTTTGAATTATATTCCAAATATGATGGGAAACTGTTGAAGGCTTTCCAGGAGGGAAGTGACATGATCCACTTCATGTTTTAAAGTGACCACACTGGCTGCGGAATGGAGAAAGGTTTGTGTCAGGGGAACAGGAGTGAGAATGGGCAGACCAGTTAGGAAGCTGTTGGCGTTGCCTGGGCAGGAAATGCTGTTGTCTGGGCTAAAGTGGAGGTGATAGAAATGGAGGGAAGTAGATGTTTTGGGTTATATTTTGGGGGCTAGAACTGACAGAACTTGCTGGTGCATTGATGAGAATAGTTGATTAACAGGTGGGGTGCCAGGGAAGGGGTTGAGCAGGACAGAGGTAGGGGGGTGCACTTAATTTATTTAAAAAATTTTTTTGACCATACCATATATACAATAAGACGAATCTTAAATTCAATGATTTTCATCATGTAGATCAAGATATAGAACATTTCTGACTCCCCAGACGGCTCCCTTGTGCCCCATTCCAGGCAATACTTAGGGGTGTATACTTTGGGTTTTGATAACTTCCTCCACCCATTCCCCTGGTTTCTTTTAACAGGGAGTGCGTCGAATATGTCAAGAGCTTCAATATCCCTCTCCTGGTGCTAGGTGGTGGTGGTTATACTGTTCGGAATGTCGCCCGCTGCTGGTGAGCACCCTATACCTTTGTCTGGTGTGGGCTGGGGGCATCCTGAGAGATGGTCAGTTGGGACTTTCCACCCACCTGTTCAGCCTGCCCCACTCTGTTGGTTGGTTTCAGGACTTATGAGACTTCACTGCTGGTGGAAGAGGCCATTAGTGAGGAGCTTCCCTATAGTGGTAAGGATTGCCCCAGGACACCCCCACCACAGGAAGCCCGTTCTCACAAGACCCCAGAGTGGCCTGGTTTGAAGGCAGATGTGAAATTTGACATTCTCAGAACTCTGCAGACTAAACCCCTGGGCTCAGAGCAGGAAACCATTGGGCAGCTGTTATATAAGGGGACTGGATGGGAAGGAAAGAGATTGGGAAGTCTTGAGACCTGCCTGAACCTTTACTCTCTCAGTCTGAGCCATTTTACCCTCTCCTCTAACATCCCCTCCTCCCCAAAGAATACTTCGAGTACTTTGCCCCGGACTTCACGCTCCATCCGGATGTCAGCACCCGCATCGAGAATCAGAACTCACGCCAGGTCAGCAGCTCAGAGGAGCTGGTTCAAGGTTTGGGGAGCCCAGGAGGAGTCCAGGATGTGGGAAGTAAGAGAAACCAGAGAAAAGAAGGAAGTTCTAAGTCAGTACTATCACTTCTCAATAGGAGACAGCCAAGGTTAAAGTTGAGGCAGTCGGGGTTGGGAGGAAGGGACAGTTATCAGCTGGGGGACTATAACTGGAAATACCCACTGGGATTAAAATGAGGACATATGGGGTGAAAGGCAGTTAGAAGGGTTGATGTTCTAGAGATCACTGGAAGCCACTCACTCTTTTTCTCGTCTCCAACCAGTATCTGGACCAGATCCGCCAGACAATCTTTGAGAACTTGAAGATGCTGAACCATGCACCAAGTGTCCAGATTCATGACGTGCCCTCAGACCTCCTGACCTACGACAGGACTGATGAGGCTGATGCAGAGGAGAGAGGTCCTGAGGAGAACTACAGCAGGTTGTGGGCAGGAACTCGAGAGCAGGGGTTCCAGCGGGGTTGAAGAGGGTTAAGAGGAAAAAGTACATTGGAAGACATGCTTGTCTCTAGCTTACCTGTTTTAGTATGCTTACTCCTCGGCCTGCTACAATTCCTCTCTCTTTTTTTTTTTTTCTTTCTGTTTTTAATGACAAAAGTAATGCATATTCATTGTAGATCTTTCAATCAGCACCAAAATACATTGTCTGCTTTCACACAATCCCAAACCCATTTCAAAGAAGGAACTACTGTTCATAGTTTAATGTTTATCTTTTCAGACACACCTTTTTCTCTAGGAAACAAAAATACTGTTTCATATACATACATAAAGACACACACTCTCAGAATTTGTGGTTTATACTTTCTTTTTGCAAAAAAAAAAATTCAAGTAAGATGAGTCTATGCATGTTGCTCTACAACTTAAACCTCGCTTTTTTCTTTTCTTTTTTTTTTTTAAACAAACAATGCGTCTTTCCATGTGAATATATAGAGATCTGCTTCATTTTATTGACCATATATATAATATTCCATTGTGTAGATGTAGTTTAATTGAACCAGTTACCATGGATGGATAGTTAAGATTATTTTCTGTTTTTTTACTATTACCAAGGGAAGGCAACAATCCCCTTTGTACATATATCTTTGCATGCTTGTTTGAGTATTTCAGCGAGTTAGAGTTCTAGAATTGTTGCTGCTAGGTCAAAGGCTGTGTTCACTAATTTTTTTTTTTATATTTGCTGCCAAATTGCCTTCCAAAAAGTCTGTAGCAATTTATGTTCTTGCCAACATTTTATTCACTCCTTCCAGGTCACACCGCCCACATGCCCTTTGATCTCTTTGCTCTATTCTTTTTTTTTTTTTTTTTTTTTTTAAATCATCTGTACACAGAGCCTGGCAGCCCATGTGCCTTTTATATTTATTTATTTATTTATTTATTTTACCGGGAGGTCCCGGGGATCGAACCCAGGTCCCTCCATATGGCAGACGGACGCCCAACCATTTGAGCCACATCCGCCCCCCGCTCTATTCATTTTTTCAGATGTGACAATGGTATTGTGGTTATGCTTTTTAAAGAAGTCTTTGTCTTTCTGAGCTACATACTAAAATATAGATGCTATGAATTAGGGATAAAAAGGCAAGTGTAGGACTAAAAATAAATGAACACCCAATCTTTTCTGAAAAATGAAGGAAAAAGACAAGAGAACCTAGAAGTACAGAAACAGGTGTACCTAATGGAGAACAGATTTCCTTACATGACTGACAGATATCCATAACAGAGGTAGAGATTTGAGCGGTCTCTGCTGCAGAATCTAATGGCCTTTTTAATTTCCTTGAGAATCTGCTTCTCTGTCTTAGAGTTCAGGCCTCTGACTCTGGGCCTGGGCTCTACTACTCTGACCCTTGGGACTACTCTGGTACCCCCACTGGAGTACCCCATCATTCCCACTTCTGGAGGAAGTATCTGAACATCTGGCCTCAGGGCTTCCTTTTTGACCCATCATCTCCATCTCCTTTTCAGCTTCTCGGATATTCCTGGGGCTTGACTGCTGGAAATTGATTTTCACTGTCTGGTTTGGTTTGGTAAAATCTGTTTTTAAGGCTGGTTCTGCCTTTTGACAAAATTTGGCTTTTTCATCTATATTCCAGGCTGGCAACTTAACCTAGTGTCTGCATTTTACCATCCACTTTCATTGGCCAACAGAAGTCCCGGGCCTCTTCCTAAGCCCTACCTCACTGCTGGACCACTTGCTCGGTTCCTGTTCTTTGAGAGATGCCCATATCTCCAGCTTGCATATCATTTTCAAGTAGTATGAGTTACCATTTTTGTGGGTTTGCTAAGCACCAGACTCAATATTAAGAGCATTATATACAACATACATATCTTTGGGTCATCAACCTATCATTATCAGACAGCCCTAAGAGGTGGTTATTATTCTCAAATTGCCAGAGGAGGAACCTAAGGCTCAGAGAGGTTAAGTAACTTTCCTAAGGTCACACAGCTATTTAAACATCTGGGCTGAGATTCCGACTGGAGTCTTTGGTGCCACACCTTTAACCTTTGTGCACTTAGAGGTAATTGACACATTATTCAACCAGGTGGATAGGACCTTTCCTGGCTTAGTTTCTCAGCTTCTCTTTGATGACTTGCTCAAGTGTCTCTCTCCCAGAGAATAGTTTTCCAAAAGGAAGGAAACCAGCACTGAACACCTATTGAGCCCTATGTTGTTTTCACATCCCTTCTTTCATTACAGGTTTATAACATCATGTCACTTTACTACTTAAAAACTTTACTTTCCATTGCACGTAGAAGAAAATCCAAATTTCTGGCCATGGCTTATAAAGGCCCTGCTGGCTTTTACCTACATCCCTGGTCTCTTCTCTAACTACTCTCTTCCATGCATACTATTCCCAGCCATACTGGCCTCCTTGCTCTTTCTGGAATACATCAGTCTCCTTCCACCTCACTACCTTGGTACTTGATTTTCCTGCAGCTGAGAATGGTCTTCCTGAGATCTTTTCTTGGCTAGGTCCTCCTCAGGCTTTAGGTCCTATGTTCTTAGAAAAACTTTCCCTAATCATTCTGTCTGAAGTTTACCCTATTCCTCCCGTCTCTTTCAGGCATGTCTCTTTATTTCATTTTATCCATAGCCCTTTCCACCATCTGAAATTACCACGTTTATGTATATACTTTGTTAGTTATTGTCAGTCTCATTATGTAAGTTTTTGAGGGTAGACAGAAACCTTATCTGGCTTATTCTCTACTGTATTGCTAAGGCCTCATATATTCCCTCAATAAATGTTTACTGAATACATTATTGGATGAATGAATAGCAATCACTTTCTACTAGGAGGAGGAAAGGAGTGGCTCCTGATAGAGGGGGTCTGAGAAGCAGCTCCAGAGAGGGTGCCTGTGTGGGAGAAGATTGGAACCTGGAGTGGGGCCCTGATCTCTCTCCTTTTGCTTTGCAGGCCAGAGGCACCCAATGAGTTCTATGATGGAGACCATGACAACGACAAGGAAAGCGATGTGGAGATTTAAGAGCGGCTAGGGATGCTGTGTCCCAAGGAATTCCTTTTCACCTCTTGGTTGGGATCAGTCCTGGACTGATCACCCCCAGGGCTTGTTACCAACTCTGGGGAAGGGTTTGGAGACCATATCTGGTTCTAGAACCAACTTCTCCTTTTCCTCTGCCTCCTATGACCTGACAGTGGTACCTATTAGGGAGGAGAAGGTAGCAAGAAGATATCCAGGATGTCCCTGCAATGTCTTGGGCGCCGAGCCCTAGAGGCCAATCCCCAGCCCCTCTGGCCCCCGTACTCCTTTGTGCTTCCCTCCAACCCAGAGACTTAGGACTGAAGGGTAGGCAGAACTGAGGTTGCCTCTGATTTCCTCTTTGCCTGGGTTTTTCTGCTTCAGGCCTTGCTTCCAGGGCAGGTGAATCTTGCGAGGCTTAGGGGACTCTGGCTCCCTAACACCTTAATCCCAGATGATGGGACATATGGTTTTGCGTCATGGGAGGAAGTAAAAATTGTCATGTTCTAACTTTTTTGGCTTTATGTCCATTTTACCACTGTTTTTATCCAATAAATCAAGTTGGTATTTTTTGTACCTTTTGCCTTTCTGGGAGCATTCTTAATTCTTGCTAGCTGCCCATGTATGAAGGGAAGGGGTAATGAGGGTAATCATGCATATAGTAAGAATCAGTTAACATTCATTCAGCATGTATTCTATCTTAGGCCCTGTTATATATTCTATATAGATTATTTTAATGGAGCATTCTGGTTAAGAGATACACAAACCTGGATAGATCACTAGTTTAAGAGAAGGAATAGAAGATGACTCCAGGGTTTTGAACCTCGGTGTTTGGAATAGCAATGCTAGTTGTTGAAGATAAATTACAATAAAACATGTCAAGTGCTTAGCATAGTGCCTGATATAAGTAGTTACTCCTCTTATCTCATTATCTTATCTCTCTGTGTGAAGAACAAAGCTAGATACCATATTAGCCACAGACATAAACTCTTCTCTGGAGTGGTTTACAACCCAGTAGGGGAGGGAGTTACAAATTCATTTGGAATGTGATGAATGTTATAGTACATATAGACGGTGGTACAAGAAAGAGGAGTAATAGAGGAGCCACTCCTTCCATCCTTTAATCCTGTCTGTTTCTCAACACTTGACCTTAGAAAGTAAGTAGTCTTTGAACTGTTTTGAACAAGTTGAGTTTGAAGTGTGGGCTGGACAGCTCAATTGAACTTTCCATTAGGCAATTAGAAGGTTTGGAGCAAAAGAGAAATGAATGCCAGGATAGCAGCCAGTCAGTTTGGCAAAGTCTCTGTCGCATACCAGGCCCTGGACTGGGGGTGCCAGAGTAAGGCACTGACTCTGCCCTCCAGGAATCTACACTTGTAATCTTTTGCCACCTATGGTGAAGATAATTCAGTTCATACTGTGAGGGCCTACTGGGTACCCGGTACTTTTTACACTAGGGACAGATATACCTGGATGAGAGGAAGAAATTGCTGAGGGAGAATGTTGTACTAGAAGAGCAAAGAACATGCTCTTTTCCCTGATGTTCGGTGAATGTCAATGGGTAGTCCTGATTAAACTGACCTAGGTTTAAATTTTTTTTTAACAACTAGCTTTTCGTTCATTCATGTACTTATTCACTCATTCTTTTTTTTTTAAATTTTTTCTCCATCCCCTCATTGTTTGCACTTGCTGTGTCTGTTTGTTGTGTGCTCCTCTTCCTTTTAGGAGGCACCGGGAACCGAACGTGGGACTCCCACATATCGCTTGAGCCACCTCTGCTGCCTGCTTTGTTGTGTCTCTCATGTTTTCCTCCTTGTGTCTCGTTGTGTCACCTTGTTGCGTCAGCTCGCTACACCAGCCTGTGGCATCAGCTTCCTATCTTGCTTGTCTTCTTTAGGAGGCACTGGGAACCAAACCTGGGACCTCTGCGAGTGCTCAATCATTTGAGCTACATCCACTTCCCTAATTTTTTTTTTAATATCGATTTTGTGGCCTTAGGCAAATCACTTCAACTCTCAAAGCCCAAATTTCCTATCTGTAAAATGGGGAGACTAGTAGAATCTACCACATGGGTTTGTGAAGATTCAGTGAGATGATACATGCAGTGTTTTGCACAATGCCTAGCATAGAACAAGTGCTTAGTAAATGGAACTATTTTTACTGTTTAGGCCAATGTTCAGAGAAATAGTTTAGCCAAATTAGAACCACAACTAGAATGTAGCCGATCTGAGATTCAAAACTAGGCAATGTAACTCCAGAGCTAGTCTGGTTCAGAGTCTAGCATGGACCAATTTGTCACACAGCTTTCCATAAATGGTTTTTACTTAGGAAAAAATGACAATGATTTTCAGTGTGTTCCGTGTGTATTGCACATATAAAAAGTGCATTTTCCCGGAAAATCCAGCACTAAATTTTCTGCCAGTGTAACAGTCCCTCTGATGCGATTTTTGGTTCAGATAAACCGGTGTGAGCAGGTCCAGGCTTGACAGCCACGTGGGCGCTGCATGGGAACCGGGAAGCCTTCGTTGCGCCGCTCCAACCGCCAGAGGCCGCTGTTCCGGTTGCTGCAGAGTAGCGCTGTACCGCCCACTCGTCATCCCCCACGTGGGTTCGAATGGTTAGGCCCGCCGGGCAGGTAGTGCGCTTCCGCGGCTCCCCTCCACCCCCTTTCCTTCCCCCATTGGTAGGGGCTGCGGATCCGGGCGGAAGTGGGGCAGGCGGGCGGGAGTGAGGCGTCACCGTTGTATATTCCGTGAGGCGCGCGCAGCCCGGCATGCTAATGAGGCGGGGCGCGGCGGCGGGCTAAGAGGCTGCTAAGCGGGCGGTGGCGGTGGAGGAGGCAGCGGGCGCGGTGCGACCCGGCGGGAGCAGCGTAGGCGCGGGGGTCGCAGGCCAGCGCGAACCGGGGCATGGAGCCGCCCGGTGGGGGCCCGGGGCCCGGCCGCGGGACCCGGGACAAGAAGAAGGGCCGGAGCCCGGACGAGCTGCCTGTGGCGGGCGGCGACGGCGGCAAATCCAAGAAATTTGTGAGTGTCCCTCCCACCCCTCTCCCTTTGCCCGGCCCCGCAACCGCCCTGGGGACCCCCGAGACACCAGCAGTCGGCCCTAGGGGCACCCGCCTGTCCCTCGGGAGCCGCCCCCGCGCCTCCCTTCCTTGTCTGGCTGGGTCCTGGGCTCCGGCTGCCCGACATCCTCCTCCCGGACTTCGGGAAGCCCCGGAGTCCCGCCCGGCTCTTGCCCCGGCAGCCTCCGGCTTCTTTCACTCTCCGCCTGCACGTTCTGCTGTCTGCCCCCATAGCCCCGCCAACTCCCGGCCCCATCTCTTCACTCCCATCCCCACTTCCTTTCTTTCCCTGTTACTCGCACACGCCTTCTCTGTCTTGATCCCCCGTGCTTTCCTGAGTCCATTTTCTCCAATTATCCTTCCCCCCCTTTTTTGGTAATCTCTTACTTCCTTCTCCTAAAGGTCACTTCCTTCCCCATGATTGATTCTTTTCACCTGCTAACTTTCCTCCGGCCCAGTCCCCCCTGCTGGGCCCTCAACCCGGTGTCACCTGATAATCCTTCCCCTCAGGAATGTTACCTGGCTTGCGCCCTGCCTTCGCTCCTCCCTTGGACGTTCGTCCTTGCGATTTACAGGAATTGGTTCCTGCCCCAGACCTCTGGTCATTCGGTCATCAACGTTAATTATTTGCCTTCCAATTTTTCTGTATCCAAAGAACCTGTCTCTGCCCTGTTGCTTATCACTTTTCAGGGAGTTAGAACTTCTATGATTATGCCCTTCTTGACCTAGGATGCTGATAAACCTCCTCCGTGGGGAGGAAGTTAGAACGCAAGTCCAAGAAGTTTGTGAGTAATTGAATTGCTTTTTATGCATTTCCCATGATAACCATCTCCTAAACTCTTCTGCCACCTCCTGTGCCCCAAGGCTGTTGACATTCCCTTTTCCTACCTGTAGAAGAGTATAGTTTTCCTCAGGTGCCAGTTACTTCCAATGTGAGTCTGAAGAAATTTTGACATTCACGTAACCCTTTCATCTTTCATTACCTTTTGCCCCACTAAATCTTTCTTACTCTTCTCTCCAGGGAGCTATTTTGTCTGCATTTTACTATAATATAGGATTTGAAGCACTGTCCAAGAGAGGGAAAGAGTCTTTGGTCTTAATAATCATTTGCTAGTTGGAACTGTGTTTTAGTCTTCTCTTCCAGGTGATTAACCTCGCCCCCCCCCAACCCTGTATCTCTCTACTGACCAAATGGTTTATAGCTCCTTTTTCTCCTTTCTCTTGTCCTAAGCATTCTGACCCAACTCCACAAGTTTAGGAAGAAAACTGATAAAGTGGTGGAAACTGGAAGAAAATGTTGCTTTGTGACCCAGAGGGCTGAGATATGGAGAGTAATAAATAGAATTAAATAGTGACTCATCTCTTTTCTACCTTTTTCTAGCAAGACCAGGTGCTCCTGGACTCTCCTTTCCAATGACTTACAGGCTCTAGTGACTGCCTGTTTTTATCTGGTGAACATCTTTTTGTGTCTAAGTGTAAAATTAATAGGAGTGCTGCACTCCCTCCTCCCACCCCCCCCAAAAAAAAAAAAACAATCTTAAATGATTAAAGCAGTATTTCCTTATGTTTCTTTGGTATAAGAACGGGCCCTCTAGTTGGAGAGCTTCCTGTCTAAGACTTAAGTTCTAGGGCCCACATTCCTTCTGTTTCTGTACCTTTTTTTTTTTTTTTAAAGATTTTATTTATTTATTCATTTATCCCCCCCTTGCTGCTTGTGCTCGCTGGGTCAGCTAACCACGCCGTGCGGGCGGGCTTGCCTTCACCAGGAGGCCCCCATATGGTAAACGGGAGCCCTACTGATTGAGCCACAGCCGCTTCCCTGTTTCTGTATCTTTTTGTTTTGATTTTGTTTCCATGGGTATTGTTTGACCATCCTAACCTGCATTCCAACTATTTCTGCTGATTTACAGTGACCTCTGTGACTTGTAAATATTTTTTCAAGTTCTTAGTAGAATTTTATATGTGCTTTTGTTTTATCTAACGTGTGTGTTTCACAAATTTGTGAAATCTACTACACGTGTTGTGCTGTTAAGGTGAGAACCCCGGGGAAACTCAACTTTCCTTTCACTTGTTTTTGGAATGTCACTGGAGTCTTGTATGTGGAGTGGATTTGGCTCTGAGTGGTTAGTATTTGCTTTAGAAAGGGCGGAGCTTAATCAAGTTCTCTTTTTCTTTCTGAGGTGTTGGTCTTAACCCTTAACATTTTGGATTTTTAAAAAATATGTAGCACAGGCAGTAAGGAATTGCTTTAGTAGCTAAGGAATTGGAAGGTTTCCAGGAAAGTAGTGCAGCTTAACTCCTTTATTGCCAATTATAACCTGCCTCAAGGTATTAGAATATTCTGTTTGAACTCTGTTGAAATGAAAGACTAGGAGGAGCATTACAATCCACTTCTCTTTGTATCTCTGTATATGTATATGTGGGTGGGTAGTGTGGGCAAGATTGCTGGTGTGCTTTTGTTACCCATGGCTTGGTTTTCTTAAACTGCAGGCTAAAACGGAACTCAAAGCTGTTTCGCCTCCTCCACCTTTTCTAGAGTGTGCGTCCTCTGGAACTCCATTAGGAGTGTACTTTATAAAACTGAACTGGTTTGGACAAAGTGTGCCTGGAGGTTGTTTGCCTTTGAGGGATTACTAATTCCTATAGCTGCTACATACCTTTCTGGGTTTATGCAAGTTCTAAAGTACAGATCATAGTCTTGTATGGAATATTATGGGAGATTGTATGGGAGATTTTCTATCTCTTTAGCCAAATGGAGATGGGGTCTAAGTTTAAAAAGCAGTTAGACATCATCTTTTAAAATATGTGATTGTTAGATGCTGACATGAGTGGCTGAAGCCAGGCTGACTGGTACTCCCCCTTGGTTCTTCATGAGTCAGTCTTAGGCATCATACTCGTTGTTTTGGGAAGTCCTTAAGGATGAAGGAAAATAAGAAAACTATACATAAACAGAATTTGGAGTGTTTTGTGGGCTCTACCGCATTGATAAATGTGGGTGTCAACTAGATGGATTTCTGAAGTTTAAGGATATGTACAACCAGGATGTTAGGAGGCTGAAGAGTATTCCTGCATTTTAATGGACTCCATTCCTTCTCACACGATCCAGAAATTGAAACATTCTAAAAGAAAAGCTTCCTGATTCAGCTAGGAGTATAACTTTGTAAAACCTGAATTTTAGTGTGGAATTAGAAAGAATACAAGATATATAATTTTAAAAATCTTGCATAATTTTGGATGCCTGTGCTGAATTATTACCATGTTACAGTTTCATTCCCTTCTGAAAGCAAAGATAGTGAGATTATAAATGTTTAGTTGTGGACCTTTGTCCAAAATGAGAGCAGTCAAAGGTGAAGGATGCCGGGCAGATTTTTTTCATTATTTTTTTCTCATTTTAAAAACAATTTATTGAGGTATATCATTTTTATATGAATATACATAAACAATAAGTGTATAGTAAAAGTTTTAAACTTACAGAACAAGCATGCGTAACATCATATAGGGCTCCCATACGTCACCCCACCACAAATACCTTGCATTGTTGTGAAACATTTGTAACAAATTATGAAAGAGCATTGTCAAAGTATTACTACTAACTACAGTCCGAATCTTACATTTGGTGTATTTTTCCCCAACCCACCTTATTTATTTTTTTGGTACATAAACCATGTAATTTATCTAAAGTGTACAATCAGTGACATTTGATATAATCACCGAGTTGTGCATTCATCACTTGAATCAATATTAGAACATTTCATTACTCCAAAAAAAAAGAAAGAAAAAAACAAAAACAACAAAAAACCACTGTCATACCCATATGTTAACGCTACTAATTACAAATCCTATGGTGTGTTTTCACCATTTCTGTTCATTTCCAAAGATTAAAAAACAACTTTTTACCAATTCTACACATATTAAACCTCAGCTTTCCATTCTCTAACCACATTCTACTCACTGGTGACCCATATTCTACTTATTAACTCCGTGAGTTTACACAATATATTTAGTTCATAATAGCACAATCATACAGTATTTATCCTTTCGTACCTGGCTTGCTTCACTTAACATAATGTCCTCCAGGTTCATCCATGTTGTCCTGTGCTTCACTACTTCATTTCTTCTTACAGCTGCATAATATTCCATTGTGTATATATACATGACAGTTTCCATCTTTTGGCAATTATAAAGAGTCGCTATGAACATTGGTGTGCAGATATCTGTTTATGTCACTGCTCTCAATTCTTCTATGTATATACCTAGTAGCAGTATTGTCGGGTCACATGGTAGATCTATATCTGACTTCCTTAGGAACTGCCAGACTTCCGCAGTGGCTATACCATTCTCCGTTCCTATAAGCAGTGAATTAAGTGTTCCTATCTCCCCACATCCTCTCCAACACTTGTAGTTTTCTGTCTTTATTTTTTAAAGAGTGGCCATTCTAGTAGGTATGAAATGGTATCTCATTGTAGCTTTGATTTGCCTTTCCCTAATAGCCAGTGATGCTGAGCAGTTTTCATGTGTTTTTTCGCCATTTGTATTTCTTTAGAAAAATGTCTATTCAGGTCTTTTGCCAATTTTTTAATTGGGTCATTTGTCTTTTTATTGTTGAGTTGTAGGAACTCTATATATCATGGACATTAGACCCTTTGTCAAGTGTGATTTCCAAATACTTTCTCCCATTGAGTAGTCTGCCTTTTTACCCTCTTCACAAAGTCCTCTGGGGTGCAGAAGTGTTTAATTTTGAGAAGGTCCCATTTATCTACTTTTTCATTTGTTGTTTGTGCTTTGGGTGTAAGGTTTAAGAGATCCTCACATACTGCAAAGTCTTGTAGATGTTTCCCTACGTTATCTTTTGGAGTTTTATGGTCCTTTTATGTTAAGGTCTTTGATCCTTTTTTTTTTTTTTTTGAGGTACCGGTGGCCAGAAATTGAACCTGGGACCTCATATGTGGGAAGCCAGCACTCAACCACTGAGCCACATTAGCTTCCCTGAGTTGGTTTTTTCGTTTGTTTTCGTTTTTCAGGAGGCACAGGGAACCGAACCTAGGACCTCCCATGTGAGAGGCAGGAGCTTAACTGCTTGAGCCACATCTACTCCCTTTTGGTCCATTTTGAGTTGATTTTTGTATAGCAAGTGAGATAGGGGTCCTCTTTCATTCTTTTGGTTATGGATATCCAGTTCTCCCAACACCATTTATTGAAGAGACTGTTCTGTCCCAGAAAAGTGGACTTGGTAGGTGGATCTATATCTTTCATTCCCATGAGCTCTGTTACTTTTTTTTTTTACTTTACTTTTTCTTTTTGGTACAGTTCTATAAGTCCCCCCCCATCCCCCCATCCCCCCCCTTGCTGTCTGTGTCCATTCACTGGATGATCCTCTGTGTCTGTTTCTTGCCTTCTCTTCTCATTTTACTCCTCCAGGCTTCACCGGGATTTGATCCTAGGGCCCTCTGATGTGGGAGAGAGGCACCCTGTTACTTGCTCCACCTCAGTTCCTTGTTTCTGGTGTGTCTCACCTTGACTCTCCTCTGTATCTCTCTTTTGTTGCATCATCCTCTTGCTACGAGGCTTGCTGCATGGGCCTGGCTTGCCTGCTTGTTTTTTTTTTTTTTTTTTTAACTAGGAGGTCCCGGCGATTGAACCTGGGTCCTCCCATGTGGTTGACGAATGCTCAACCACTTGAATCACATCTGCTTCCTTCTGATACTTTTCTATTCAGGTTTTTTTCTTTTTTGTGTTTGCTCAGTGTCTTCTTGATGTTATTTTGTTTGTTTGTTTGTTTGTTTGTTTGTTTTTCCTTCCTATCTCTTTAGCTATATTGTCTTTCAACTCATTAATTTGATTTTGGAAATTTTTGTGCATCTGGTTGATTAGTTGTCTCAAATCCTATGTCTCATCTGGGGCTTTGATATATTCTTTCCTTAGGCCATTTCTTCCATTTTTTTTAGTATGGCTTGTAAGTTTTTGCTGATGTCTAGGCATCTGATTAGGATGGTGAGGTTACTTAGATGCTCAATTTCTCTCCTTTTCATAGGGATTTAGTGGCAGGAGGCTCTGTGTTATTGCTGTTTTTGATTCTTGGTTCAGCTTGTTCTGGGTCTTTAGGATTGCCCCTCTGTTAGTTGCTAAAATCTGGGCCCTGCTGTGAAGGAGTACTGATGCTTAATGTATGTAGAAGTTTTAATTAACTTGCCTGTAAAAGTGTGGAAATGGATAGAGTTGATGGTAACATATTATAGTGAGTAGCAGCTGGTTTATAAATGGGATTGTGGCTGAAAAGGGTAGTCTAGGGATGTAAATGTCAATTGAAAGAAAGCTAGAGAATAATCTAGGGACTGAATGACACAGTGAACTCGGAGGTGGATGAGAATTGTGGTTGATAGTACAAATGCAAGAACATCCTTCTGTGAACTAGAACAGGTGGTGGCAATGTGGAGAAGCATGGGAAAAATACAATTAATGTAACTTATGGACTATGGTTAATAGCAATACTGTAGTATTCTTGCATCAATGCCAAAGATGTACAGTGTTAATAATGGGAGGGTATGGGAAAAATATGCTAAATGTACACAATGGACCATAGTTGGTAATAATAGTCTGATGATATTATCATAATCTGTAACAAATGTTCCCCAATGGTGTGGTGTGTTGGTGAAGGGGTGCTGTATGGGAATTCTACGCATGTGCATGATTGTTTTGTAAGTTTACAACTTCTGTAATTAAAAAAAAATATATATATATATATATAAATCTGTGCCCTGGACCCAGTAATGGATTGCAGACCTGCTTCTGAGGGCCTTGGGGAGGAGGCTATAAAGACCAGAAAAAGTCTCTCTTACTTTACTTTTAATTTCCTCACGTGCACTTCCTTGGTCCACCAGCAGATGGCACTCTTCCACAGCCCTCTTAGTCCAAAGCCTGGTGGGAGTGTGTTTGAGGCAACACCTACCACAGTGTGACAGAGGATCCTGCCTGGAGGCTAAGAGCCTTGCAATTCAAACTTTCACAGAGGCTATTCTCTATCCTTTGCTGGCAGCCCCCACACCCCTCTGTGTCCTCAACAACCAGTCCTGGTCAGTAGGGAGGGTGATTGAGAGGGTCGAATCTCTTTAGTCCTATGTGGGTCCCTAGGGCAAACAATGGTGTTGCCCCTCTCAGGGCCTAGAAGGGCTCCTGGGACACAGCAGACCAAATTTGTAGGCCAAAAGCTGAATCAGCCTTAGGCTGCATCCCTCTCTCTCTCATTACCTGGGAAGATGGGTCCCTGTGGGCCCCCTCTGTCCATAGCCTTCAGCTCAAGGCCAGAGAATTCATAATTGTCTGCTCAAAGGTGGGGGGGGGGGCGGGCGCCTATGGCTGAAGCTGCAGCTTCTACTCACAGTCTTTCCATCAAGATCTTTTATCCTGTGCCCCTCTCTCTTCTGTGTGGTGTCCAACCTTCCCCTGTGTCCTAAACCCCGGAATGTTTTTTTCCCAGGCTGTTTCTGCCAGTGCTCTAGCTATTTTTCTGGGAGAGAAGAAAGTCCCATGTCTTTCTAATCCACCATCTTTCTGGAAGTCCTCTCAGCTCTGTTCTCTACTTCCGATTTAAATAGTTAAAATTCCTGACAGGTGATACTTGCAAAAGAAATGAAGTTATATTAAGAAATAATAATTTAGACAACTTGCTAATAACCCATGCATCAATTAGGTTCCATGCACTGTAATAGCTACTTGTAGATGCCTAACATAAGGACGTTTTGTTGTTGTTGTTGTTGTGTTATTGTTGTTGTTGTTTTTTAGGAGGCACCAGGAACCAAACCCAGGACCTCTGATGGGGGAGGGAGGCGTCTAATTGCTTAAGCCACCTCTGTTCCCTGCTTTGTTGTATCTCTCATTATGTTTCCCTTCCTGTGTCTCTTGTTGCGTCATCTTGCTGCGCCTGCCCTTCGTGCCAGCTCACTGTCTTTCGGAGGTACTGGGAACCAAACCACGGACCTCCCGTGTGGTAGGTGGGAGCCCAATTGCTTGAGCCACATCCACTTCCCTATAAGAATGTTTTAATTAAGATTCTTCTGGTGGTTTCAAAGTCTAAATGACTAAATGCTAAAAGCAGTTAGGCATTTAACCATTGTACTTTGTACATCCAGACCCAGAACTTCTTTCCCATCAATGGAATTCTAGAAGAGTTCAGTTTTAATAGACTACAGACCAGTGGACCCTAAAGGGATACCACCAAAATCTTCTAAGAAATTCCTAGCAGTGAATAGTCTGGGGCCAACTTCTCTTTTAAACTGAAGGTGCAAAAACTGGTTACATATAAATTGTCAGTACAATGTGGCAAGTAAAAGCATGCCCTTTTGAATCAGCCAGACCTAGGTCTTAATTCTAACTCTGCCACTCACTAGTTCTGTGTCCTCAAGCAAGTTGCTTTGATCTCACATAGTTTCAATTTAATTATCTATAAAATTGGAATAACAATAGTATCTAATTTTATAAGATTGATGTGAAGATTCATGAGATATAATGGATCTAAAGCTCTCTAACACGGTGCTATTATGGTTATATTAAGTGTATGCAACAAACAGCTGCTATTATTACTGTTGTTATTGCTATTACTCTGTCTTTCTACTCTGGAATGAATTACTCTTCCTATTTATAAAGCTGAACATTCATTAATATTTATAGATCAGAAGATAGACATTATACAGTGTGTAGCACACCAAGTACAGGAAAAGAAAATGTTTCTAATCCCGCATAAGAATATGAAATTGCTTCCAGGATAAACGGAATCTTAAAGGTCCCTGGTTCTAACAGTATCAGAAATGTTTTGCTCTGACTGCACGTAAAATCTTACACCCCAAAGTAAATGTGTGGAACATAACTCAGAAATCCACAGTGAAAAAGAATTTAAGAATCCAAATTATAAAACTTCTAGAAGAAACCATAGGAGAAAGTCCCAGTGACCTTGACTTTAACAAAAATTTTTGAAATATGACACAAAAGCATGAACTATAAAAAGAATAAATAAATAAATTGGACTTGATCAAAATGAAACATTTTTGCTCTTCAAAAGACACTCTTTTGAAAATGAAAAGGCAAGCTACAAACTGGAAGAAAATATTTGCAACACCTATTTCCAAAGGACTTGTATCTAGAATATAATAAAAATAAATTAAAAATGGGCAAAAAACAAATGTGATTTGGAGCATGTGGACTTGACAGAGACATCCCTCACCCAGACGCCCATGTACAAACACATACACATGCATATCTCTCGCTGGAAACCGATTTAGAGCGGGGAATACACTAATGGTGTTACTTAGAATCTACTTTTCTTACCCTTTTAGATTCATGTGTTTTATATAAGACACCATTGCAAGAAAATGTTATCCCTTCAGATGACATATTTTATTATTAAAAAAAAAACAAAAAAAGTTTAAAATAAATTGCACTGTTGTCAAAGTACAGTTTCCAACAGCTGTGCGAGAGAGTCCCCATTGTGTGTTTATAAATGGTCCCAATCAAAACTCCATCTTTTGAGCCCTAATTATGTCCATTGTGTTATAGACTAAATCAGGGGTTTGTTCTAAAAGAACAGTCTTTTACCATTTCCTTTAGCTTTAAGGACAACTAATAATGTATTAACATAATTTCTGTATTAACCATCACGCGCACAAGAAATACATAGTAAATAAAGAACCTGAAAACTCCTGGCATTGGATCATAAGCTAGATGATTAGAATGTGAAAAAGATTTTACAAATATAAAACTTTTATTTCTCTGTAGAAACTTTTTCTTCACTTTGCTGTGCAAGAAGACACTGCTTTGCTATATTTAAAATGACTTTTTTAAAAAGAGATTTATGTATTTGGTAAATGTTTGTAGTCAACAGTTCACACAAGAAGCTGTACACGGTTTGATCATGTAAAAACCATTTGGCGGCACAAGCTGGACTTTGTTGCCATCCTTGAGATGAACCTTTTAAGAAAAATAAGTTAATCTCAACTTTTCCCTGAATGTGTTGTTTTTTCTTCATTATACATTAAATATTATGGTGAAATTTTTATCAAATGGTTAAGAAAATGCTAGAGGTTGTTGTAAACTATTTGTATCCTGCACTCACTACAGTAAAGACGGACTGGCTCTTACTGTGGGGAAAAAAAACAAAAAGGGCAAAAAAATTCGAGTGGACACTTCACCAAAGACAACATATAGATAGCAAATAAGCATATGAAAAGATGCTAGACATCATAAGTCAGGGAAATGCAAATAAAAGCCACACTTAGTTACCACTATACACTCACTAGAATGGCTGAAAGTTTAAAAACTGATCATACCAAAAGCTGGCAAGAAACTAGAACATGCTGGCTAGAGTGCAAAATGGTACAACTGCCCTGGAAAAGGTTTGGCAATTTCTTAAACATAGATATACTATCTGACCTAATCATTGTACTCCTAGGTTTTTACCCAAAAGAAATGAAAGTATTTGCCAGACAAAAATTTGTACATGAGTGTTCATAGCAAACAAACAAACAAATTTGGAAACAATACAAATATCCACCAATGGGCAAATGAATAAACCAAATGTGGCAGAACCATACAATAATACTACTACTCATCAATAAAAAGTGAACTGTTAATATATGCAACACCATATGCTTAAAGAAGCCAGACCACAGAGTTCATACTGTATGATTCCATTTACATACAATTCTAGAAAATGCATAGTAATGTCTTGTGACAGAGAACAAATCAGTGGTTATTGGGACAGGGCAGCAGGGAGGAGCTCAAGGAAATTTTTGAGAGTGATGGATATTTTCATTATCTTGAGTGTGGTAATGGTTTCACAAACTGCACTTTAAATATGTGTAGTTTACTGTAAATTATACATCAAATAAAGCCGTTAAAAAAAAAAGGTGTGAGGGGTATCTTTTTTACTTGATCCTGAAAGTCTGACTTAAAATGAAAAGACAGATAAATCTGAGATGTAAGACCTACTACCAAGGTACAGTCCTTGGTTTTCTGTGGCCCTCAAAGCTCAAAGATGATTTGCAAAGTCATCCTCTGTTGGCTCCTTAAAATATATTAAATCTTAAAAAGAAAATACCAAATACTATTATTGTACACATTGAATGAATTGCATGCTTTGTTAATATGTACCAATAAAATAGATTTGTTTAAAAAAAAAAAAAAAGTAGTGAGAAGTAATGAAGCATGGTGAACTCCGAAAGGGCAGAAAGCGGGGTTCAAATTTGCAGAATGCATCTCTTAAATGGCACAATTTCTAAAAGGATTTTCAAGTACATAGAGATTGTCTTAGCTACAATTTCTATTTATTTGGGGCACTAATAAATAATGGTAAATAAAAAAAAAAAATACAAATCCTGTGCCTTCATACAATACTGTTAATAGGACAAGGGAATAAGTCACAGAATCAGAGATCTGGGAAAGTAATCCAGGACACCATAAACTCTTATCTGTATCTTCTTCTCTAGCAAAATGCCTATGTAGCTACTACCTGAGGATCTGTACCGACCAGTTACACCCTCAACCAAGGATGGGATTTTCCCATCTTATAAGTATGCCATGTGTTTCCCTAAATTCAGTTCTGTTATATTTATTCTCCTTTGTGTCCTCTTATCTGTTTCAGCACCTTCTTGGGGGAAAAAATATTTAAAGGGCAAATTGATCCTCTCTAATTGTCAGAGCCAAGCAAGAGAGCCAGTTTCTTCAGTCTTTTCCCTCAGTCTCCTAGCTGCTACTGTATCTGTTTCTTTTGTATTATCCCTTTCTTCTATTCCAGCTATTCCAAGGTCCTGAAATTTATTGAAGGAAATGCAGAATCCAACATTTCTGCTGCTTCTCTTTCATTATTTGTGTAATATACATCCCTTAGCACCCTCATGTTTCCATCAGGCTTGATGACATTTAAAATTCCTTCCAACCCTAAAGTTTTAAGGCTACCCAATCATAGCAAGCTTTGATAATGCATGGAAGTAAGAATCTCAAGTTGAGAGAACAATGATTCACCCAAAGTTACCCTGTCTTCTGTTGTAAAATTCATTAAAATACTCGTCTCAATATTTCTCTCCTCCTTCAGTAATTCTTTTTTTTTTTTTTTTTTTTTACCGGGAGGTCCCGGGGATCGAACCCGGGTCCCTCCATATGGGAGACGGACGCCCAACCAGATGAGCCACATCCGACCCCATTCAGTAATTCTTTTATTTTCTTAAAAAGAGTTCCTTGATTCTAAAAACTGCGTTTGTAAAGAAAGACTGGAAGAAAATAAGGTAAAATATGTGATTGAAATATTCTCCACTTTTCAGTTTTAGCTTGGAGGTTTTATGTTGGCTTGTATCAACAGCTTCTGACTCTTCCTGATTCTCCAAAGGCCTGCTGTTCATGGGTCTCTAGCCAGTCTCTACAAACACAGGCAGGGAATAAAAACAAAAAGGGAGAGGAGATAGGCAGCAGGGCAAGGAGGGTTGGCTTTGTCTCGCCGAACCCTAACTAGGGGCACACCCAATGCCACTTTGCTGGTTGGCAAGAGGTGAAATTTTTCCTACTGCTTTCAAACAAAAGTGGTTGAAAAAATAGAAAAAAAAAAAGTGATTGAAAACAGGAGATTCAACATAATAAAGAAAAACACGTAAGTAATACAAATTTTGTTTCAAAATGAGTATGGCTTTCCTAGCCAAGAATGTTATCAGCTACTGAGATATAAAGCAGAGAAAATTACACCTGCATACACAAACCGTTTGTTTCTCTAAAATTGCTAGTATTTTTATGAATAAACATGATTTTCACCTGTTCTGTGTCATATGTGGTATAACCTTATCACTCTCCAATAATAACTTGGCAATCCATTTATAAAATACACTGAGGACCGTGGGTGATAACAAGAGGTTATTCTTTCATACAGGAAATAAAATTCTTTTATTCTGAACCTATGTGCCCATCAATAAAGTTTAAATCACTTAATTTACTACTATTTTCTTAGTTTTTATAATAAACAATTTATAGGCCATAAAATTTACAGCTTTTTCTATAAAACTATCCCAACATTTATCAGCTCTTCCAAGGACAAGATTTTAACTGTTTCACTTCCTGTGAAGGAGGATTTCCTTTGAGACATGTACATGTGACATCAAATGGACCCCTCAGCTATCTTTAAAAGACAAGGCAGGAAGATGGGCAGAAGTTTCTAAGGTATCATTCTGTCATCTCATACTTCTTAATGACATTCCTTAAGGCTCTCTCCCTTTTCCCAAACTAAATCATATCAGTGTTTATCATCTTTTAAAAAATAACACCTAACACACGTGACTTGTGCAAAGCTCTCTGTATACTCCTTGGTTTTCTGTGATCTTTTGGATCATAGTTAATACCTTCTTTATGAGATAAGCAGGCTTGGGCACGAGCTCCATGTCTTTTGTATTTTATACCTTACCTAACACCTCCTTAAAATTTTATGTGGCATCTAGATTGTAAGGTGCCTAAGAGCAGAGCATGTGTGTTTGATTCATGTTAGCAATATTCTTTAATGAATTTTAGTTTTAATTTAAGCCTTGAGAATCTTGAGATTATTTTCAGCACTTTCCGTTTCAATGGTCTAATGTAGGAGCTTGACCATTTTGAAAATATTAGTCCTCTTCTCACCAAGCTAACTATGGTTCAGAGAAAACCTCTAACTCCACCAGACTAGAAGAACTCTATGTTGAGAAAAAATCATTATTTATCTCTGGAGATAGAATCTTAAGGTTTTTCACATTGTGTTTATTATTATTATTATTATTATTATTTTTTTTTTTTTTCAATTTTACCGGGAGGTCCCGGGGATTGGACCCAGGTCCCTCCATATGGGAGACGGATGCCCAACCAGTTGAGCCATATCTGCCCCATTCACATTGTGTTTAAGGAAGGAATATGTCCAAAGGATTAAAAATCTCTGCATTATTATATGTATACAAGGCTGCCAACTTTTCTCATTATAAATGAGAGCAGTATTTGACTCAATGCTCTAAAGATTTTTAACATACATTTGAAGTTAATAATTACTAAGTCCCCATATTATTTAAATCTATTAATATAGACTTTCATGGCTACAGAAAGGTTTACACAGAATGTTAAAGAGGGCAGAGATGTATCTTCAAATTCTTAGAATAAGTCTGGATCGCTACAAAAATGCTAGCAGCAGTAGGAATGCTCCATTTATTTTTTTCTTAAACACATGCTCCCCCCAGAGCTAGAGAGTTCCTTCATTTCCATCATTTGACCATAGAGACATAGAGCTGTTTTTAAAGTATTTCATTATGCTTGCATGGGACCTACAAGTTATATTCTTAGTTTTGTTAGTTTTTGTGGGCCTTTCCAGGCATAGGGATCTCTAGTGATTTTTTTAATTGGAGAAGTTGTGGGTTTACAGAACAAACTTGCATAAAATACAGGTTTCCCACATATCGCCTATTACTAACACCCCTCATTGGTGTGGAGCATTTGTTACAATTGATGAAAGCACATTTTTTACAATTGTACTATTAACTGCAGTCCATGGTTTAACTTCGGGTTCACTGTGTTAGTGCAGTTCCATGGATTTTTTTAAAAATTTTATTCTCTTCCCATAGATATAGCCTAACATTTTCCCTTTTAACCACATTCAGTGCTGTTAATTGTGTTCACAGTGTTGTGCTACCATCACCATCATCCATTTCCAAAATATTTCCATCATTTCAAATAGGAACCCTCTTGTGATTTCTTGATTCTCATATTTTTTAAAAGATGGGAGTTGGTCTTAGTTGGCAGCTCTTTACATCCGCCAGGGCTTCTTTATTACTTACTTCTAGGCCCCTAGGTGACGTCTGCTTCCTGTGACTGAAACCACAAGAAGAAGTGGTGAGAAGCCACTGTAGGATATGTGCTATCAGGCAAACAGCAGGCGTGGTGCTGCCTGCAAAAAGAATAGTAGTAAGTAAGCACAAAGTCATCAAGGACCATTTAAGGAACCCTGGAAATGATCTGACCCAGCCTCCTCATCTTAAAATGAGGAAGACACTGGACCTTGAGCTTTTAAGTTGCTCAGGGTCATGTGATTAGGGGAGCTGGCTTTTAGACTCCACAAACTATTCAGTATTCTTCCTCACATGCTTTGTCACCCCTGCATTTTGTAACTGGGACTTGTCAAAATGTTTCCTTAAGGAAGGTACTACTGGAAAAGAGTAAATACTGGTGGGCATTTTGAATATAGAATTGGATAAAGTTGCTTTGCTATTAGATGTTGTCCTATTGATTATTTCTTGAAAAGACATATTTTCAAAATAACAATAGCTAAGAATCCAAGTTTCTATTTTTATTTCACATAGTAGTTGAATGTTCTAGTCAACTACTTTTGTACTTCGATACACAAATGTTTTTTACAACATTGCAATTATAGTTTATACACATACTGTTTTCTGCTTTTAAAACAGTATCTCATAGGGGAGCAGGTGTAGCTCAGTGGTTTGAGGGCCTGCTTCCTATGTATGAGGCCCTGGGTTTAATCCCTGGTACCTCCCTGGGTTCTTAACAAGGGGTCCTTGAGCTTGAATTTAAATTCATAAACATTGTTCTTGTGGGGATGTGTTGGTGCAGGTGTGATATATTTATTAAATAATACACAGTATAGTATGGACTTAGTAAGGGGTCCGTGGAACAAAAAAGGTTAAGAACCCCTGTCCTAAAAAAAAAACAAAAAACAAAGAAAAAACCAGTATATCATAAACACTTCACAGGTTTCAAATCTTTGAAGGTTGCTGTTTTTATTCAAAATGGGAGTGTTAACAGTTTGTTTTTTCCTATGAAAATATTGAGGTGCATAAAAATAGAGCGAAGCAATCGCCTACCTTTGTTTCTGAGGTTTTATGATAGTTATTTTTAAATAGAAGAGAAAAATAGAGTGATATATAGAAGTCTCTTTGGATCATAAGAACTTTGGGATGAAATTCTATGTGGATTCAAAGGGTGTGATTGCTAGAATTATCAGGTCTTTATTTTAACCTATGCTTATATTTCAAGTGATACAGGGGTAATGAGATTTCACCCCTATGTTCTCCCCTACCCCAACACCCCTTGAGCTTCTCAAAATAAAATCTTATTCCAGATTTGTAAAAGGCCAGAAAATGTTCACTGTGATTTCATAAGATCAAGTCTGGCTTTTTGAGTAGTAGTGTAATTTTTGGATTAGTTAAGCTGTTATCAGTAGACTAAATGACTATTTCTGAGTATTTGGGAGTGGTTTGAGAATAGGAAAAAGATATAACCATCATTTAGAAATGAATAGGATTTGGGAATGGGATTTAAAACAAGGTGTCCTCATACTTTGTAGCTTCATATAGAAGCAAAAGCAGCTGCAGGAACTTCCTGTCTGCCAGGACTTGGGTGTGTCACACATGTGCCCACCCTTGAGGAAGAGTAGAAGGTCCTGCAACTCACATCACAACATGGGAGGAGAAGACAGTTGCTACGGAGATTGGGAAACAGCATTCCTGAGTCACTGACTATTTGCAAATGAATGGACAACACCCCTTTTTTTAAAGGAGCAACCACAATCTTCTCTAAGCTCAGGCAGTAAAGAGAAGAGACGTGGTAAGAAGTGAGGAATAACTTTCAGTATTTGGAGCTTGTGAAATATGTTGAAACTTTGGAAAAAATAGGTTATATTTATTGTTTTCTAGACATATATTCAAAAGTTTTATCAGAACGTTAGCATATTTGAAAGGAAGGAAACTTTGCTTACTGTTCTTTCACTTAGTGACAATATATGTGCAGGCTTTGCTTTCTCCTCCCTGAGAGCAAAGGAGATAGGCGTTTCAGTCACATCTTATGATATTTAATAGGAAAGGGCTTCCGGAATTTGAGCACTTTTGTCTATTGGCAGCTTATTTTCCCAACCCACGAGAATTTCAAATGGGCCTGGAAGTTTGTTTTGATGGACTTGTAGGAAGAGTGCAGTGTTCCCAGCCTGGTTTTTACCTGTTCTGCTGTGCTGGAATAGTGAACCCTGAGTGTACTTTTCTTCCCTCTAGGCTATCAGCTATCTAAGATGCTGGCTCTGCCAGTCCTAGGGTTTCAGAATTAGCTGAGCTGTAGGCAGAAAGTTACTTTCTCCTTTTCTCCAAAAAGACTTGCCTTCTTGGACTATTAGAAAAGTAATATATTTTGGACCTGTTTGTTAAGGATTGAATCCTAATATCTGAGTAATTTTTCCCCATTTTAATTACAATTTTGAAAATGTGGTTTATTGGAAAGTAGACTCTTAGCAACAGTTTTACACAGATATGTGGGAAATTAAGTTTGTTGCTTTGAATTTATAAGTAAACTATTTTAAACAGGGAATGGCCTACAGCTTTTTATACAACATCTCTAACTTGTGCTTGAATGGGCCACTGCCTGGAATCTTTCAGGGCTCCATGGGTGGTGTATTAGTCAGCCAAAGGGGTGCTGATACAAAGTACCAGAAATCTGTTGACTCTTATAAAGTGTATTTATTTGGGGTAAAAGCTTAAAGGTTCAAGGCTCTAAAGAGTCCAACTCAAGGCTGCTTTCTCACCAAGGTCAGCTGCCATGTGTTGAAGCAAGATGGTAGGCGATCTCTTCCTGGTCTCTCCTGCCTTCTTCCACTTAATGCTCTGTGGGTCCAGCTTCTTCTGATCTCAGCTGTACACTGGCAATAGAATTAGTCTCTCAGGGCTTCCCATATGAGTCTGGCATAGGGCTAGTTTCTTTCTAGGCCTTTTCAGTTGCTCAGCTGCTCTGTTTTCTTCATTTTCCAACCTTTTACTTTCAGCCGGCTTGTATCCTTGGGTCTGAGGTGAGTTTCTTGTAAGCAGCATATGGATGGCTCATGTTTTTTTATCCATTCTGTCAGCCTGTATCTTTTGATTAGGGAATTTAATCCATTCACATTCAATGATATTTCTGAAAATGCACTATTTATTTCCTCCATTTTATTCTTTGGTTTTCATATGTCATCTTATTTTTTCTCTCTTTTTACTCTTTTGGTTATCCTTTCTGCTTTTCTTTCTTCTATACTCTCCTCCAAGCCTCTCTCTCCTGTCTTTTTCTTTTGGGTTCTAAGGCTTCCTTTAATATTTCCTGCAAAGGTGGATTCTTTTTTCAAACTCTCTTAGTTTCTGTTTGTTTGTGAATACTTTATATTCACCTTCATATCTAAAGGACAGTTTTGCTGGATAAAGAATTCTCAGCAGGCAGTTTTTCTCTTTCAGTTTCCTAATTGTATCATACCACTGTCTTCTCGCCTCCATGGTTTCTGAAGAGAAATCTGCACTAAGTCTTACTGGACGTCCTTTGTACGTGATCGTTTGCTTCTCTCTTGCTGCTCTGAGCATTTTCTCTTTATCTTTTACATTTGACATTCTGAATAATAGTGTCTTGGTGTAGGTCTGTTTGGATTTATTCTTATTGGGGTACAGTGTGCTTCTTGGACATGTAAGTTCATTTCTTTTGTGAGAGTTGGGAAATTTTCAGCTATTATTTCCTCAAATACTCTTTCTGCCCCTTTTCCTTTCTCTTCTCCTTCTGGAACTCCCATGACATGTATGTTCTTGCGTTTTGTGTTGTCATTCAACTCTCTGAGCCCCTGCTCAATTTTTTCCATTCTTTTCTCTCTGTTCTTTTCTCTCTTCAATTTTAGCTGCTCTGTCTTCAGTATCACTTATTCTTTCTTCTGTCATTTCGAGTCTGCTGTTGTATGCTTCAAATGTATTTTTGACTTCACCTTTGTGTCTTTCATTCCCATGAACTCCGTTACTTTTCTGTTCAGTGTCTCAAATTCTTCTTTGCGTTCGCTCAATGACTTCTTGATGTCATTGATCTCTTTAACTATATTCTCTTTCATCTCATTAATTTGATTTTGGAAATTTGTGCTCATCTCACTGATTAGTTCTCTCAAATTCTGCATCTCGTCTGGGACTTTGCTGTATTCCTTTTCTTGGGCCATGTCTTCTATTTTCTTAGTATGGCTCGTAATTTTTTGCTGGTGCTTAGGCATCTGGTTAGTTTGTATTTTGCTTAGATGCTCTCTGTTTTCTTCAGATGCAAACTATCAGGCAAATGGCTCATCTCTCCCCGGGGTTCCAGGATCAAAACCGACAAAGTTCTCTCCTCTAGCATCTATGGAGCTCTCTTCCTGTGTGTTTTCTTGAGTGAGTGTCCATTTATATTAGTCCAAGGAGGTGGGGTCTCAACCCTGAGTCATACCCTACTGACGTGGTCGAATTAAAGCCCTAATTTTTTATCAAGTAAATTGAAAACTTTTTAATTTAATACAATCAAAGAGTATCACACCCAGAGGAACAGACCAGTTTACAAACATAATTTTCTCTCTTTTGGGAATTCATAAATAATGTCAAACTGCCACAGGTGGTATCAAGAAAAGGATAATGATTCTGGAAGGCAGGGGTAGATTGAGAGAACTCTTTTAATTAGGAATAAAAGATCTTGGACCCTGTCCTCTACCATGTTCTCTTTGTTGGCTCTTTAATGAGTGCTAAGGAGTTTAACTCTTCATTTCTGAGTTTAGCTGGGGGCTGCAGAGGCAGTGTGGAATCAAATGGATGAGATGCTGGAGTCTTTCTTACTCCTTTAGCACTTTTTCCTTAGTGATCATGGAGAGCATGAATCTGTCATCTCCATTCCTGGAGACTGGTAGATAATATTCAGCTTATTTCCCTTAAATGCATTTAACTTTTTCTACTTTTCCATTCACAGTCATTTTATATATCTCTTTTAGACTTCCTTTCCTCTAAAGTGTCCTTACCCTTTCTCTTTCTCTTTTCTTTTTTTGATGTGGGATGCTCCAACTCCACACAACACCTATTTAGGCTATTGGCACCAATAAATAGTGATGTCAGATTCTAGTTTGTTTCTCTATAAATAGTAGATGAGGTATTGACTCATTTGATATCACCCTTAGGACATTCCCTTGAAAAATGGAAGGGAGAGTTCTTAACACTTGTTATTATCCCTTTTTCCCTTCTCTCCAGTTCTAATTGGCTTCTGTGTAAGATGTGGGAATTGAAGAAGGGAATCTAGCCAGTTTAGTTAGTTCCCTCATCATATATTATTTAACTTTTTTTTTTTTTAGCACTTCATAAAACAAAGTGCTTTATATCCATTTTATTTTATTTTATTTATTTATTTTTTTTTTTTTTTTAAAGATTTTATTTATTTATTCATTTATCCCCCCCTTGCTGCTTGTGCCCACTGGGTCAGCCAACCACGCCGTGCGGGCGGGCCTGCCCTCACCAGGAGGCCCCGGGAACCGAACCTGGGGCCTTCCCGGGGCCTCCCATATGGTAAACGGGAGCCCCACTGATTGAGCCACAGCCGCTTCCCTTATATCCATTTTATTATTTACTCTTCACACTAGTCCTGTGAGACAACACAACACAGTCCTAAAGATAGAAGACTGAAACTGTAGTAGATAAAAAAGCTCACCTTGCCTTTACTGTTCTTTAGTGGAAATGTGGTCAGTTTTCTGGCAAAGCTGGATTATGATTTATTTGGTAATTCACATCCATGTTGTAACCCTCTGTTGCCTCACTATCCTAAGGAACTCAATGTCACTTCTATGCTGGAATAAAAATGTGTATTAGAGCTTGACTCTGATCTCTGTTTTGTGTGATTCTGCATGACAGATAATTGCCTAATTCTTCCTGGGTGGGTAGATAAGGATTCGAAAGTAAATGGTTTCTGACTTCAATAGCACTTATTTTTCATTTTACTCTTAGGTAGCCTATGTCTTTACTGAGGCCTTTATTGCTTTTCAAAGGAGGTGACAAACTCCCAAGGTGGACATGCTTTTCCATATTGGATATTTTCCCCCAAGGGCAACTCACAAGTTTGTCACGCAGGCACTAATCGGTATCCTGACTGCCTCACTGATAGGGAAAGCTATTACGCTTGAAGGTTTGGTCTGATGGTTTACTGAATTGTCCATAATAAACATACTGTACTCTCATTGACTTTGACTTGAAACTTTTCCTCAATTTGCTTAATTTGAATAAAGTAATGAATGAGTGAATGAATGAATGAATATATATAGTGCTTGGAATGCTACTCCTAAACCCATAGTGATGCTAGTTATTAAAAAATATTTATTAAATATTGGGGCATATCAAATGAGTAGACATGGTTCCTGACTCCAATCCATCTACAGCCTGGTCCACAGAAGCAGATACAAAAAGCATTCTTAAGTTAAGGATCTGATATGCATGATTAGAGCCCAGCTTGGGTGAGCCTTTTTTTTTTTTTTTTAGTTGTTTTTTTTTTTTTAATATTTATTTATTCATTTATCCCCCCTTGCTGCCCGTGCTCGCTGGGTCAGCCAACCACGCCGCGCGGGCAGGCCTGTCCCCACCAGGAGGCCCCGGGAACCGAACCCGGGGCCTCCCATATGGTAAACGGAGCCCCACTGATTGAGCCACAGCCGCTTCCCTAGGTGAGCCCTTTTGTTACTTTTATGACAATGGTATGGTTATCAATGATTAGCTGTTGCTAAGTGTATAATTTGTAGATGTGGAGTAGCTTTTTCCTTATGCCATGTTGTTGGATTACAATGTCAATTAGTTCAATCTTCAGGTGTGTATTTTACAAGAAGTCTTTCTGTAGTAATAATAGCACAGTTGCCTTTAAAAATGATCTCTGGTCCCAAGAGGTATGTGTCTGGTTTTGATTTCTTTAATAAATGGGAAAACTGAAGCATGAAGAATTGAAGTGATCTGCTCAAAATCGTATTTGCAGTTTTTTAGAAAGCCAGAAATGAAAATCAGAACTCATGGTCTTTTACCTTTAGTCAAACTTTATGGCCATAAATTCTGTATTTTTACAGTTTTCTTAATGTATTAGTTTCCTATTGCTTTGTAACAAATTTTCATAAACTTAACAGCTTAAAACAAAACCCATTTATTAGTTCACCATTCTGTAGGTCAGAAGTCCAGAACAAATGGTGCAGCCAGGTTCCAAGTATGACAAGTGTGAAATGAAGGTGTTAGCTGGGCCAAGTTCTTATCTGGAAAGCTCTGGGGAAAATTGTGCTTCCAAGCTCATTCAGATTGGTGGCAGAATTCAGTTCTTTGCAGTTATAGGACTGAGGTCTGTTAATTTGCTAGCTCTCAGCTCTTTGAGGCTGCCTGCAATCCTTGCCATTGGGCCCCCTCCATCTTCACAGTCCTGGAGATTATACAGGGCGTGTACATAAAGGGGTAGGAATCTTGGGGGATATCTAGAATTCTGCCTACTACATTTAGCACTTCCCTCATTCTGAACAAGGATGGATATCAGAAGAGAGGTAGGAGTTGAGTATACTTAGGCAGTTAGTGAATTGTATTGTGATTATAGGTATTATAAGAAAACCTGGGGTTCTCAGAAATCCTGTTCCTCCCAGAATCATCACAGTATGGGAGTCAAGTGGCATTTGCTCGTGCTCTCCTGGGGGTAGTCCACTTAGCCAAGAGTTCAGATATAGCTGTCCTGTTGTAAGTTAGCCTGAGCAAAATCTTTAGAAAGTACTGAGATATAGGCTTGCAATTGTAGGTTTATATTTCCACTGTGCTAGCCACATAGTTCACGCAGTTGCTGTCTGTGATTAACTGTTCTTGTGAAGTGTAGTGGTAGGAACTGGAAACATATTTTGCTATGTAATGTACTCTGTGTTCAGAGTAATTTTTAATCATATTCCCTTATTAGATTCTAACCACTCTGCTGCTAAGGCTACTACCAATTACCTTTTTCTGGGCTACATGAGCATCCTGTGCCAAGAGACCAGGGAATCTGGTAGAGGTGAATCAGCCCTTTGGATAGATTCTCTTGTATCCTTGAGTTAATGATAAGTCCAATTCTGTTACTAGGCAAACAGAGGGAAGCTTTGTCCAAAAGACTGCCAAGTTTAGTCCCTTTGGCCCACTTTTTAAAAACTGAAGTATTAATAGATTCAGACATCACCACAACCATTACCACCATAAGTCCTGTTATGCAAAAGAAGCTTTACTGTTCATTTGTGTTTATTAGGATAGTAATTGATCAGAGTATATTTCAAACACAGGTCATTTCGTTTAATTAGTTCAGCCTCACAGGGCATACCTTGGGGTCCTATGACTTTTTTTTGTTTCCAATAGGAATTAAATTGTGAAGTAGCCAGGAAGTTTCTTATTTGCTGTAGATGGTAACCAAAAGATTTATCTTACCACATATTACCTTAGGATGTGGTGACTAAATCAGAGCCTTGAATTACTCCCTGGAAGAGATAGCTTTTCATTTTTATGTTGATTGATCATCTTAGTGCAGAGCAATACCAGCTAAGCATATTTATATGTGATGTCCTTACTTTTGATGTAACACACCATTGAGCAATTTGTTTTGATTTAAGTCAGATTTGATGAAACTGAGAATCTGCGTGTCTTTTGGAGAAAATCAAGCTCATTTTACAAATGCAATTCTATTAACCTATTTTCTTGAACTAATTAATGACCTTTAGAAATTTATTACTGATCTAATTTCAGTAAATTTTATTGAATAAAAATTTTATAGAATAAATGTTTTCCTGTCCTTTTTTCAATAAAATTATTTTGTTTTTGTCAATAATTGTTTGCATGTAAATGAAAGGCTATTATAAAAGTTGAGTAGCAAGGAAAAACCTAGACTGTGTGTATAAATGGCAGTATTGCTTCTGTTAGATGAAGGCTCCCAGGAGAAGATAAACTGGACACTGTCTCTCAGTCATAGTCTCACTTTAGATTCTCTGAGTGTTTACAAGAGCCCTTTAGTGGGTTGAATAGTAGACCGCCAAAAAGATAATGCCCACCCTGAACCTTAGAATGTAATCTACATAAGGATCTTTGCAGATGCAATAAAGCTGAGGATCTCAAGATGAGATCATCCTGGATTTAGGGTGGGCCCTAAATTTGACGACTGGTGGCCTTATAAAGGAGAGGGAGATTTGACACATAGAGACACAGAGGGGAAGAAAAATGAAGGCGGAGGCAGAGACTGGAGTGATGAGTCTACAAACCAAGGAATGCAGAGGATTGCTCATAAACCCCATAGGCCAGGAGGGAGACATGGGAAGGGATTCTCCCTCAGAGCCTCCAGAAGGAACCAACTCTTCTGGCACCTTGATTTCATGTCTGGCCTCCAGAGCTTTGAAGGAATAAATTTCTGTTGTTTTAAGTCACTAAGTTTGTGATAATTTTTGTCAACCTCAGGAAACTAATACAGGTGTCTCTGAGGAAGTGGGTCCGGCTGTGAGTGAGACCTGGGAAACAAAGCTCATCACAGTTGAGCATCTGGCAAGGTATCATTGTGGGCCAAGTACAAAACATCCAACAGGCATATGGTCAGGGGACTGTACTGCTCCGTAGCAACAGGTTTCCATTTTAGTGATTAAATTGAGCTTGCCGTCTGGGTGTTCTATTGGGTTCTGAAACTGTATTTTGCCTAAACTGAGATTTACTTTGATGGTAGTTGCTGCCCTCTGTTGGAAAGTTGAGGAAATGCAGCTTTTATCCTGCGTGAATCACCTTGCTGTCCTTAACCTAAATTGAGCACTAAAACATGGCTAATTTTCTAAAAGGATCAAATCAATTTTTTATGATGCCACAGGGAAAGCAAGGGAAACTGGATTCTCCCTTCTTATGAGAAGATATGTTGGCTTTTGTATCTAAAGGCAAGAGTTAATGGGCTTTAATGGGACCAGGGCAGAGGAATTTGGGGAAGCAGAGATCTTGGGCTTTGGAAACTGGAGACCTGAGTTTTATACCCAGCTCAGTCCTTAATCATGTGAATTATTCTACCTGTCTGACTTCATTTTCTTTACTGATACAATGAAGGGGTGGGAGAGACTTTGAGGGATTTTCTAAGGATTGATATTTTAGGAAGTCAGCAGCAGATACAGCATTTTTCCATAGGAGATACAGTGGCTTAAGTTTTAGGCTCTGCCTTCAAGGAGCTTAGCCTGGAAGAGAGTAGAGGAAGCAGACAATCAAAAAACAATTATGGGAAGTGGATGTGGCTCAAGTGATTGAGCTCCTCCCTACCACATGGGAGGTCCTGGATTTGGTTCCAGTGCCTCCTAAAGAAGACGAGCAAGACAGCAAGCTGACGCGACGCGTTTACTTCCCAGGGCTCCAGCATTAAAATTCTAACTTTCTCTTCTGCCATGCCGTTTACTCTGTGAGTCCCTGCCTGCCAAGGCAGTGGGGACTCAATGTCCTATTGACATGACCCAGTCAAAGCCTTAATCATGATTTATTTATTTATTCTTAAAGATTTTATTTATCCTCCCCCCACCCCCCCCGTAGCAGTTTGGCAGTTTGACATAGTTATGAATTCCAAAAATAGATATTGGGTTATGCTTGTAAACTGCTCTGTTTATCTGGGCATAATTACGTTATGATTAGGAATTGATTGGGCCACATCAGTAGGGTGTTGAGCCCTGCCCCTTGGTGGGTGGGGTCTCTCAAAGATAAAAGACATGGCAAAGGACAGAGTTGTAGTAGTTTTGATGTTGGAGTTCTAATGCTGAGTGTTCTGATGCTGAGCCCAGGGGAGTATGCACACAGAGGACCTTGGTTGTGAGGAAGGAGAGAAGGCTCCGGGAAGAGAGACGAGCCTGTTCACCTGATGGTTCACTGCTGGCCTTGTGGAGTGAGGCGAAGCCTAGAAAGCCTCATAGTCTACAGCTGACCTTGTGGAGGAAACAGAGGAGCTGAGCCTGGAGAGCAATAGAGCCCCAGGAATAGAGGAACCCAAGAAGCCTGAACCCTGGCAAATGACAGCAGCTATCTTGCTCCAACATGTGGCAACAAACTTTGGTGAAGGAAGAAACTTATGCTTTACGGCCTGGTAACTGTAAACTTCTACCTCAAATAAATACCCTTTATAAAGACCAACTGATTATTGGTAATTTGCATCAGCACCCCTTTGGCTGACTAATACCGACCCCCCCCCCCATTTTGTTTTGTGCTCACTGTCTGCTCTCTGTGTTCTTCTGTGTTTGCTTGTCTTCTCTTTAGGTGGCACTGGGAACTGATCCTGGGACCTTCCAGAGTGGAGAGAGGCTACTCAATCTCTTGTGCCACCTCAGCTCCCTGGTCTGCTGCGTCTCTCATTGTCTCTCTTCTGTGTCTCTTTTTGTTGCGTCATCTTGCTGCGCCAGCACTCTTGCGCGGGCCAGCACTCCTGCGTGGGTTAGCACTCCACGTGGGCCAGCTCTCTGCACAGACCAGCTTGCTTTTCACCAGGAGGCCCCGGGACTCGAACCCTGGATCTCCTATATGGTGGATAGGAGCCCAATCGCTTGAGCCACATCTGCTACCCCTTAATCATTATTTATTCAAGTGAAAGTGAAACCTCTGAATCCAATACAATCTAATATGCCCAGAGGAACAGGCCAGTTCACAAACATAATCCAGTATCTATTTCTGGAATTCATAACAATATCAAACTGCTACATGCCCATTCAATCCTAGGGGATCAGTGGATATGACTTTCAGAGGGGGTATCATCCTGCAAGGAGTGTTGGAGTTAACCTCAAAAGGACAACCCAGACTGAGGGAAGCAGGAGTGTAAAAGTCTGGAGTGGTGAGAGATGGTGTGATAGGTTTGTGGACCTGCAACTAGTTCATTGTGGCCAGAAGAGTTTGAAGTTGGAGGATTTTTTGAGAGATGGGTTGAGAGGGAAAGAAGCCAGGAGAGCAGTATGTCATTGTTAGGATTTGGATTTTAACCTGAGGGCAGTGGTGGTGGTGGTAGTGGTACTATTGATAGGTTTTGAATGAAGAAGTAACGTGGATAGTTTGTCAATTTAGAAAGATTACTTTGGGACATAGTTTGGAGAATGGATTTGGTGTGGGACATATGGGACTGAAAGCCGAGTGATCAGTTAGGAGGCTGCTGGACTAAACCAAGCAGGAGACAGTGGTGGTGTGAACTTAGGTAGTAGTAGTGGGGATGGATGAAGATAAATAAGTCAAGAATAGTCTGTAGGCAGAAAGAACAGGTTGCTGATTTCCCTTTCCTGGACTTAAGCTGTAGCTGTGAACAATTCAGCTGCTACTGATTCATTAGACCCAGGTTCTGTTAGGTACAGTACATGCATCTCAGAGTTGTTTTGAATGTTGCTTGGTTCTTTGGGAACATTTTGAATTAGGGGGATAAGATTTTGGAAGCCATTGCTCTAGGAGCAAATAACTTTAGGCTTGGCAGTGGCAATCTAAACTGAACACATTCATCCCTTCCATGGCTTGTTTCACCTCTGTGTGTCAAGCTGTTATTAGTCACCTTGAGTGGTTATAGCTTTCCCTCATCCTACTGCCTTCAGTCCCCAGTAAGCAGCATATACAAAGTAACTGTAAATTCCATTGATGCTGAGCAAGGTTCTTATGGTTTCAGGCGAGTGATTAGCACTCAGCCAAGGGATGCTTGTTGATCTCTCTGGGCAAAGTTAAAATTCACAGTTTACATGGGATAAAACTGAATTCTGATGTGGGGAACATGAAGGTAATGATGTAGGTTTTTTTTCCCCCCTGAGAAAAAATTAGAAAAATAGCTTTGTAGCAGGGACAGAATGAGTTTTTCATTAGTTGAGGAAGGTTAGTCAAGAGGCTTTGCTATATTCTTCCAAGGACATGAACAAAAAAGAAATATGGTTTAGAATTAATAGGAAAAAGAAAATTTTCAGATTTTAGAATGCATACAGAAAAGAACATAAAACAGGTTTAAAGAATAATTATAAATTTAACACCATGTAACCACTATCCATGTCAAGAAATAGAATATTGTGAGCATTTCTTGTCCCTTTCCTACTCTTGCCCCCACTCAAGTAACCAGTTTTGACATTTGTGGTAATCATTCCCTTTAAAATTTACATTCTAAATAATGTATTTAGTTTTGCCTGTTTTTATTTTATTTATTTATTTATTTATTTTTTAAGATTTTTTATTTATTTATTCATTTATCCCCCCCTTGCTGCTTGTGCTCGCTGGGTCAGCCAACCACGCCGTGCGGGTGGGCCTGCCCTCACCAGGAGGCCCCGGGAACCGAACCTGGGGCCTCCCATATGGTAAACGGGAGCCCCACTGATTGAGCCACAGCCGCTTCCCGACTGTTTTTTTTTTTTTTTTTTTTTTTT
>JAKSZT010010581.1:382493-559911 GCA_026826555.1 Tolypeutes matacus | reverse complement strand
ATTTTTTTTTTTTAAGATTTTATTTATTTATTCATTTATCCCCCCCTTGCTGCTTGTGCTCGCTGGGTCAGCTAACCACGCTGTGCGGGCGGGCTTGCCTTCACCAGGAGGCCCCGGGAACCGAACCCAGGGTCTCCCATATGGTAAACGGGAGCCCTACTGATTGAGCCACAGCCGCTTCCCTTCCCGACTGTTTTTAAACTCAAAGGGAATAATGCATTCAATGTTATGTTTGTGATATTCATTTATGATGTGGGATAGCTGTAAGTCCATTCACTTTCTTTGTATATTGTTTCCATTGTACCCATATACCAGTTTATTCGTCCTTTCTACTCTTGATGGATATTTGGATTGTTCTCTGTTACAGACATTATAGTGTAGCTGTGAACATTCTTGTTACATACATCCTGCTACACATGAGCAAGAGTTTCAGTAGGGTAGATATATAAAAATTGATGGGGAGTGGATGTAGCTCAAGTGGTTGAGCACCTGCTTCCCACTTATGAGGTCCCAGGTTCAATCCCTAGTACCTCCTAAAAGAAAGAAAAAATTGATGGCTTAAGTTGTAGTGTATATGCATATTTTATTTATTTATTTATTTTAAAGAAACAAGATTACATAAATGTTACATAAAAAATATAGGGGATTCCCATATGCCCCACTCCCTCCCCCTTCACACTTTCCCACATCAACAACATCCCTCATTAGTGTGGTACATTTGTTATAATTGATGAACACATAGTGAAGCATTGCCACTAACCATGGATTATAGTTTACATTATAGTTTACACCTGTTCCGCACAATTTTGTAGGTTATGACAGAATACATGATGGTCTGTATCCATCATTGCAACGTCATGCAGAACAATTCCAACGTCCCCAAAATGCCCCCAAATTACACCTATTTTTCCCTCTCCCTCCCCTCAAAATCTCTGGTGGCCACTACCTCCACATCCATGATAAAAGTTCTTCCATTGCTAGAATAACAATAAGTCTATAGTAGAATAATAGTCTACTTTAGTCCTTTGTTCATTCCCCAATCTTGAGGATTTTGGGATGGTGATGCCCACTCTGCCTCTAATTGAGAGGCGGCTTAGATCCCATGGATGGAACTGTCTTGCTTGCAGTTGCAGACTCTGTTCCTTGGGATAGGCGTTGTCCATCATCATCACCTTGTTAGTTGTCCTGGGTGAGTCCATTGAACTGGAGAGTAGGTATTGGAACTCTGCTGATGTATGTGCATATTTAACTATTAGATAATGTCAAACTGTTTTCGAGAAAGTGGCCAGAACAATTTACATTTCCATCAGTATGTAAGAATAGTGTTGCTCTGTGACTAGAGAGACATGAAATTTTTGCTGATCTTTAAAGTACAAATTGGTATCTCATTTAGGTTTTAATTTACATTTCTTTGTTTATTTAATGAAGTTGGACACACTTTCATGTTTGTCATTTGGATTTAGTGCCTATTCAATTCTTGATTTATCTATCTATTTTTTAATTTTTTTAATTTATCATATTTTTTTAGGGGGTACCAGGATTGAACCTGGGACCTCGTCCATGTGAAGCAGGCACTCAACCACTGAGCTACACCCACTCCCCCAATTCTTTTTTTATATATATCATATCCTGTTTTTTCCCCCTTTCTTTTCCTTTATAGCAACCCCCTTTTCTGTATGGTTGATCTTTTGTGATGTATCTTACTGATCCTTTTCTCATGATTGTTTCTCTATATTCCCTCCCCCCTCCCTCCTCTCCCCTCACCCCACCCCCACCCCCATGGCTCTCTCGTCTGTTTGCTTGTTGTCTGTTTTCTGTTTCTTTTAGGAGGCACCAGAAACTGAACCCTGCACCTCCCATGTGAGAAGTGGGTGCCCAACTGCTTGAGCCACATACCCTCCCCTGCGGTTCAGTTTTTAAGATTTGTATTTTTTATGCAATTATTTCACCTCCAGGAGAGAGCTGCATTTCCTTTGTGCCTTCTCTTGGAATCTTGATTTGTTCTGTTTGTTTTTGTGCAGAATTTTCTCCACAGCTGCTGTGATTTGTTTAAATTTTCTCCCTCACTCAGTGTCCCCTTTTCCTTATACTTATCAGTTCTGGGACCTGTCCTATTTTATAGCAATTCAGTTCCAGCCTCTCCATCGCCCCTTTTTTCTTTTCTGTGAGGCTTTTCTGCCTCCAGTTTCTTCCCCATTAGTGTATCCCACCCCAGGGATCCGGATGGGGGTCAATTCAGAAAGATGGATCGATCCAGAAAGGTCCATTTTGCGTTTAGGTGGTCCAGTGAACAAAGACTGGATTGAATATGTGCACCTCTTGTCAAAAGTTCTGCCGTGGTCTCACTCTCTTTTTTCCCTTGGTGCCCTTTTGTATAGGGCATTCCTTAGTGGCTTGTGTTCCGCCCTGGGTCTCTGTGGACTTGGGTCCCTGTGCCTGGGTATGCGTGGGGTTCTAACTCGCTGCTGTGAGTGGCTCTATAGTCTGCATCTGCAGCAAGAGGGATCTGGGCCGTGCTGCCTCTACATGACTCCCATTCTGTCTCACAGTAGTTCATTCCCCACTCCTCCCTTTTTTTCTGTGAGGCTTTTCTGCTTTTTTTTCCCGCCCCAGTAACCCAGATTGAGTCGATCCAAAATGGTGTGTCAATCCAGAAAAGTTGGTTTTGTGTTTATGTGGTCCAGCCAACAGAAAATGGATTGAGTATGCACAGCTATTGCCAACAGTTCTGCCCTGGTCTGTCTGCCGTTCCCCTCCCCCAGCCCCCCAACACTGGGGTTCCTTTTGTATGCAACATACCTCAGCAGCTTGTGTTTCACCCTGGGTCTCTGCGGACTTGGTTCCCCATGCCTGGATATGCATGGGGTTCTAGCTCACTGCTGTTGAGTGGCTCTATAGTCTGCATCTGCAACAGGATGGACCCAGACTCCCAAGCTGTGTGGGACCGTTTGAGGGGGAGGGGGCAGGACTGGCAGGTCTGGAACAGAAATCTCCTACCTGATCTTGGAGAGTATTTTTCTTGTTCTTCTATTCACCATTGGTGGAGTTCTTCTATAGTCTCTGTTGTCCTCTAGAGTTCCAACAAGTAGGATTTGTCCTTTTATTAGTTGACTCTGAGGGGAGAGTTTTTTAGGGGATGTCTTACATTGCCATGATGATGTCACTCTCAATCCTTTTTTTTTTTTTCTTAAAGAGTCATCTATTAGTGACCATAAAACTCATCTTACCCCTTACCTGAGGTGAATAGCTAAGGGATAGCTTGGTAGAAATCTTCTTATAGCTTATGGGAAATAGCTTAGGTTCTTTCACCTAATTTTCTCTTCTTTTTTTCCCCAACCTGTCTGGTGTTTGGGATGTTTCCTGGCATTTCACTGATCTCTCTCCTCTTTCTTCTTCCTCCTTTTTCCTGTTTCCTAGACTCTGAAGCGGCTCATGGCAGATGAGGTAAGGACACTTTATCCAGCATGTGCATGTTCTAGCTTATTTCCTAATGAGGTAAGGACATCTTATTCAGCATGTGCATGTTCTAGCTTATTTCCTAAACTATGGTATTTACTGGTTGCCATAACCTTTGACTTTCTGTAACTTGTAATGTTGATAGGGGTTTTATTCTCAGAGTATCACAGGGCTTTTCCTAATTCTTTGTTCTATGTTTGGCTCATTGCATGCATTTCCCTGGCACATTCATTAGCTTCCAACATTTGGCATGCTCTTTAAACTCCAAGCTGACTTGCAGTCTGGATGCTGCTATTATTACTTGAAACCCCACAGCGGTTACATATTTTGACTGTTATTTTTCAAACAGGTGGAGCTGATAAGTGGCAGCTTATTGGTGGCTCTTTTTTTGATTTCAGGGTCTGTACTTGAGGTTTGAGGACTGGTTCATGAGTGTTTGTTTGGCAGAGAGATGGCATATATATTCCTGCAGTACATGGTTTTCTTTGCTGACTGATGTCTTGCAAAGGAGATTTGTACTCATTTGAAGAATATGTTTTGAACTTTTGCTACTAAAATGACACAAGTGATGTAGAGTATACAAAAGAAAGAAAGAGTTCCTGATTTTAAGGCATTTACTTGTTTACCCTATATAACTTGGATCTCTTAAACTCTATGGTCATACTTATCTCTTGAAGAGAGGAATCCTCCAGGATCCTGGCCACACATATTATTGGGTAGCTAGAGGGAAGCAGAAAGGGCATCTTATTGAAATAGCTTTGCACATAAGATGCTTTCAGTTCTGTGCTGCTTGACTGCTTAGGAATGGCAAGGGTGCTCAAGGATAGTTCCCTCTTTTTAAAGAACTTTCAAATCTCAATACTCTAGTCTTCTTTGGATAGAGTTGACAGTGCAGAGTCAGTATGCTAAGTTAAGTTTGAGGAAGACTAATTTCACCTTTTCATGTCAGAAGAGTCTTAAACAGCTCATGAACCAAAGTAACCATGCAAGTGTGTGAGGTTAAAGGGTTGGCTGCTAGATGTGTGGTTTGTTGAGTAAATGAAAATGGATCACTGCTAATACATTTTTCTCTTTCCTAGCTGGAAAGATTTACCAGCATGAGAAGTAAGAAAGAGAAAGAGAAGCCCAATTCTGCTCATAGAAATTCTTCTGCATCATATGGGGATGATCCCACAGCACAGTCATTGCAGGATGTTTCAGATGAGCAAGTTCTAGTTCTGTTTGAACAGATGCTGGTAAGTCATTCCCCACCACCACCACCAATTTTTTTTTTCTTCTTCCTGAAAATACACTTATGGGCATGGTGGGCCCGTGTTTTGCATGTTCCCCTTAACCAGACCTTCATTACAAAGAATTGCAGGCCTAAGAGGGCACTTCTTAATAACAGTCCTCTTAACTAAGGGACTAAATGTATAAATATCTGTCCATTAAATTGGAATCAGTGAGTTAGGCTTGGAAACACCTGATCATTGTTTACCATGTTAATGTCCTTCTGCCCAGCAGCACTTTAGCCACAAAGACAAAAGGAGAGTAGACTAACTTGGGTGGTAGTGTGGAGACCATCTCTGAGATAAGCCAGAGTAGGCAAAGTGTTGAAGCATCCGCAATGAATTCTATGCAAAGAAGAAACTGGGGAATGGACTGGCATTGTTTGCCTAAGATCCTTTATTTTGTGGTGAATCTGATAAGAGAATAATCACTAGAAGACCTTTAAAAATTATAGCTGAAAACATTTAAATAATGAAATATACATGGATGTGGCTTACTTTGTTGTCCTCAGTGAGGAAGAGGACACACTAGTGTTAAGTCTTGGGAGGTTTTGAGTATGTACTTGAAAGGTTTCATGAGACCTATATTTTATGGCTGTATGGTCTCAGGCTCAAATAGAGACTAGTGGCAGATCTAACTTAATTGAAAGTATGGTCTTAGGGAGCGGATGTGGCTCAAGTGGTTGAGCGCCTGCTTCCAACATGGGAGGTCCTGGGTTCGGTTCCCAGTGCCTCCTAAAAACGAACAAACAACAAGCAAACAAACGAAAAAACCAACTCAGGGATGCCAGTGTGGCTCAGTGGTTGAGCACTGGCTACCCGCATACAAGGTCCCAGGTTCAATCCCCAGCCCCAGTACCTCAAGGAAAAAAAAAAACATAGTTTTTAGAGGTAGTAGATCTGGGTTCAAATCTCAGCCCAGGCACCTTTAACTTTGTGACATTAGGCAACCCTGTAAACTCTTTCATGTAAACTGGGAGCAATACAGCTTAAATAAGGTAATATATGTAAAGCCCTCAACCCATAGTAAACACCTTACTACTACAACTACTACTACTACTACTACTACTACTACTACTACTACTACTACTACTACTACTATTTTTCACTGAAGTTTTCAGTTTGTTACTTAACACTAAGTATGATTTGTCAAGACAGTCTCTTGACGTAGGATTGCAAATTTTGATGTCTTTTGGGCCAGGCAGATAATGTAAATAGTTAAACAGGCTAGACAGAGGGTGGTGGAAAGTGGAGGGAACTGTGGTAAATTTAAGAAGGCCTTTTGGTATTTTTGTTAGAAAGACCAGCCACAACTCAGTTCCAGTAAGCTGTAGTTTTCCAATAGGGATGCTGGCCCAGTAGTACCAGATATTTCTTTTCTTTTTTTTTTTTTTCCCCAAAAGAAGCCAGAAATCAATATTTTTATGTGAAGTCTCCCAACTTTAAAAATGTTGAGCTGGTCTCCAAACCATATTTTTATCTTTGAGTCTGATTCAACTTGAGAGCACCATTTTGCAACTTCATCTGCAAAAGGGAAAAAGCATCAGAACTTGAGTCAGAAAAACCTCAAAATTATTATTGCTACTTGGAAGCAATGATTCCTTCACTCCCCAAGAAGAGTTTTTTCCCTATACTTTCCCAATTTCAAATAATATTCTAGGCTTGTTAGGGTTAAAATTATGCTCATTCCAGCTCAGACACATGGTTAAACTTACCACAGGTGCGAACAGAGCCTCTCCTCCAGCAGAACACTCCCAGTTATGTCTGTGGAGGGGTCTCTGTTTTATCACAGTGTTTCTAAATCTTTTTTCATAAGAAAGGAGTTTGTACAGGGACTGAGTTAACCACAAGTGCTGGTTGTTTAAGACCTAAAGTTGGTGCAGATTTTATTGGTGTTTTTTTTTTTTTTTAATATACTTAAAAAATTTTTTTTAAAAAGATACTTAGATTACATAAATGTTACATAAAAAATATAGGGTATTGGGAAGCGGCTGTGGCTCAATCAGTGGGGCTCCCGTTTACCATATGGGAGGCCCCGGGTTCGGTTCCCGGGGCCTCCTGGTGGGGGCGGGCCCGCCCGCACGGCGTGGTTGGCTGACCCAGCGAGCACAAGCAGCAAGGGGGGTTAATGAATAAATAAATAAAATATTTAAAAAAATAAAAATAAAAATAAAAAAATAAAATCATTTAAAAAAAAAAAATATATAGGGTATTCCCATATGCCATACTCCCTACCGCTCCCACACTTTCCCACATTAACTTCCTTCATTACTGTGGTACATTTGTTACAATTGATGAACACATTGGAGCATTGCCACTGAAAGTGTGGATTATAGTTTACATTATAGTTTAAACTTCTCCTGCACAATTTTGTAAGTTATGACAAGATATATAATGGCCTGTATCTGTCATTGCAACATCATTCAGGACAATTCCAATGTCTTATTGGTGTTTTCATGATGTCAGTCACCATCAAAAACTCTGCTTTTTTCTGCAGAGTTTATTAAGGTCCATCCTTAGTACAAAAAATATTGTGTATATTTTTATTTCAATAATACAAAACAAAATTTTCAACTGTATCAAGTCTATTTTTGTTAGGAAAAATGGGAGTATATATTAAAATGTCCATAGGGATTTATAATAAAATGTTAACCACATTTATCTCTAAGGAATTTTTGTCATCTGTAATAGCTTAAATCTCTAGGGATCAGGAAAATTTATTTATGCAATAAGCATTTAATGTGCTCTGATCTTCACTAATGATAATAAATATTAAATAGTAAAAACTTGGAAGGCATTGAGGCAATTTTTTTTTTTTTTTCTTTTTTTATCTCCCTCTACTAGCTGGATATGAACCTGAATGAGGAGAAACAGCAACCTTTGAGGGAGAAGGACATTATCATCAAGAGAGAGATGGTGTCCCAATACTTGCATACGTCCAAGGCTGTGAGTCCTGGGGCAGATACCCATGACGTGGGGGGCTGTGCCCTTATATTGAACCTGTTTGTTGTGCAAGTTTTATATAACGTTTTATGTGTATATCAATTCTATTTCATTCCACAGTATAAGCCTACTCATATTTTACTCTCTTTTTTGAGTTACTATTCTTATATACTTGTTGCCTGATTAAATCTTCAAGAATTATGTATGGGTATGGGATAGGAAATTCAGAGTCCCACGTGGTTCAGTAGTATGTATGATGGATGTCTGCCTTGATACTATTTAATCTGTAATGGCTAATATTAGTTCCCCAATTTATGAGTGGGTCCAGTGTTTACTAATCTCTTTATATGCCTCCTGTCTAGGGCATGAACCAAAAAGAGAGCTCTAGGTCTGCCATGATGTATATTCAGGAATTGAGGTCAGGCTTGCGGGACATGCCTCTGCTTAGCTGCCTGGAGTCCCTTCGTGTCTCTCTCAACAACAACCCTGTCAGGTGAGGGTTCTGAGGTGCTGACAGGAGTAGGTGCCCAAGATTTGGGTTCATTGGTGGGGAATGAAGATTGAAGGAGTCAGGGAAGCATGGAAATGGACTGGATTGGGATAAAGAGTTGCCACTTGGTGACTGTTTGTTGACTTTTTTTGATATTGTATTATCTCTGTGTGTTCCTTACAGTTGGGTGCAAACATTTGGTGCTGAGGGCCTGGCCTCCTTATTGGACATCCTTAAACGACTTCATGATGAGAAAGAGGAGACTGCTGGGTAAGGACTTCCAAGTCTTGGCATATTCCAATTGGAGAGTATTAGAGGACTTCACTGTTTGCCCTAAAGAAGAAAATAACAGTGAAATCTAAAATTATAGACTAGGAGAATATGCTAGACAGAATGGGGTTTACTGTGGAGCAACTAGAGGATGATAATGATTATAGATACAGGAAAGAGAGGAGGAAATTAAGTTTCACCATGAATAACACAGGATATATACCACATAGGATTGCTAATCTTCCAGCACCAGTTCTTCTCCAGTCTGGAAATAGGGTCTGATGTAGTCCAGAACTGCCCTGTGATCTGATCTGAGTCATATCTGATTTGGATTTCTTATAATACACTTGATCATCTTGGGACTAGCTTTATGGCAGCCTTCAGAGTTAGAATACTTCTCAAGGTACCTTGGACTGTATTATGCTACCTCGAAGTCAGCCTGAACTGAAGTGACCTCCTGGGGATCCTACTGAAAGAAACCAATACAGGACCTGGATCTCTTCTCTACCCTCTCATATTTGAAACTTTTGAGGTAGCAAGGCAGGCAGTAGTAGATGAGATATTACCATGACAGAATTTATTAGGTTGGTGCAAAAGTAATTGTGGCTTTGCGTTGTTGAAATTTGCCGTTTGGTATTGGAATACATTTTAAAATAAATATGGTTATGTTATACATCATTTTAGTGTGCATTTCTTGCTTTATACTTTTTTGCTAATGACTTATTACTTGCTGTTTATTTTATATTTATTTTGGACTATGGAAATGATGTTAGACAAAAAACACATTCGAGGGATTTTCTTATTTGAGTTCAAAATGGGTCATAAAGTAGTGGAGACAACTGCAACATCAATGATGCATTTGGCCAGGAATTGCTAACGAAGGTACAGTGCAGTGGTGGTTCAGGAAGTTTTGCAAAGGAGACGAGAGCCTGGAAGATGAGAAGTGTAGTGGCCGGCCATCCGAAGTTGACAACAACTAATTGAGAGCAATAATCAAAGCTGATCCTCTTACAACTATACAAGAAGTTGCTGAAGACCTCAACGTTGGCCATTCTACGGTCATTCAGCATTTGAAACAAATTGGAAAGGTGAAAAAGCTCGATAAGTATGTGCCTCATGAGCGGACTGAAAATTTAAAAAATCATTGTTTTGAAGTGTCTTCTCTTATTCTGCGCAACGACGACAAACCATTTCTCGATCGAATTGTGACGTGTGACGAAAAGTGGATTTTATACGGTAACCGGCGGCAACCAACTCAGTGGTTGGACCAAGATGAAGCTCCAAAGCACTTCCCAAAGCCAAGCTTGCACCAGAGAAAGATCATCGTCACTGTTTGGTGGTCTGCTGTTGGTCTGATCCACTACAGCTTTCTGAATCCTGGCAAAACCATTACATCTAAGATGTGTGCTCAGCAAATCAGTGAGATGCACCGAAAGCTGCAACGCCTGCAGCCAGCATTGGTCAACAGAAAGGGCCCAATTCTCCACGACAATGCCCAACCACATGTCGCACAACCAACGCTTCAAAAGTTGAACAAATTGGGCTACGAAATTTTGCCTCATCCGCCGTATTCACTTGACCTCTCACCAACTGACTACCACTTCTTCAAGTATCTCGACAACTTTTTGCAGGGAAAACAGTTCACAACCGGTAGGATGCGGAAAATGCTTTCCAAGAGTTCATCGAATCCCGAAGCATGGATTTTTATGCTACAGGAATAAACAAACTTATTTCTTGTTGGCAAAAATGTGTTGATTGTAATGGTTCCTATTTTGATTAATAAAGTGTGTTTGAGCCTAGTTATAATGATTTGAAATTCATGGTCCAAAACCGCAATTCCTTTTGTACCAACCTAATGGCACTTAGGAACCTAGAGGGAGTTAAAGAGAAGGTTTTATTATAATACTAAGTTCTTGGATTGAGAGATGATTAACCAAAGGTCTTTGGTGGTGGGGATCCTCTTCAGCTACCTATTTGTTGCCAGTGTTTCAGGGAAAAGTGCTATGTGCCAGAATTTACTCAGCTTCTAGCTGCTAGGATCCTTGTTTGTAGGATTGGAAAGTCAAATGGAAAAGAGTATGGAATAAAAGGACTTCACTAATTATATCTTCTCCTGCAGAAGCTATGATAGCCGTAACAAGCATGAGATCATTCGCTGCTTGAAAGCTTTTATGAACAACAAGGTAAGATTTTTCCCGTTTTCAATCCAACCCCCATCCCAACCCTCATCCTTTCTCTTGTATTGGCAAACCCAAAAAAGAAACTACGAATATGAGGTTCAAGACTTCTAGCTCTCCCTTTTAGGATCAGAACTGTTTTTCATTGCCACCTATACATGCATCTATGGGCCTTTTCCCCTCTTTTCCCAATTCTAACCTCTGTTTCCAAGAATAGGCTTAATTTTCTTCCTCTTTCCATACTTTCTCTTGCTAATTCTTGAATTTTCTGACCTGTAGTTAGTGTCTTTTGAAGTTTTTAAAAATTCCCTGCTTGTTTGTTTTCTTGCCCTTTCCCTTCCAGACTGTTCCTACTTTAGTATCTTTTCATCTTCTTTTTTTGTCTATTTAGTATTTAAAGGACTTCCCCAAGGAGCCCACAATTAATTGCTCCTAAATGCAAATCTAACTTCCTCTCTGTTTAATTGTTATACTTTACTTATTTTATAGGATTTGGGGAGGCGGGCATTAAAAGGAACATTTGTAAGAATCCAAATTTTTTATTCTTAGAAGACATGAAATTCTTTTTTGTCTACTAGAAAATGATTTTGCTATGTTCATCTCCCTTTAGCTATAATGGGAAAAGTGTTCTCCTAAACTTATCCCTAGTTAAAGGCTATCATCTTTAAGCCTCCCCTCCCTGTTCTTATATGACCAGTTTGGAATCAAGACTATGTTGGAGACAGAAGAGGGGATTCTGCTGCTGGTCAGAGCCATGGATCCTGCTGTCCCCAACATGATGATCGACGCAGCTAAGCTGCTCTCTGCTCTTTGTATCCTACCACAGCCAGAGGACATGTATGTGACTGGAATTATTTCTTTTCTCCATTCTCTTTTTTACCATCTTCTCTAGTTTAGAGGTAAATTGAGTTGCTTGTATATATTTTTTTCCCTTAAATTCTAGGTAATACTGTATTTTTTCCCAGAAGTCAACATTGTGAGTTTTAATAGTTAAGAAAGATTCCTAAGTGTTGAAGGCTGTCCTGAGTGTACCACTGGCATAGCAGGATATCTCCTACATCTCCATTAATGTCTGCATTCTCTAGAACAAAGGTTTCTTTTTACTGTTGTTTTTATTTTTTTCTATTTCTTTTTAAATTCATTAGTAATATAATGTAATTTTTAAAATTCCAACAATATAGAAGTATATAAAGTGAAGTTTAACCTCATCCCTTCACCAAATCCTGCTCTGCCTGGGTAACCACTGTTAATGGCTTGGTATAGCCTAATACATCTTTTTGTAAACATAGGCAAACGTATTGCATTTCCTTGATTGTAAGACATTTCCTGCCACTCCAAAGGTATTAGGACTGAGGAAAGAAGGCTTAAGCCTACATAACCAATAACATGAATAAGATCGATTTTTAGTTTTGTGGAGGGGTTTGTTTTAATAAAACTTGTATACCTTACATTCTTTTTTGTTTTTGCTTTAATTTTTTATTTAATTTAATTTTATTATTTTTTCTTTTTGTGTTTTTTGTTTGAGTTTGGTTTGTTTCTTTTTATCAGGTCTTGGACATGCTTCTCTGTCAGTACTTACAGAGCTGTTGTATTATCTTTATTGGCTATTTAACATTTCATAGTATATATTTCCTGTAATTTATTTAACAGCTCCGCTATTGCTAGACCTTTAGGTTGACTCTTAGATAGACATTTTTCAGCAGATTCTGGCCCCATGCTCTAGGTGATTAAAGAATTTTTCGCTATTACAAATAGTGCTATAATGAATATCCTTGTACATATACTCTTTCCCACTTATGTATTCACGTTGATTTCTAGAAGGACACCAAATGTTACGTGCATTAAAAAGTGATTGGGGGGATAAATGAATAAATAAATAAAAAAAAATCTTAAAAAAAAAAAAAAGAACACAAAAAAGTGATTGGGGGAAGCGGCTGTGGCTCAATCAGTAGGGCTCCCATTTACCATATGGGAGGCCCCGGGTTCGGTTCCCGGGGCCTCCTGGTGAAGGCAAGCCCGCCTGCACGGCGTGGTTAGCTGACCCAGCGAGCACAAGCAGCAAGGGGGGGATAAATGAATAAATAAATAAAATCTTAAAAAAAAAAAAAAAAAAGTGATTGGTACTGTTGAATGCCCCTCCATAAGTACCAATTTGTATTCCCTGGAACAAGGATCTTAATTTGGCATCCATGGGTAGGAGTCTAGGGGTAGGTTTTAGGGAGTGCATTTTTTCTAGAGAGATGATCCTTAGCTTTCAGCAGATTCTGGCCCCTGCTTTAGTGATGAGAAGAATGTGAGAAATCTGGAGCTGTGATACCATTTTCTTTCCTAACTGGTCTGTTCCCTGTGTAGCCCACCTATCATACATGTCTGTGTCAGAACAACTGGGCACTTCTTTTCCTTTCCTTTTTCCTGGGCAGGAATGAAAGGGTCTTAGAGGCAATGACAGAAAGAGCTGAGATGGATGAGGTGGAACGTTTTCAGCCACTGCTGGATGGATTAAAAAGTGGAACCTCCATTGCACTCAAGGCATGTATATCCCCTGAAACTGGGCTCAAGAGTAGAATTCCAAGATGGAAAGATTTAACTTCATTTAACCTTTCCATAGAACATGTGGAATGGTTCCCAACTATATATTTTATATTTCAGAGTCCATTTGAAAGGGAAAATGACTAACTTTATCTCCAAGAAGAGAGAGAAAAATCTTTTCTCATTAAAATGGGGTGGGGCATGATAATCTCTACAAGCTAGAGAAACCAAGGCCTATAACAAAGTATACCAACAAATCCTTGGAATTGGTTAGACTGCTGAGCTCTCCACACCTGTGCTCAAAGCAAGCATCAGTGCTCTAGTAGAAAGTCATGCTTGTAGTTTTGTATTGCATCTTGTAGGTATATTTGGGGGCCTTGGAATGCGTGTAAAGAGAATGGAATCTTGATCTCTAGGAGTTAGCCTTGACATAGCTGCTAATTTTTTTTATTTTAGGTGGGATGCCTACAGCTGATCAATGCCCTCATCACACCAGCTGAAGAACTTGACTTCCGAGTTCACATCCGAAGTGAACTGATGCGCTTGGGGCTGCATCAAGTGTTGCAGGTGAGATTAGATCAGAAGGATTAGAGATAAGGAAGGTTGGGCTGGTACCTTGCTGCTCTTACAGTCCCAGTAATCCCTGGGATAACTCTGATTTTCAATCTAAAAAACAGGTTGAAAGGTTTGGGTTTCTGGCCATATAGGACACTTCTGAGTCCCCTGACTCTTTTACTTTTGTCATTGACAGGACCTTCGAGAGATTGAAAATGATGATATGAGAGTGCAGTTAAATGTGTTTGATGAACAAGGGGAAGAAGATTCTTATGACCTGAAGGGACGACTGGATGACATTCGCATGGAAATGGAATATCCTTTTACTGACTGGGGCCGAGACAGTTGAGACATTAATTGCATTCAGTTGCAGATCACTGTATGGAATGGTGTGGAGGGTGATGACTCTGAATAGGGCATCAGCTTATATGTCTTCTCAATAGGGAAGGGAGGTGCTTTTTTATTTCTGTGGACCTTATTTATCTCAGCAAAAACCAGGGAAGCCGGTAAAGGTGGTCTAAGGGTTGCTTAGCATGGAAGCAGCTGTCAAAATTAGTATAGACTTTCTAGAACATGATAGTTAGCTTCCTAAGCTAGCCAGCATTATTATCCAGATGTAAGGTGGGATTTTTGGAGAACATAGACAAGTCAGGGAGTAGGGTTGCATTTTTTTATAAGTGTCTCTGAGGCTGACGGAATAATTTGGTCACCTGTTGGTATTTGCCATGAGTAATTTTGAAGCAGTTATCTTTTTTTTCCCCCTTTATTGCAGAATAAAGGGTTTACAGAACAATCATGCATAAAATACAGGATTCTTATACACCAACCTACCACCAGCACCTTGCATTGGTGTGGAACGTTTGTTACATTTGATAAAAGTACATTTTTATAATTGTGCTAACTATGGTTCATGGTTTGACTTAGGGTTCACAGTGTGTCGTAATTCCATGAATTTTTTTTTTTTTTTTTTTTTTTTAATTTTTATTCTGTTATCATATATACAATCTAACATTTTCCCTTTTAATCATATTTAGATATATATTTCAGTACTGTTAATTGCATTCCCAATGTTGTGTTACCATCACCACCATCCATTACCAAAACATTTCTATCATTCCAAAGAGGGACCCTATACATTTTAAGCCTTAACTTCCCATTCCCTATCCCCACCGCGTCTCCTGGTAACCTGTATTCTAGATTCTGACTCTATGAGTTTGCTTATTCTAATTGTTTCAAATCAGTCAGATCATACAATGTTTGTCCTTTGTGTCTGGCTTATTTCACTCAACATGATGTCTTGAAGGCTCATCCACATAGTCACATGTATCAGGACTTCATTCCTTTTCACGACTGAGTAATATTCCATTATATGTATCTACCTCATTTTATTTACCCATTTATCAGTTGATGGACACTTGGATTGAAGCAGTTATCTTTTAATTTCCATTTACTGCTTCACCTTCAAGCCAAGGACTAGGAATCTTCTATTTCTGTGTATAGTACCACCCAACTCACTGGCCCCTTGGCCAAAGGAAGTTTATAGAGCTTAAAGTTGCTGGTGATGTTTATAGGAGGAACCGTCATTAGATTAGAAGGGGCATCTTGCTTCTTTTCCCTAGCTTCTCCAAGAGTTGGGCAAACTGTCTGCCAAACATAGTTTCTAAATATTTACTTTCCTTAGCCCCTTTCCCTTTTCCACTGACTTCAGTGAAGTCTTCCAGATTCTCTTAAATACAGTGAAGGATTCAAAGGCAGAGCCACACTTCCTGTCCATCCTACAGCACCTACTCTTGGTTCGGAATGACTATGAGGCCAGGTAAGATGGAATGCCTGGGAGGTTTTTAATTTGAGCCTAAAAAGAGAGCAAAATTCTTCAATTCAAAGATTGTTCTATACCAAAGAAAAGAAAAGACAAAGATCAAGGATTAGAGTTAATTTTTAGTCAGCAGTATAGAAGGAGCTGCTAGTTATCCCTTTAATCAAACTAACTAAAAGTCATCTTTATGTAAAAGGTCAGAAAGTGTATAAGGTGAGGTGACCTTCCTTTTGAGGGGGTGAGGGGTGGGGTGGTGAAGATGATGGCAAAGGGAGATGGCAGTTTAAAATTCTTCTTGGCTGGCTGAAAGTGGAGAATCAGCAACAGTGCTTTTCATCACAGGAACGGTCAAGTCTCCATATTAGGATGGGAAAGAATTGGTACTAGGAGGTAGAAGGCAGGAATTTTTGATTATCTGGAGTAGATGAGGTAGCTGGTGTGGAAGAGGGGAATTTCTTAGCATGGCAGTGATACTTCTATTAACTTTACAGAAAGGTCTTTTCCAGAACACTTACCCTTAGGTCCTTCTCTTACTGTCAAAATGGTTCATTTTTCTTGATCCTGAACTTGAAAAAAACTATATTTTGGTTTCCTTTGATAACCCTGTTTTCTTTCTTTTGTAGACCACAGTACTATAAGTTGATTGAAGAATGTATTTCCCAGATAGTTCTGCATAAGAATGGAGCTGATCCTGACTTCAAATGCCGGCACCTGCAGATCGATATTGAGGGATTGATTGGTAAGCATACTCTTCCATCTGGATGCTCAGAACATTGCTTCTACTCTTCATTTTGCATCTTTCTTTAGCAAAAAGTTCAGAGAAGATGCATTTCCAGTCCTGAAGTATTTCTATTTTTCCCCTTAACTAGGTCATAAGCAATGTCTGTGCCAGGAATATGCGGGCTTTTAGTTTAGTTTTACATAAATCCATAAACTTGCCCATTCACACATACCTCTTCACCTAATCCAGGAATTTAAACTATAATCTGTAACTCCTGCTGGTCTCAGAAAGTCATAAGTATCACTTGGCATTCTTGGAGCCATCCAGCAGGAGAGTCTTGCTGCATAACAAGCATCCAGGAATTATATGTTGAATATAATTGTTTAGTGCAGAACATATTATCCTTCTTAAAGGACAAAAGACTCCCCTTTGGTTTTATTGAAGGGCTTAGGTAGTAAAAGGGGAATGCTGAGAGTGTTTGGAGCTTTACTTACCGACTCTTTTCATTCTCTTCAGATCAAATGATTGATAAAACAAAGGTGGAGAAATCTGAAGCCAAAGCTACAGAGTTGGAAAAAAAGGTGTGTGAGAAAAATCAAAAAAGTTTGTTTGGGGCCTATCTTTCTTCCTTTGTCTGAATATTACATTATGATCTTCTGACATGTGAGATGTTTATCATTTGTGGCATTTTGAAAGCATTCAGCACACAATAGTAGTTCCTAAGAGAAAACCTTTCCGGTGTAGGTTATTCAGTGGAGATAGCAGTGTGGATTTGATTATGAGGAGCTGTTGGTGGTCTTGTACAGTTCTTGGATCCATTGGCAGGACAGGAAAGACAGATGATACTCTTATATGATAGGGATGGCACTCTCAGGTTTGCTTGGCAACTCGGGCCTCTTAGCCCCAGAGGAGGGAACTGGACTATGTCTGAACTTTGCATTCATTTTCTCTTAGGTTGTTAAGGACTTCTATTGTGGTTAATAGGTTCTTGATCCTAAATTCTCTTGGGACTGTATCACCATGGCTCCTCGGTTAAATTTCTAAAACCTTAAATCTTTTACTCTTAACTCACAAAGTAGGGAGAACATGGAAATGATCCCTCTCTTTTAACCTTGATTTTAAATTAAATCTTGGTGCTCCTTTTCCCAGGCATTGCCTGAGATATGGGCCAGGGAGGAGTAAAGATCAAGACTTGGCACAAAGCAGTAAATAATAGGGAATAAGATTTAAGTGTCTTACTGAGATGGAGAACTTGCTGGGAGTGTGATTCCTTTTTCCTTTAGCTGGACTCAGAGTTAACAGCCCGACATGAGCTACAGGTGGAAATGAAAAAGATGGAAAGTGACTTTGAGCAGAAGCTCCAGGATCTTCATGGAGAGAAGGAAACATTGGATATTGAAAAGCAGCAAATTGCCACAGAGAAACAGGACCTGGAAGCAGAGGTGTCTCAGCTCACAGAAGAGGTAAGACCTGAATAGGGCAGGCAGTGATCTCTGACTGTCAGCAGCAGCTCAGGATGATCATGTGTGGAACAGGAGCCAATCATCTCACTCTTCAGGAGGGTTCAGCTACTAATAGTAATGATCCAGCAAGATGTGCATATTTAAAAAATCATTTTCTGTTTTTTGTTTTGTTTGGGGGCTAAGTAATACATATAGTAGAACATTTGGAGGCTACAGAAAAATATAAAGAACAAAATGAGTCACAGTACCAGAAATAAAGATAATAGTCTTACAATAAATTTAAGAGCAAAGATTAAATAAGCTATTCACAAATTGACAAATTTTCTTATTTTAGTCATCTCTGGGCAGATTTATCCCCACATACTTTCTCTGAGTTATAAGTATTTAGATGCTCTGTGGTATCTTGTTAACTTGCTCACTTATGTGGGTATGTAATTACCTGTATAGCACATACGTTAATTATGTAATGAGTTCATTTGACTTACTTGAAAAGGGGAAAGTTGTCTTTTCTTCTTTAAACTTTATGTTTTGAAATAATTTCAAACTTACGGGACAGTTGCAAATATAATACAAACCCCAGGCAAGGAATTGTAGCTTTTGCCCAGCAATTTTCACATTTTGCCACATTTGAACACCGATATTCTTTTCTTCTGTAGGTTGCCAAGCTGTCAAAGGAACTAGAAGATGCCAAGAAAGAAATGGATTCTCTCTCTGCTGCAGTTATTGCTGTAGTTCCTCCTGTTATCAGCAGTGCTACTGTGCCCCCTGCCCCTCCTTTACCTGGTGACTTTGGCATTGCTGTGCCACCCCCACCCCCTCCGTTACCAGGAGCAACTAACATACCCCCGCCACCTCCTCTTCCTGGGGGTAGTACCACTCCTCTTCTACCACCTCCTTTGCCTGGGATTACTTGCATCCCCCCACCCCCTCCTTTGCCTGAGTGTACTGGCATCCCCCCGCCCCCTCCTTTGCCTGGGAGTACTGGCATCCCCCTGCCCCTGCCTTTGCCTGGGAGTACTGGCATCCCCCCGCCCCCTCCTTTGCCTGGGAGTACTGGCATCCCCCTGCCCCCTCCCTTGCCTGGGAGTATTGGCATCCCCCCACCACCACCCCTGCCTGGAAGTGCCGGCATTCCCCCACCTCCTCCTCCTTTGCCTGGAGGACCAGGAATGCCACCGCCTCCTCCCCCTCTTCCTGGTGGTCCTGGCATTCCTCCACCCCCTCCATTTCCTGGAGGCCCTGGTGTTCCTCCACCTCCTCCTGGAATGGGTATGCCTCCACCTCCCCCCTTTGGATATGGAGTTCCTGCAGCCCCAGTTCTGCCATATGGATTAACTCCAAAGAAGCTGTATAAGCCAGAGGTGCAGCTCCGAAGACCAAACTGGTCCAAGGTGAGAGTTTCTGTCCATTTCCTCATAGTTAATCTTGAAAACCACTTCACTTACCTGTTTTGTATTTTGTGCATATTTGGGCTTCCCTCTTTTGTGGCTCACATCTGTCTGTCTGCAGGTTCAATTTAGGCTTTTGAGTAAATATCAGTGGATAGTAATTGGTCATCTCCTATGCATCAGACAACAGGGAGTTATTAATTAATGAGTATAGAGTTTCTGTTTGGGGTTAGGAAAAAGTCTTGGTAATGGAAGGTGGTGAGAGTAGCAAAACATTGTGAATGTAATACCACTGAAATGTATAGTTAAAAATGGTAAAAAATGGCATATTTTGTATTATGTATGTTACACATTTTTTTAATCCCTGTAATTTTCTCCATTGTAGATATATGTGTCTGTAGTGCCAAAAATAAAAAATCAGTTCAGGTAGAAAAAAAAATGTTATTAAGCTGAGCCCTGTACTTTCCATTCCTGAAAACTGATTAAGAAGCAGAAGAGGTGTCTAGTTGACTATTAGCTAGGTCATACTAGAATAAGGCTAACCTAAGACACAGAGAATAGCTGTGCTGTTTGTGGTGGGATCAGGAGATGATGCTTCGAGGTTGTTTAATGGTGGTTACTCAAGAACTATATTCATTTAGGCTACTTATCCTTCTTCTAATCCCAAATTCCCTTGTTTCAGAAGCATTAAGGCTTTATTTTAAATCTTCCCATACTACTATATTACATTTTTCTCATTGATTTGGCTAACTGTGCCAGATTTGTTTAGTTTATGAACCAATTCCCAAGCTCCTTTAACTTGTTTTCTGGAAGTGACAGGCTGACTCCGGATCAAGGGGTCTCAAACACATAGTGAGAATAATACATGCAAACATGGCCTGTGTGTGGGGGGGGATAACCACTTTTGGACTAGCACAATTATCAATAGCTTGCAGATTGGTGAAATGACTATTATCGTCAAACTGTTTGTTACCAGAGTACTCATATACTCAGAGAAAAGGCAACAACAACAAAAAAACCCACTAACTTAATGATAAATTTTAAGTTTTACGGCAGAGTACAAGGTTTACAGAACTCGCCATTCCTCCCTTCCTCCGGCCCCTGGTAACCTCTAATCAACTTTACGTTATGAATTTACTTATTTTTTTTCTTTTTTTTTTTTTTATTATGGGTAAAAATCAAAATTCTCACAATACATACAAACATTTGCAAAATGATATATAAATATATGTGCATATATGTGTATTTGCTTACAAAAATGTTATTTATATATATATATATACATATATTTTAAGAGGTGCTTAGATTACCTAAAATATTACACGGAACCCACTGGGATTCCCATGTTGCCCACCTCCCACACCTCCCACCACATCCCACACAAACATCTCCCACAGTGTGGCCCACCAACCTCAATGAACTTACACATCCTGGAGCCTTGCCACCAACCATAGACCACAGTTCACACTGTAGACCACACTCTCTCCCACTCAGTTCTGAGTGGTGTGTGCTGATTTAAAATGGCCTACATCCATTGCCACAACAGTGCTCAGGACAACCTCCAACTCCCAAAGAAGCCCCTGTATTTCAACTGCTCATCCCCTCCCTACCCAAAAACTGTCAAGTGGCCACTGGCTCCACCTCATTGTTATAATTTCTTGCATTGCAAGAATCACCATATGTGAGCAAGAGAATACCATCAAGTCCACTCTAGTCCATAGTGCTTCCCCCAATCCAGAGGCGACTGGGATGGTGATGTCCACTCCAACTCCAAGTGAGAGAGGGCTTATATCCCATGGATATGGTGGATGGGATGATCCTGCCTGCAGATGCAGGCCCTCTCCATTCCCTGGGATGGCCATTTCCCATCGTTGTCTCCTCACCAGGTGACTTGGATGAGTCCATTGAGCTGTAGGGTAGGAGTTGCAGTTCCACCTAGATTTCCTGCACACCTGGCACATAGGTAGACGGGAGGCTCCAGTCTCTGGAAGTATACCTAAGAAACTCCAGCATCACATGTAGGTTTGAATAGAAGGGACTGGTGAACCATGTGCAGGGAGGACTTATTTGAGTCTAATTCTGTCACTCTCAGGAGCACAGATTCCAAAATAGAACCCACTGATAAGGCATCAGTCTCTGGGGCTATCCCCCCTTATATAGGACCAGGGTGTCTCCGGAGCTCTCAGGAACCCCACTGAGTGGGGTGATAGGCACTTAGATGTTCTATGAGCTCCTACTGAGGTGTGCGTAAGAGTTACCTCTGGGATGACCTCCCGACTCTCTTTGAAGTCTCTTAGCCACTTGAACTCATTTGTCTTTACCATTTCCCCCTTTTATTCAAGGTCTTTTTCCAGTTGTGTTGCCATGAATTTACTTATTCTAGATATTTCATGTGAGTGGAATTATACAGTATTTGTAGAATCATCCATGTTGTAGCTTGCATCAGAACTTCATTCGTTTTTACGAACGAATAACACTGCACTGGATGTACATGCCACATTTTCTTTATTCATCTGTTGATGGGCACTTAGATTGCTTCTACCTTTTGGTTGTGAATAATGCTGCTATGAACATTGGTGTGCAGATATCTGTCTCAGTCCCTACTCTAAATTATTTTTGGGGTATACTTAACAGTGGCATTGCTGGGTCATGTGGCAATTGTATTTTTAACTTTTGAGGACTGCCAAACTATTTTCCATGGTGGCTGCACCATTTCTACCAACAGTGTATGAGGGTTCCAGTTTATCCACATCCTCACCAACACTTATTTTCCTTTTTTAAAATAATAGCCATCCTTATGGGTGTGAAGTAGTATTGCATTGTGATTTTAATTTTCAGCTTAGTAACTCTTTACACCTTACCTGTATCCACAGTTTGTTGCTGAGGACCTCTCCCAGAACTGCTTCTGGACAAAAGTGAAGGAGGACCGCTTTGAGAACAATGACCTTTTCGCCCAACTTACCCTTACCTTCTCTGCCCAGACCAAGAGTGAGCACCTTCATCTTTCATGCAAGGGGCCAGTCTAGAGCTTAGAATAACCTTTAAAGTGGTTTTCCTGTTCCCTTCTCTGGGTGAGGATGGAAAGAGAATGTTAGGTGGCAGAGAGATGGGTTTTCCCATTAGAAAGAAAATAAGATGTTTTCATATTCTGGGGATACCAGGGTTGGGAAAGAGAACTGTGGCATCTAGGTATTTTATATCAGTGTAATCTGAGGGGATATGAGATTAAGGTGACAAAAGCTCAGGCAGAGCCCATTTTGATGATGCTCTCAACCTAATTCTGACACTACCTTCAGTGCCTATCTCCAGACCCAGGTACTTAATTAATAAAGGTTGGACAGAGTCTTAACAGGTCAGGTGGCTGAGAGAATGTCTACAATAACAAAGAACCATGTGTGATTCCTTTTCTTTTTTCCATTTCTTTCCAACATCTGATGCTTTCTCCTTCCTGGCTCTTTGTTCCTGCAGCTTCCAAAGGTAAGAATGTAGCAGAGCCTTTTACTGGGTCTCCTGAATGTTAGAGAAAGGAATGAAACAGATATAATTTCTCTTTAGAAAACTGAGACCAGGGTTTGGGGGTTGATTCTCTTTTGCTAGGCTTTTTAAGGTTTCCAGAGTCCAGGAGGACTAGTAAGTAGCTGTGGTGTTAACAAACAGGGAAGAAAGTTGTTTTTAATTTTAAATTGAAACTATCATACATTTGTTCTTTTTTTGGAAAGGGAAAGGCAACTTAAGTAATAACACCATTATGTTATTACCTTACCTTTATATTTTCAAAGTGCTTTAACATATTCTATCCTATCTGACCTGCAAAGCAGCCTCCTGAGATAGGCAGGATGTGTATTATCTCCGTTCTGTAGCATATATTGACTGAGCAGTTAGGTAACTTGCCCAGGGTTATATGTCCAGATCTAGGTGTCTTGACTTGTCCATGTTTTTGTTTGTTTGTTTTTTCCTGTTTTTTATATACATACTTAGTTTTCTTCTTCATATTTCCCCCTTTATTTTAGAAGAGCTAATCTATTTTGACCTCTTCTTTCTTCACTTCCTAATTTTCGTGGTTTTGTGCTGCCTTGTGATGATGGGGCATTTGTAGCTATTTCCCCTAAGGGATACAGTGTTTGAAAGATCTTTTCATGTACCTAATGATAATTATAACCTAATAATTTAATATTTCCATCTTCTTCAGGCATTTTTGTTTTATTTAGAAACCTATTATGACTCTAGTAATGAAAATTAGGTGCAATTTTGGAACATTCCCTTCTCTCTACCCATTTTTAAAGGCAATCTTTTTTCCTTAAGTGATTTGATGGAACAGGCCATATACTGTTTCAGCAAGAAGCTTAACAGATTTCTGGATGCCTCTGGTGGCCCCTAGAAATTTTGTATGCATGTATCTAGGAATATAATATCACAGTGCTCAGGCCTGCCCTGTTGCTCTAGTACTTAGGGTAAATGGCCTTTTCTTGAATGTTACCTTCCATCCATCCCCTTAGTTAAAATTATTGTGATGGTGACCACAAATTATTACGCTAGTGTATCAAAGAAGACTAATTGATAATGACAAATTAATTCTTAATCTATAAATTCACAGACTCTCTCCTGTGCTGGCCTCTGGCATAAGTCCCCTTCTTACAGCTGGACTCTGAGTGCCACTGCAAATATATACTGATTGGGCTCCTTTTCTTCCTTCCTGTCACCCTGTTCTTTTATCTTGTTCATTTGTATTCCCATTGTTTTTAGTGGGATTTTCTGCAGTTTAGTGGTCTTTCTTGCTATTATATTCCCATTATGAATTGGTATGTAGTATTTTAAAAAATACCCAAGCAGGCTTCATCTATTTTTCATTTTCAACAGCGTAATAACCAAACTTTATAATGCTCCATCAGCTCTCAACTTCTGCCCAGGAAACTGCTTTCCAGTCATCGAAGATTCTAACTTCCTAGCAGCTTTGGCTTCAGTTTAGTGGCAGTATTGCTTTTCATATGATAATAATCACCAGTAGATTGCTGCTGTCAATGAAGGAAATTTCTAATTGGTCTTTACAATTCTTTAGTTAGGACTTTCAGGTGTTACATTGACACATTGTTTTACTTTACCAATCTGTCAGGAAGCCCTAGAGAAGGTATTCTAGACAAATTACAAAACCATGAGCAATTTTCCAGACATTCTAAATCTTAATCATTTTAAGAAATTCTTGGGAGAGATTTCTTTTTTCTGTCAAATTAGTCATAAGTACTTACTGTTTGCCCAATTCTTAACAATTATCTGCAGCACTCAGATACAACAAAACCTTCCTGCTGCTTGTCAACCGCCATACATCTATATATCCTTTCAAACATTTCCCCCTAAGGAACAGACCCACCTCCCTTTTAAAAAAGTATTTCTTCTTTGGATTCTTGGTGTTTCACTGGCTCCGGTGTTGTCTGAATTATTTATTTTTCTACATTTCCCTGTTTTCTTCCCATTGAGTTACTCTGTAAATTTATGGTGACTCAAGAGGTGTTTGAATGTTAGGGTTTGTTTTAATGTGTGTCTCTTGGGGACAAAATAGTGGCTTCGTATCGTATGCCCAGGTGACCAGTAGCAAGCAAAAGTGCCGTGTATAACACCTATTGTGATTTAGGTAACTAACTTGTCCCTGCCTTGTCAATGCAGTCTTGAGACGCTGTTGGTGCTTAGACTGTTCCCACATGGCTCCCTTCTTCCTCACAACATGCCCCAAAAGGAACACTTTAGTAGAAAGACTTTCAGTTTCTTAGTTAGAATTTAGATTTCTATCAGATAAGGAATTTGCAGCTCTTAAAACTTCAGAGGTAAGGAACCACATCTCAGAATGAAAGCAAGGTTCACTTTGCTTCCAGTGCTTTAAACATCTATAGTATAACATTTCAGAAAAAGACCTTTCATCCATAATCCTTGGTTATCATAGGTAACCAGTTTCAGTTAACACATCTTTCATTCATAGTCTTAATATTGATGATAGATAAATACTCATTACCACTCTTGTAAATATTCCATCTTCCAGATGAAGAGGTAGAGACATGGGTTAAATAACATTTTCAAGGCCATGTAATAAGATCCAGAGCCAGGATTCAGATTCCAGATTATGTGACCCCAAAGTCCCTGCCCTAGGTCTCTGCTGCCTTAAGAGCTTCTCAAAGCTTAGACCCAAATAAAAGCTGGAAAAAAGGGAACAATGAATTAGAATAAGTGGGATACTGGGTATTCAGAGTTGGAGAAAAAGAAGCTTATTCTGGTTACAGTATATTCAGCTGTAGCAAAATGAATCCAGTTGAATTAGAAGTTCAAAAGAAGTCCTGCTTAAATGATTTCACTCAGTAGTTGCCTATCTTGATGAGGAAGTTATTTGGACATTGGGTTTTCATCATATTGCACTATTTCCTCTCTTGTTTGCTCAACACAGCTCTCTGCTATTTGTTAAAATGCCTGTATCCCCCTATATTTTATCGATACTCCAGACCTCCCATATATCTACTGACTCTTCCCTACCTGCCTTCTATAGTCAAAGCTCTCCTGCCACTGCTTCATTAAGTTCCACTGCTTCATTAAGTTCCAAGAAGATGTGTGCCTCTTTATTGAGATGAGCTAAGAGAGGAACTGATCCTGAACTTTCTTCTACAGGTTCTTCTACGAATTTTATTTTATTTTTTTTTAAGAGAAGTTATGGGTTTATAGAACAATCATGCACAAAATACAGAGTTCCCATATACTATGCTATTATGAATACCTTGCATTGGTGTGGTACATTTGTTACAATTGATAAAAGCACATTTTTATAATTGTACTAACTATAGTCCATGGTTTGACTTATGGGTCACTGTGTTGTGAATTTCTTTAAAAAAGTTTTTTTTCCTAGTAACATAAACAACCTAGAATTTCCCCCTTTAAACCACATTCAAATGTATAATTAAAAAATATGAGAGGCTTCACAAATTTGTTTGTCATCCTTGCATAGGGGCCATGCTCATCTTTTCTATATCATACCAATTTTAGAATTAAGTGCTGCCACAGCAAGAACATCTACACATTTTTCATTTCTTAAGGATAGTCTCTTGTCTCTAATCTCTTGGTTTCCTGTCAATCAAGAACTTACTTAGTTGATTTATTCCCTGCCGCGGGGGGGGGCGGGGAGGGGGGAAGATATTTTGTCAAACTTCTAGTCTTTTTTCCCTTTCTCACTTTCCTTATGGTGAACAGCAAGGAGTCCTTTATCATGAATTCTTTGTTAACATTGCTTCTTGAACTCCTTGGGAGCATGTTAAATAGTTAAAATTTCATTTTTTTGTCTTCCTCTTGGGAACATTTTCATCACTGTGTACAAGATAACTAGCATTATTTGTGTGCATATGGCAGCTAATTTTTTGTGTGTGTTTTTGTTTTTTGTTTTGTTTTGTTATTGTTTTTAACTGGGAGGTCCCAGGGATCAAACCCAGGTCCCTCCATATGGGAGACGGATGCCCAACCATTTGAGCCACATCTGCCCCCCGACTACTAGTTTTCTGTTTTTTTTTTTTAGGAGGTACAGGGGGTTGAGCCCGGGTCCTCATACATGGGAAGCAGGTACCCAACCACTGAGCTACACTTGTTCCCCAATAACTACTTTTTCATTCTGCTTTCTTTCTCTTACTCTCTTTTATTGGTGACATTATCTCATTTTAAAAATCATCTCTTGAAATATAGTGTCTTAAGTGTTAACTGATGTCCTAAGTACAGTGACTTTTTTTCTTTTTAGGTTCCTTCCTTCCTTTCAGAAACCTTTAGAGTCATCAGATCCGAAAGATCCCTCGTAGGTGTGAATGGGCAGTATATCGCATTAGAGGTGCATTGTGGGAACTGTGTGTATCAGAACAGTTCTCCAAGTGGTTAGCAGCAGTAATTTAGAAAGAACTCTGGCTTAAAAGTAAGTCTCAATCAAGAGCTGAGAATTATATCTATATATCTATATAGATATATATAAGATATATATATATATCACATAGTTAGGATTTGACTATATGGGTCCTGATTCCATGGCTTGTGTTATTGTACCAGAAGTCAGAGCTGTTGTCAACAATAGTTAGTTTTACCTGTCTGCAGCTCCCCCAAAGCTTTCTTAGTTGAAGCTTCAGGCTTGAGTAGGAACTGATTATAGGGAAGCAATCACCTTTCCCAAATAAAGGATCTAAAGGTCTTTTTCCTTTTCCCTGTGATCCTCTTCTGTCCACTAGGTGGCACCCACCCAGTTGGATCTTTATTAGGAAATGTCCTGTTGAATCTTTATAGCTTCTACAGCTTTATTCTTTAGAAACAAGATTTTGTAAGAACTCAGCATGCTCTGCCTTGTTCAGTGAGTCTCGTGGAAGCAAGCTGCTTTTCCCTCTGTTCTATCAGTTCCTTCTTTTAAGTATATATAAGATTAGGACCAGAGGTGCTATTCAAGGGAACATTTGTTAGGATTGTGATGTTTTAATTACTAGCTTCTTTTGGATTTTGAATAGGGTCAGACTATTAGTACAAAGCAGTTAGGAAGTCCTGTAATATCAGATAGTATTCCCTTGAGATTTAAAACATAAATCTACCCTTATCACTTGGGATTATGAGGAGTCCTGCACATGGAATTAGTACCACACCTCCTCTGGGTTGTCATCTCCCATCACAGGGGTTAAAAAAAAAAAAAAAGCCCTAAAAACTACCTCTTTACATAACCCTCTACACTGCCAGCCTTGCCATCACTATCTGCCTTGAACCCGCTATATCCATTATTATGCTGTTTATCTTGGCTTATGTTACTCACCATGGGAAGCCCCAGGCTCCCAGGTCACTCTTCATCTCCCATCCTCTAAACCCCATAAGGCTTTGGGTATCTCCTATTTTGTCTCCTCTAACCATCCCTCCTAAGCCCCTGAAACAAGTCCACTGTGCCTTCTAAATTCATGGTCCATTGTCAGCAAAATCTCTATATTCAGCTTGTCCTCACTGTAACAGAAACCTGGCTTTTCCTTGACAAACTGCTTTTCCTCTTGCCCTCTCATGTGGTTGGGTTTTTTTCTCCCATAAACTTCACTCCAGTGATCCTGGAAATGGGGTAGGTGTTCTCTTTGTTCTTTGTTTGCTTGTTAATTTGTTGTTGTTGTTGTTGGAGAAGTTGTGGGTTTCTTTTTCTCCTTCATTGCCACTTTTAGATCATTCTACATTCTCTGCCCTTTTAAAACCCCCCAATTTCATGGCATCAAATTATATGACCCAATACCTCATTTTTTTTGTTTTCTATTAACACCCCAAGTTATTTTTCCTTATTTCTTGACCATTTTGGCTCCTGGCTTATGTCTCCAATACTTTACGTTTAATTCTTAGCAATTTCTATACACACAGAGATGAACTTATTAATAGTCTGATCTCACAATTACTTAAATTTTTCTTTTCTAGTGATTGTATCCTCTATCCTACCTCACCCATTCCCTCCTGTGGTCAAAATCAATAACTGCACCCCTTCCATGATCTCAGTTTATACGGTCTACTTCCTATCTTTTTAGATCGCTCGCTAGTACTCTGACCCCAATAATCCTTCAACCCCACTGGAACCTCCCCCATTTATCCTACCACCTTTTCACTGTCCTTCACCCACTTGATAAATTCACTCTCTTCTTCAGCTAAAATTACATGGGTATTGTAATAATGTTCCACGCCAGTGCAAGGTGTTAATAATAGGGTGGTATGTGGGAATCCTGTATTTCATGCATGATTGTTCTATAAACACACAACTTCTCTAATAATGAAAAAAAGAAAAATTCCGTGGGTCAGTTATTATAATAACCATTTCTTTGTAATTTATTCTTTCCATCCCTCTCTCATTTCATCATACTTGATTGGCAAAACCATAATCCTGGTTAATTCCATCTCTATCCATCCGGCATCTGTAACTCTGCAGTTGAACATGCCTAGAGCCCTCCTTGATACACTTTCTTCCATGGGATTTCAGGACAGCACACTCTCTTACTTTTCCTCCTGCCTCACTGGGCCTCTTTCTCCTGGCTCATTTTTGTGATGTTGCCTGGCCCTGGATGCTGCCAGGCAATCATATTTCAGACATCTCCAGTCCATTCAATATCTACTCGTCTAGATGATTATTTCATGCCTTTTTTCTCCTCAAAGGCCCAGCACCTCTTCCCCATACTCATTCTCACGTGAGGATGTTTTCTTCCCACTTTACTGAGAAAATTGAGGCAATCATAAGAGAACTTCTACAGACATCCCCCATCATATTTACCCACTTTTTTTGTCTTTCTCTCTGCTACCAGAGCCCAGTGTAGAGCCAGTTCCTGGACTACAGAGATGTATTCATTTCAACAAATTTATAGAAAACAATGAAAATATAAAGTAAAAAAATATCTCCCCCACCCCACCCTCCAGAGTCACCATGATTAACAACTTCTAGTATGTTTACCCATAATTTATATGCATGTTATTCTAGTAAAGGAGTGGGCAGATCCTTTTCTTCCTTTTAGTTCACATGAGAAAATGTGGGAAATTTTCAAATAGAATCTTATTGGAAAATTAAAGGAATGGTAGGGAAGTTAAAAGATAAAATTTTAGAAATTTGAAGTTATACACACATTTTCTCATGCAATCCGTGTGATATCATATGGTACTTTATTTTGCTGTTTCTTATCATGTTTCAGCATCTCTCAATGTCCTTATATATAAATCTGCCTCAGTCTTCCTTAGTGGATTATTGTGTTCTATCATATGAATAATATAAATGTATACAACTAATCCCTCACAGAGAATTTGTTTCCAATTTTTTATGTGACAAGCAATTCCAATTCTGCAAGAAAAGTCCTTATATATTTATCTCTATCTATTTGCATTTCTCTACAGTAAATTCTTAAAAATAAAGTTCTTAAAAAATTTTAAAATAAAATTTCTGGGTCCAAAGTGCTAGGTATTGGATTTACCAATAATTAGAAAATTTTTATCTTAATATTTGATGGGGGAAAGTGATATCTTCTTTTAATCTGACCGCTAATGAGTGCACATCAGAGGATTTTCTTTTATCCTTGACTCTTTCCTCATCTGTAAAATGAGATAGATGAACCTGATGAACCTTTCAGTTCTAAACTTTTGATTTTGTTCCCCTTATTTTCTTTTTCTTTTCCCTAGCATAAGCTGTCTTTGGTGTTATAAGTCACCATCTCAAGCTCTTCTCTCTAAGTGCTTGTGTTGTTTTGCTTTGTTTTGGTGAGTTTCATTCTCTTATTCCAGATATCAAAGGTCAAGCATTAGTAATTGCTGCTTGCTTACAACCAGTGTTTGAGGGTGTAGAGCTAAACTTAGGACAAAACTTTAAAACTTTTGTGTGAAGGCTGCTGATAAAGTTTCCTTGGGAGACTTATTGGTGGAGATTTAAGAGAGGGTGTCATCAGCTACTCTGCCAGCACCTACAAGATAAACTTTTAATTCTTTCTAAACTGGAGGAATATGGTATATTTTATCTGCAGCAGTGTGTTCTTTTCGCCACCAGATGGCACATGGATCTCTTCTATTTTAGATGTGTCATTGTTACGTTGGGTAATGATGCAGTCACGTTAGAGAGTGGCAGCCTTCCTTGTTTTCAAATACAAACTGCTTGGTATGTTGCCCTCTACTGGTCAGGACATGCATTTGGAGGACTGAACATCAGTAAAATTTTTAAAAGGAAGCTATAGCCTGCTCTCTTATGAAAGGATCTTGTCTCATTGCAGCTATGCAACTAGTATTTTATAGGAGCATATCAGTATTATTTTGGGGGTCGAGAGGTTGGAGAATGTTTTGTTGTTTTGTCCAGTAGTTTCATAGAAGCAGGGACACCTTTTTAGAGCGCTTTAGATAGAGGGTTATATTTTAATATAGTTGTCTTAGCAGCTAGGTAGTTCATTATATACATATTTGCCACACTATTATAGCCACATTAATAATTCTATCTCAGTCTCAATTTCTACTAAAGAGCTACTTCTAGCACTACCTGCTGATTATATACTATCGACTGATTATATACTGACATCTAGCCAGAGGTACTATGCTGAATCTATTTCCTTTAGGAAGTTTCTTTAGCCTACCTTGGATGGAATCTGTTGGTACAAGCCGTTTTTACAGTCAATCCTTCTGTGTCATTAATATTTGTTAACTCCTAATTATCCCAAGATAATCCCAGTTTTAGAGTCTATTTCTAGCCATCCAAACTTTATTGTGCCTGCATTACTATTCTAGACATATACAGATTGAAACTGCATCTTTTAAACCCTTTTATCTGTGAGTTCTAGATTTGATTTCTGACAAAACATCCTTTTAAATGTCATTGTCTGAGACTTAAACCATGTAGTAGGGGAATCAGTATTGCTTAAACGTCTGCCATTTTGGTGCAGTCAGTCCCTGTACTTATTATTTTTTTTTTTTAAGATTTTATTTATTCATTCATTCATCCATCCCCGCCCTGCTGCTTGTGCTCGCCGGGCCAGCCAACCACGCCGTGCGGGCGGGCCTGCCCCCACCAGGAGGCCCCGGGAACCGTATGGTAAACGGGAGCCCCACTGATTGAGCCACAGCCGCCTCCCATCCCTGTACTTAAATGTCTGTTTCTACCAGTAGTTCTTAAACTTTAATATGCATAAGGAGCTTGTTAAAGGTGTAAATCCCTGGGTTCCACCTTCAAAGAGTCTAAGTTACAAGGATTTTAGAGGGTACATTTTTAACAAGTACCCCATGTAATTTTGTTTTGGATGTTCTAATCTGACTTGATCCAATGCTTCAGTTTTTATGTTCCATTTTGTGTTCTGTCTTGCTACTCTCTGCCACAGTCTAAAAACTGTTTTGTTTTTTCTTGATAACATTGTGATGTCTCTATCTGAGTAGGTGTGGTACAAATAATATTCCTGTTCTTCTGGAACTCATGTGAGGACAGTTAGGAAAAAAATTCAGTGTTTTGTATTAACTATTAACATTTTGGAGTATTGAGGTTGCTTTGTCAGCACAGGTTTTTACAAAATTCTTTTCTATACTTGCCCTCCTCCCAATCAGGACTCAATACGCATCTTAGAAGAAGGATGTTTTTAAGAAGGATTTGAAGTTCTTTGGGATCAGTGAAGTAGCTGAGAACTACTTAGAGACTGATTAGGCTGGAGAGGATGAATGGGCGCAGAGTTCTTAGAGGTCCCTCAAGCTTGTACAGCAAAGATGGAATTGTGAGAAACTGGAGGAAATCAGGGGTCAGGTGAGGAGTGTTGCAGCTGTATAGCCATAACTCTCATTCAGATTTGGTTATTTTCTCAGCATGGAGACCTGGAGATGGCAGGGATCAGAAATGTGTTTAGGAAGAGGGAGGGCATGGGATCATTAGGAAATATGGGAACAGAACTAGACTTTGAGATAAGCAGGAGAGTGATCCAATGCTCTTTGGCTACATACCCAATCCCAGAATTGCTGCCACAAGGAAAAGGCACAGTTCTGACCTTATACTCTTTGGAAATTGCGGGATTAGAAATGATTTTTCTGCTGATGCTGGATAAGTCTCCCTTCAAACATAAGGTTTTAGGCCAATTTGCAGGGACTACTCGGGGACTTTTCTCTTTTTTTTTTTTTTTAAAGATTTTATTTATTTATTCATTTATCCCCCACTTGCCGCTTGTGCTCGCTGGGTCAGCCAACCACGCCGCGCGGGCGCGCCTGCCCCCACCAGGAGGCCCCGGGAACTGAACCCGGGGCCTCCCATATGGTAAACGGGAGCCCCACTGATTGAGCCACAGCCGCTTCCCTACTCAGGGACTTTTCTTTCTGCTTCTCTGTTATTCATTTTCCAAACAGGTAATAGAGCTAGTTTAGAAGTCAAGGTGATATTAAAAAGTCTCATTCCCCACCTACTATTCATCCATCCCATTCTTTTCCCCTCTCCCACCCTGTATCCATAACCATTTTTCTTGACGATCATTTCAGAGTTTCTTTTTAAATGCAACTATAAGCAAATATTAAGATAGATTCTCATACCCTCCCTCTTTACTAAAAGGCAGCATATGTCTATGCTATTCTATAAGCAAGAAGAATGTTTCCTGTCAGTATATAGAGATCTTCCTCATTTAAAAAAAATTTTTAATGTTTGAATAAACATAGATTACTTTTATAATGAACATGAGGATGAAATGGAAAAATACAGTGATAAAGTAATTTTTTTTTTTTTTAAACAGTAGCCACAATAATCCATTTGATCTCACTGCATCTTAGCTTTCATATGTGCACTTTTGTTCTCCCTGCAAACTCTTTTATGTAAAGATGGACTCTGCAGAGTTAGTTACCCACACCAATTCTATAAATATACAGCAACTCAAACTAGAGCAATACCGCTATTATGATATGGAGCAGAGAGACTTGAAAAGTCCTACAAGGGACCTTCCAGACCTCTAGCTATTTCACTTGAGCACTGTCTTCAAAGGAAAGGGGTGGCATAACTCATTTTTTGCTTTCATCTCAGTTTTTGTCCTGAGGAGTGCTTTAGAACCTAGTTGCCCTGTAATTGTTCCCAGTTTTAGAACTCTGGCCCATTGGCTTTGGAGCAACATGGAAGAATGCTCATGAATGTTGTTAGGTGGAAAAAGCAGGAAAAATTATATAGAACCTTATTACAGCTCTTTTTTTAACAGAAAAAAAAATGCAGAAGTAAAAGATTGGAAGGGAATATACTTATAGTACTATTAGAGATTTTGTTAGGGTGCTAGAGTTTTTTCCTTCACTTTTTCTATAATGTGGTTATGGTATTGTTACAATAATGGGAAGGACAAAAGGCTAAAAAGGAAATTTTAGCCAGGATGCTTGGAGAAGGGGTTTCTAGAAGTACTTGGACCTAATATATTAATATCTACAAAGCTGAGTATTATATCCTGTTCTGCAGAGCAGGTTATAGTATCCTCTGCTCCATTAACCTGCTTTAAGAGTTAGTGCCTCTCCTTGAAAACTCAGATTCAAATATAAAATCTCTTTGTTATTCTCTAAGTCCCCTTGAGCAAAGGAACTTCAGTTATATAACAGAAGGGGTTTGGTAACCCCATTTCTGCAAGATTGTATGGAACCGTTCTTCCCTCCTGACCCTACAGTAATCCCAGCTCTTGTTCTAAAAGTTAGTGATTTCTTCTTTTGGATCTATAACATAAGAAGATAAAAAAATCTATTAAAATTCTTCTGAGAAGAATGTCCCCCTTTTTCCTTCTTTTTCTCCATACTGCTTGCATTTTTGTTTTCAGCCACGGAGGGAGCGCAGTTGAGCTGTTTTGGCTCAGGTTCCGGATTGTGAGGTCAGAGACCGGGGATTGGAGGAGAATATCAGGTGACTTTCGGTAACAGTGACGAAGGTCTTACCCTCATCCCTACCCCTCCTCCTCCCTCTTTCCCCACCCCTCCTCTCTTCTCTTTCCCCACCCTTTCCTGGCTTCCACCTCAGGAACAAAGAAGGGAAAAAAACAGCAGTATGACGAAAACCAGCAGCTGCATTGGGCAGCATTAGGCTGGGGGCAGGGTATTTACTCCATCTGTTCTTTTTGTTGTGCTTTTACCTTGTTGCCTCCCCTCCTGACCCTGAATAAAATGGAGAGTATTTCTAGGATCCTTTGTTACAGAGAATGGCTTAGATATCTGCAGTTTACTCAGTATTTAGGTGGGTGTGCATGAGTCTGTACAGAGATTAAAACTGCTCTGAGCATGTAGAAAAAGGTGAAGGTATTTTGTCGTCTTATTCCATCTTATTAAATACCTATGTAATGCCAGATACTGTGCTAGAGGTTTTATCACATATTATTTCTAATTATTTTTAAAATGCCCAGATTTCATTTTATAACTGAGAAATCTGAAGTATAGAATGAACATGTCCTTGGCTTATTAAAATCTCATTTCAAGTAAATACAAAAGTCAGCATTTGAGCCCAGATATGTTCATCTCAGAATCCAGCACATGGTGAAAAGGAGAGGCAAGAAGGCAGGCATGTTCAGAGAAAACTGAGGTATCTACTTTTAGGGTCTGTGTCATCAGTACCTCTTGCTTTTCACTAGTGATCAGTGACCTGATTTTTTTCAACAAATAAATTTCAAGGGAAAAAATGAGATGGAGAGGAACATATAGATTAAAACGTAACTTAAAAATATGTCAACCCGTTGCAGTGTGTACCTCATTTAGATCCTGATTCAAACAAAGTGTATAAAACATTTGACATTTGAGATAACGGGAAATTGATGTGATAATGTATTGTGGTTTTATTTTTTAAGTCATTATTTTAGAGATATGTATTGAAATAATTACAGATAATATTATATGATGCCTGGGATTTAGAAGTGGCTGGGGACATAGGTGAAACAGAATTGGCCATGAGTTGACAATTGTTGAAGCTGGGTGATGGGATTCGTGGAGATTGATCTTGGATTCTATTTGTGTATTTAAGAAGGGAAAAAAGCTTTATTCCTAGTACCTTATTTTGATGCCTTTTCTCTTTCCCTCTTGCCCTCTTGTTCCCTTGTAGAAACCTATCCTGCCCTTTTGCTGACACAGCCCAGTCCTTGCTCCGGGCAGTGCCTGTCCTTCCACTCCCCACCCACCCACATCTCTGAAGTAGAGCTTTTCTTAGCACTCCCTTCTTGAGTCACCATCCTGGGAGTGCTGGGAATTATCTGTGAGAAACTCAGTGTCTATATTGTCTGAATGATCAAATGTTTTGTGGCATGCTCAGATTTCTAATTCTGCTTTTTTTGCCACCCTTTAAGACTTCCATCTTCTCCCTTCTTCCTAACTCTCAGCTTTGTTCTTTGTTTGGTTTTGTTACTGTCCTTTAGATTTATCCATTTCGGCCACTTTGCCTCTGTCTTTCCTTACAGTTTACACATCCATAACATTCTAGTTCTGTGGAATTTAGCAGATGGATGTTTGTTTTGGCCAGAAGGTCAATGATAGGAATCTGGTTACCTTTGGGCAGGAATACCTGCTATTCAGTTTGCATGATCTCTGTTGGTTTTTCCTTCCTACGAATGGCTTTGAGGTGCTGAATTCTTCCCTCATTTATATTACAGCTATGAAGAATATAAACTAGAAGTCCTCCACATGGGCAGATTATCACATTAGCACATGACAGGACCTTCTTGCTCTTTCCTTTTCCCAGAATTAGTGAATTTGTATGGAGGTTGATAGACATGGCTTATTGTATTCTGGGTAGCCTTGCGATTCCATGAATCTGCGCTATCCTCACAGGAAGTTTGTTACTTCTCAGGGACCTTACTAGGTGTTCTTATATTTCAATATGCTTGGGAGATCTAGGACTCTAACACAAGACCCTGTTTCTTCAGAGAGAACTAAAGTGGTACCAGAGTCTACTTTTTTTTTTTTTTTAAGTCCCTGTTGTGATTTTGTGTTCATGTGTGTGCACTGTCATTATTTCCCATTAGGGCCTTTAACTCCAATTTTTGCCTCATTTAAATAGTGGAAACTATTGGGAATTTGAACCCACAGATTTTTCAAGATGTTTTTGCTTTTTCCACATTTCCTGTATGTTTTCTTTTAGTCATAAGGTATTTGGCTTACTCAAGAAAGGTATAATATAAGATTATAGAGGGTGTTCCCTGCAGAATAAATGCCACAGGTTTCAACTTGACAGAACACATAGTGTGGTCCTGAGTAAGTGAATGAGAATCAAGGTTGGGTGGAGTTGCTTTATAGCTCAGCCTGAGTCTTTCAGCCCTGTGGATGTCACGGGCTTTAGAGCCAGTGTTCTCAACAGTATTTTCCCAAAGTCCTTTTTCCCATCCCACTTACTCACTCCCACCTGCAGTGCTTAAGAACTTAATTTCCAGGATGCCAGGCAACTGGCCACTCCTCTTTTTCCTGTTTGTGGAGTTCATTGAGAGAAGCCTGCAACAGGAATTCCTGGGGAAGTGATGGCGATAGCTTTTGGACCCCAGGGCCATTAGCTCATTATCCAAAGTTGGGGAATACTGTGCTATAGAAGGGCCTCCCTTCCATTAACTCTGTTGCTAATTATACCAAGCAATCATTAGGACTCAGGGCTGCTGACTTTGTGCCTTGTCTTTAGAGATTGAAAATTATTTTCTCTTCTTGTGCGTCAATTTTTACTCTTTGAATTTTAGAGTTCAACATAGGTATCAAGAGTCATGACAAAATTAACCTGGACTCTGTAGGATTGATTCTTTTGACATACAAAAATAGTAAAGAAAAATAAGGTCCCTGTGTTGGACAGCAGGGGGTGCCCTTTCCCTTCACTTTACTGCCTGGCACTCCCTACTGCATTCAGCCATTTTAGACAGATTGTTTTTGCTCCCTAGCTAACTCCATTTTGTGTTTGTGACGCAGGAAAAAAGGAGTTTGGCAGGGGAGGAGGAGTCTGGTTGGGGGAGGGCGTGAGACTGGCCAAGGCGCAGCTTCAGACTCCTCTACTCAGCAGTTGCTCATCAGGGACATACCTTGCTGCAGCCCGCCTGCATCCTGAGCAGCAAGTTCTTGCCAGCTGAGCAAAGAACAAAGTGGTGTTTGGCTACTGGACAAGAGGCTTCCAAGAAAGCAGGCAGAGCAACCCTCCTGCTTCATCTAGACTCTTAGCCTGGGTTTAGGTCGGCTTTACTATATAGCGATGTTTAGAATGGTATTCTAATTGTAGAATCAGCTAAGAATAAAAGACACCGTTTTCTCTCAGTTGTCTGGAAGAATCAGATGCCCAAATGACTCCAGGAAAACAGTCTGACTGAAACAAAACAAAACAAGAAAAAACTTTTGTTATGGAAAATGTAACAGAAACAAAAGCACACACATATATAATATTTACATACATATCTATATGAAGAGAGTAGTATCAACCCCCATGTGTCCATCATCCAGTTTAAAAACTTATCAACTACCCAGTCTTGTTTCATACACCTGATTCAACATCCTCCCTGCCACCTCAGTATGTCTTAGTTGGTCATATCATTTAATCCTTATAGTCCAGAATATATGTCAAAAAATAAGGGGCTTTTTGAAAAAACATAATCATATTACCATTTTCACATCTAAAACTTTCTTTAATATCATCAAATATCTGGTCAGGGTTTAAATTTCCCAGATTTATCTTCTAGTAGGTGTTTTTGTTTATTTGTTTTAAATCAGTTTGTTTGAATCAGCACCAAAGTCCACACATGGTGATTGGCTGATGTCTCGTACATCTTTTTTAATCTATAGATTCACTCTGTAGCTTGTGCTGACTCTATTTTTTACCTTACAACTTGTTTATAAACTTATTTTACTAGGGAATGAAGGAGGTTATCTTAGATTGGGACTGAGAAGATACAGAGCCAGACTTCCTCTCTTCTTAGAACAGCTTGTCGTCTAGGACTTCCCTCAGAGATTACTGGACAGGAAGTGAAGGAGCAGTGCTCTGGAATCTTCAGAGGGAGAAAGGGCTGAGTGTCTTTGTTTCTCCTGACAGGAGAGCCTGTTACCCAAAGTCTGGAGAAAAGTTTACAGACATTCTCTGTGAACAGCATGGTCATAGAATGACTATGCCCTTTTCCTAGGAATTAAAGGAGCGCTTTTAAGCTTTGGGACATAGTATTTGCCTGCTGTGCAATAACTGCATCCTCAGCTTTATCTCCCAAATACTTTCTTTTTACTTCACTGGCAGCCTCTCTCCATTTAATGAGTTAGCAGCACTTACAGGGCTGTTTCACAGAAAGGAAAATATATTAGATTGAGGGTGAAAAATTTCATGGCTTCAGGATTATAACATCCTCAATCCCCAGGACCTTTTTGGAGATAATCCTCCATACTGACTTCGTTGCAGATGATGAGATGAACGCTTTTGCTCCATGTTCTTCCTCTCTCTTCCAAAATGGGTCATTGTCTTGGACTTTCAAGACCCACAGCAGGCTACCTGTTCCCTTGATCTAGGGGAAAGTACAGGCTACAGATAGGGAGTTACAAAGTCTGACTTCTTAGCAAGGCTAGCGGGGCAGCAGCTAGAAAAATGAACCCTGGACCAACAAGCCAGGTAGGTTGATAAGGGTCTCTCTTTTCTGCTCTTGTCTGCAGGGACTCAGTCATTTTCAAATAAGATTCTCCTTCTTCCCTCTGTTTTTGGTTCTTACGAATTTGACATCATACTATAAACTGAAATTACTCAGCTCTTAATGCCATTTTTAGTGAAGCATGACAATGAGGCCTTTCTTCTGGGTTTCCAATCCTTGCCTTGGCCTTCCAATCTTTGCTCTGGTTAAAAAAAAAAACAAAAAAAACATTGATAAGGTTGTATATTGTGCTGTGGTATCTGCATGATGAATTAATCCACATTCCTGTAACAGGGCTGGGAAGGCTACTAATGGGAACATACCATGACTACTACATTTTGATTTTTTATCTTGCCTACTGATTGTCAGAGTGGGGTCTCTCCTAGTCCATTGTCAAAGGTGAATCAAAGCCATATCTGTCTTGCCTTTCTCACAGTTCACTGGTGGGCGACAGTTGTAAAAATCTACATATAGCTACATTATCCCACTATATTAACACAGAACAAATCTGTGTTCCTTTTTAGTCTTTGCCTGTAATAAGCATGTAGCATCTAAATGATTATAATGAGAGTTTGTGTGTGTGTGTGTGTGTATATATATATGTCAGCTTTTCCTTTTTATTTCATGTTTAAGTATACAAATCATATGTGTACACACTAATGAATTTTCACAAAATGAAGAGTAAAATTTACATCCATGTAATCAACACCCAGATCAACAAACAGAACATCACTAAAACCTGGAAACCCATTGTGCCCCTTGGCAGTTACAGATGTTCCCCCAATCCCCTCATCCCCCATTCCAGGGTAACCATTATCCTGACTTCTAATAACCATAGCTTCCTTTATCTGGTGTTTATTATCCACAATATACGTATGTACTTGCTCACTCCTAAAATATACATTAAGTATCTTCAGAATTTCTAACTCATATCACTGTGAAAAATAGATCTAACCTAGAGTTCAGTGTTTGTTTATACTATGCCTGTTTGATTCTTTTTATTATGTATTTCTCAAATCTATCTATTTCTGTATATCTCTAGTCCTACCCTAACTTTAGGCCATGTCTTCATCCCTCACTTTTTTTTTTTTAAATCAATCTCATTGACAACCATTCTCTATTGTATATTAATACTTTAAATAATATGCTTTTGCTTCTTTTTTTCCTGATTTATAAATTGAAGATTTTCTCTATTGCTTTCCTAACAGGAAAGCAAGGATGTTATTCATACTTCTACCCTTCCATTTCTTCTCCAAATTATTATTATTTAACTTTTTAGGTCTTATTTTAATAATTAACCTTTTTGCATTGAATATAACAAAATACAAAAAGCTACGTAAGACATGTACTGCTTAGTGAATGTTACAAGATGAGTACCTTTGTGAGAGCCACATATCAGGAGATAGAAACTTGTCAGTAAACTGCTAGAACCCTCCATGTTCCCCATCCCAATCACAGCCCTTTAAGAGAAACCACTATTCTAACTGGAATGATAATTATTTTCTTTTATTTTCTCTAAAATTTTATTACCCAAGTTTGTGTTCCCAAATGCTATAGCTTAGCTCAGTTTTGCTTTGTTCTTTTTAAATTTTTATTGTGGTAACATATACAACACAAAACTTCCCATTTTAACCACTATCATGTGTACAATTCAGTGATACTAATCCATTCACAGTACTGGTGCTACTAATACCACCATCCATTACCAAAACTTTTTCATCACCCCAAACAGAAACTCTGTACCCAGTAAGCAATAAACTCCCCATTCTCAGCCCCTTGTAATTTATAATCCACTCTTTGTCTCTGTGTATTTGCTTATTCTAAATATTTCATATAATATTTGCCCTTTTTTGTCTGGCTTATTTCATGCAACATGCTTTCTTCAAAGTGCATCCATGTTGTAAGCATGTGTTAGCACTTCATTCCATTTTATGGCTGAATAATATCCCATTGTATGTATATACCACATCTTGTTTATCCATTCATCTGTTGGTGAACATTTGGATTGCCTCCACCTTTCAGCTATTGTGAATAATGCTGCTGTGAACATTGGTGTACAAATATCTGTTGAAGTCCCTGCTTTCAGTTCTTTAGTGTATATGTCTAGCAGTGGGAGTGGCATTGCCGGATCACGTGGTAATTCTATGTTTAACTTTCTGAGGAACCACAAAACTGTTTTCCACAGCAGCCATACCATTTTATATTCCCACAAATAGTGTATGAGGGTTCCTGTTTCTCCACATCCTCACCGACACTTGTTATTTTCTGGTTATTTATTTATTTATTTTTGTCTTGTTTTTTGTTTTTGTTTTTGTTTTAAATGAAAGCCATTCTAGGAGATATGAAATGGTACTCCCTTGTAGTTTTGATTTGCATTTCCCTAATGGCTAATGATTTTAAGCATCTTTTTGCGTGTTTTTTTGGCCATTTGTATATCTTCTTTGGAGAAATTATTCAAGTTCTTTGTCCATTCTTTAATTAGTGATAGTTTTTTTTTGTTTTTGTTTTTTTGCCTGTGTTTTTAAATGTCTTTTATGTCTCTCTTGACCTATAGATTCTTCTTCCTTCTCATTCTTTTCTTTGAAAATCATTCGTTGTAAAAAATATATATATATTTTAAAAATTTGGATTTTGCAGTTGTATTCCCATAGTGTACTTTGTATGTTTCCGTCCACTGTATTTTCTTTAAGTTGGTAATTGGTTCTAGAGGCTTAATCAAAACCAGTCTCCTTTTGTTTCTTTGTTTTGTTTTGTCAAGACTTCTTCATGATAAGTGTTAGGTTCCTCTTCAGAGGGCACATACTGTCTGGTTGCCTCTTTCTGTGATATTAGCAGCTACTGATTATCAGAGCATAGATCTGTTAGTTTATTAGTATTTGCAAAATGGTGATATTCTAATTCTTTCATTCCTTCTTCACTTATTTGCTAGAATAGTTATAAAACAAGAAACTTTTCCATATCTACTATTTGTTTATCCATTGGTATTGTTTATAAAGGAAAGGCAGACTAAATGTTTGATTCATTTTTCTTTATTTACCAGTTTTCAAAATAGAATGGGTTCCATAGTACTTTGCAAAGATGAGAAGCTTTTAAAAAAATCTATTTGATGTGTTTTGATCCATAGCCATTACTATTCTTATTGATGCTCCAGTTGTATCATCTTTGGCCAGTAGGAATCTCTTTAAGTTGTCTCTCAGGCCCTTTTATTCAGCTGTAGTTGTTGTTTGTTGTTTTTTGTTTTGTTTTGTTTTGTTTTGTTTGAGGTACTGGGGGTCGGGGATTGAACCCAGGACCTCATATGTGGGAAGCCAGCACTCAATCACTGAACTACATTGGCATCCCTGAGTTGGTTTTTTCATTTGTTTTGCTTGTTGTTTGTTTCTTAAGAGGCACTGGAAACTGAAATTGGGACCTCCCATATGGGAAGCAGGCTCTCAATTGCTTGAACCACATCTGCTCCCCAACTCTAGTTGTCTTTGATAGCTCCCTTGTTATCTGGTATAGTAAGATGTTCCAGGCTCATTATTATATCACATAATTATTGACTTGCTTCATACCATATTACATATAAAACATTCTCAGAATAATATCAACACTACTCCCAATAATATGATTATTAAAGATGGTTGAAAAATTTTTGCACATACTCTTGACACCCTCCCCACCTTTTTTTTTTTACAGTTATTTTTTTAAATTTATTTAAATATTTTTTTTAATTTTAAATAAATTTTTTTTTATTAGAGAAGTTGTAAGTTTACAGAAAAATCATGCAGAAACTACAGAGTTCCCATATACCCACCTCACACACATAGTTAATAATAATACCTATTATTAACACTTTGCATTAGTGTAGTACCTTTGTTACAGTTGATGAAAGAATATTATTATAATTATACTATTATAGTCCATGGTTTAACTTAGGGTTCACTGTTGGTGTTGTACAGTCCTATGTTTGTTAATTTTTATTCAACTAACTATACACATCCTAAAATTTCTCCCTTTTAGCCATACTCAAATATATAATTCAGTAGTGTTCATTATATTCACAATGTTGTGCTACCATCACCACCATCTATTACCAAAACTTTTTCATCAGACCAAACAGAAATTCTGTACCCTGCAAGCAATAAACTCATCATTCCCAGCCCCTGGTAACCTCTAATCTACTCTCTGTCTCCATGAATTTACTTATTCTATTAATTTTATATCAGTAAGATCATACAATACTTGTCCTTTTGTGTCTGGCTTATTTCACTCAATGTAATGTCCTCAAGGTTCATCCATGTTGTTGCTTGTATCAGAACTTTATTCCTTTTTATGGCTGATTAATATTCCATTGTATGTATAAACCACATTTCGTTTATCCACTCATTGGTTGACAGACAGTTGGGTTACTTCCATCTTTTACCAACTGTCAGTAAAGCCACTGTGAACATTACTGTGCAAATACTTGTTCGAGTCCCTGCTTTCAATCTCTTGGGTATATACCTAGTAGAGAGATTGCTGGGTCATATGATAATTCTGTACTTAGCTTCTAAAGAACAGCCAAACTGTCTTCCACAGCAGATATACCATTTTACATTCCCACCAGCAACAAATAAGTGTTCCCATTTCTCCACATCCTCTCCAATACTTGTGATTTTCTGTTTGTTTGTTTGTTTGTTTTTCTGTTTGGTTTTTTTTTTCCCCACTAGTAGCCATTCTAGTGGGTATGAAATGGTATCCCTTTAGAGCAAACTAAACCCAAAGCAAGCAGAAGGAAGAAATAAAGATTAGAGCAAAGATTGATAAAATAGAGTATAGTAAAAAAGGTAGAAAAAAAAAATCAATGAAACTAAAATTGCTTCCTTGAAAAGAAAAACGAGACTGACAAATCATTAGCTAAATTATCAAGAAGAAAAGGAGATTCAATTTACTAAATTTGGGACTACTAAATAAGGGACTACTGTTTGAGACAACATAAGCCAAAGCAATCGAAATAGTATGATATGTCTTTGGGATCTATTTGTTTATTAATGATCAATGGAACAGATTAGAGTACACACATATAGTTAATCAATTGATTTTCAGGAAAGGTAGAAAGACAATTCAGGTCATAAAGTATGATCTTTTTAAAAAAATGGTGCCGGGAAAACATCCATATGCATACATTGCCCCATCTATAAAAATTAATTCAAAATGGATCATGCCTAATATAAAACCTAAAACTATACAATTTCTAGAAGGAAAAATAGAAAAAAATATTTGTGGTCTTGGATTAGGCAAAGGTTTCTTAGATAAAATACTAAAAGCGCAATCCATAAGAGAACAAATTGCTAAACTGGACTTCATAAAATAAGATCTGTTCTTCAAAAGACACTAAGGAAATGAAAAGGCAAGCAACAGACTTGGAAAAATATTTGTAAAACATTTGCAGAATATATAAAGAACTCATAACTTTATAATAAGACGAAACAACTACATTTTAAAATGTGCAATAGATTTGAATGGACACTTCACAAATTACTTTATATGGATGGAAAAATAGCATGTGAAAAGATGTTCAACATGATTAGTCATTAAGGAAATGCACATTAAAACCACAGTGAGCTACAGCTATGGTTAAAAGAAAAAAGTCTGACCATACCAAGTATCATTGATGATGTAGAGCAACTGGAACTCTCATACATTGCTGGCCATTTGTATGAGTCTGAAGAGAAATGTCTAAAGTCATTTGCCCAAATGGGCAAAAGTCTCTTCAATTTAAAAATAATTGGATTGCTTGTCTTTTTGTTGTTGAGTTATAGGATTTCTTTTTATATTCTAAATATTAAACCCTTACTGGATATGTGGTTTCCAAATATTTTCTCCTATTCTATGGATTGTCTTTTTACTTGCATGATGAAGTCTTTTGCATAGAATATTTTAATTTTGATGAAGTCCCCAGTTATCTATTTTTTTCTTTTATTGCTCATGCTTCTGGTGTAAAGTTTGAAAAACCTTTGTCCAACACAAGGTCCTGAAGATGCTTTCCTGTGTTTTCCTTTAGGAATTTCATGGTTTTGTTTCTTATATTTAGTTCTTTGGTCTCTTTTGAGTTAATTTTCGTATCTAGTATGAGGTTAGGAGTCCACCTTCATTCTTTTGCATATGGATATTCAGTTTTCCCAGTACCATCTGTTGAAGAGACTTTCCCCATTGAGTGGACTTGGTGCCCTTGTCAAAAATCAGTTGGCCACAGATGTGAGGGTTCATTTTTGAATTCTCAGTTTGATTCCGTTTGTCTATTTGTCTGTCCTTGTGTTGGTACCATATTGTTTTGATTGCTCTGGCTTTTATAGTAAGTTTTAAAATCAGGAAGTATGAGTCCTCCAACTTTGTTTTTCTTTTCCAAAGATGGGTTTTGTTATTCAGGGCCTCATACACTTCCATGTAAGTTTGACGATTGACATTTCCATTTCTGCAAATAAGACTGTTGGAATTTTGATTGGAATTGTGTTGAATCTGTAAATCACTTTGGATAAAATTGGCATCTTAACAATATTTACTCTTCTAGTCCATGAGCATATGAATATCCTTTTGTTTAGCTCTTTGATTTCTTTTAACAATGTTTTATAGTTTTTCATGTATAAATCCTTTATATCCTTGTTAAATTTATTCCTAGGTATTTGATTCTTTGAGTTGCTATTGTAAATGGAATTTTTTTTTCTTAATTTCCTCTTCAGATTGTTCATTACTAGTGTATAAAAACACTTATTGATTTTTTGTGTGTTGATCTTGTACCTCCCTCCCCCCACTATACTAAATTCATTTATTAGCTCCAGAAGCTTTGTTGTAGATTTTTTGGGACTTTCTATATACAGTATCATGTCATCTGCAAATAGTGAAAGTTTTACTTCCTCCTTTCCAATTTGTATGCCTTTTATTTCTTATTCTTGCCTAACTGCTCTGGATAGAACTTCCAGTAAAATGTTGATTAGCATTTTTTGAAATGAGGATATAAATTTCTTGGTTTGCAATTGCTTTCTTTTAACAGCACAAATATTTTGCCCTACTGCCTTTTTGCCTACATGGTTTCTGATGAAAATTTGGCACTTAATCTGGGATTCCACTGGACATAACTCGTTGCTTTTCTCTTGGAGCTTTCAGAACTCTCTTTGTCCTTGGCATTAGACAGTTTGATTACCATGAGTCTCAGCATTGTTCTCTTAGAGCTTATCCTGTTTGGAGTTCATTGCCCTTCTTGAATTTGCATATATTTGTCCTTTGTTAAATTTGGGATGTTTTCTGCCATTATTTCTTTAAGTATTCCTTCCAGCCCTTTGACTCTTTCTTCTCTTTCTGGGAGCATTGTGTGTATATTCATACACTTGGTAGTGTCCCAAAGGTCTCTTAGGCTCTGTTTGCTTTTTTGAAATTCTTTTTTCTTTCTGTTCCTCATCCTGAATTATTTCAATGGTCTTGTCTTCAAGATCACTGATTCCTTCTTCTGCCACCTCCAATCTGGTGTTAAAACCCTCTAGAGAATTTTTTATTTCATTTGTTGTGGTCTTCAACTCCAGTATTTCTGCTTGGTTTCTATTGAGAATCTCAAAGAGATCTCATATTATTTATTCATTGTTTTCCTCATATTTTCTAGTTCTTTTTCTGTATTTTCCTTTATCATCGTGAGTATACTAAGGATATTTTTTAAAAGTCTTTGTCCGGAGTGCCCAAAGTCTGGTTGTTCTGAGTATAGCAAGAAGCTATATAAAACAACAGCTTCCTGCCAAACTGAAAGGGCTGCATCACACCAAAGAATGATGTGGACAAGTCCAGGTTGGTGGGTATATGTGTGTTTACTAGGGGGCTTATCTTCGGTGGCAGAAGAGACAACAGTTCTGACCTCTATCTTCCATGTCTACCAAGAAGTTAGTGGGTCTTTTACTATGATTGCTATGGACAAGTAAGGCATAAGCATAACTCTAAGAGAATGCAGCAATTTACTCAAGATTAATGGTACAAACAAGGCATGCAGGAATGCATTTGATCAAAGAAGTAGATGTTCGTATTGTTTGTGCAAGGAGAGACAGGTCAGATAGTTAGTTTTACTGACTTTAAGATATACTTATTTGCAAGTAATTGTTTCCTGAGGCACGTCTTGTGACTAGCTGAATCTAGCCTACAGTTTAATTTAAGGAAAGGGCAGTAGGAGTTGGGGGATGCTAAATTACCTATGCCACATTGGTCCTCTTTGTTGGTGATTTCTGGATTTTTATCTTGTTCCTTTATATCAGGTCGATCATTTCCTGTTTCTTTGTTTGTGTTATAATCTTTTGTTGCACACTGTATATTTTGATATACTAAATTAAGTTTGTATCAGCTAGTGATATGACAGAAATTTTCTTAAGTGACAGGAGCTAACAAAAACAAACAAACCAAAGCAAAAAGCACATTTGACAGTCTGCAAATTGGCTCTGCCTTGGCCTGCGCTCTGATTCAGAGTTTATCTGTCCTGTCAAGAAGATCAACCTAATGCAAATGTGAAGGACAGGGTCCTCTCCCTCTTTTTTTAGCCTCTTTCTTGTCCTGGGCTTGTGCTTACTTATGCCTTAGGAATTCCCCCATTTACAGGAATTCTGATGTCCCCTCTATTCCCTATGAAATACTTTCTTCCCCTCTAGGGTGCTCTGTTATATAACTTAAAGCAGGTAATCCTTTGCCCCAGGCTGCTTAGACTTCATTGTTTCTTATACTGTTTTACCTGTCTACAAGCTGCTGTTGCCTGCAAGTCAAGTTCTGGGAGGGCAAATCTACAATGAGTTTCTTGGTTCAATATTTCAGGCTGCAACCCAATAGATTGTCACTGAAATACAAGCACCCCAGTATGCACATGGGCATTAGTCTGTTCCCTCTGTAACAAAGCCAGGAAACCACGATGGGAGTACAGGCTGTCTCCACACTGCTCCTGGGAAGGGGTAAGAGAGAGGCCAGCAAGGTCACCACGACCATTTTTAAAAACGCATTTTCTTGATTTGGCTCTCACCCCATTATTGAACCCTTTAACTGTTTTCTGGAGTATTGAGGAAGATGACTGCCAGTTTTTTTCTAGTTGTTCAAAGACTCTGTGGGGGAATGACATCCTGAGCATCTTATGCTGCCATCTTGGCCAATCAGAAGCCCAGTTATGAATTTTGACAAATGCATACAACCATGTAACCACCACAATCAAGACAGAACATTTTTATCACTCCAAAATTTCCCTCTTCTACTTCTCACTTCCCTCCTCTCACCTCCAGGTCCTGGCAACCACTGATATATTTTCTTTTTTCTTTTTTTTTTTTTTAATTTTCAAAAAGGCTTTATTAAGGGACATGGGGAAAAAGTTAAAAGTATAAAATGAAACTCTTTGCCAGATCATACATTCTCCATCCTATTTTCATACTCTGCTCTCCATTTATCTAGACACTTGGGTTGCAACAAAACTTTAGAGACTGAGCCAATAAATTCCTGTTGTTAAGCCAACCCATTTTATGGTATTTGTTTTAGCACCTAAGAAGCTAAGATGTGGTGAAGGTCAGCTTCTCACCTTCAGAGTGATATGGTACTGTTTTAATTATCTATTATTGCATAAAAAATTATCCCAAAACTTAGTGGCCTACAACTATAATCATTTATCTCATAGTTTCTATGGATCAGGAATCTGAGAGCAGGTAAGCTCGGCAGTTTGATATATTTTCTTTCCCTATAATTTCATCTTTTCCAGAACATCTCATAAATGGAATCATAAAATATATAGCTTTTTAGTGTGGATTCCATCACTTAACATAATGCATTCATAGGTTGATGGACATTTGGGTTGTTTCCAGTTTTATGAATAAAATCAATATTAAACATTTAATACAGAATTTTGTCTGGATATATGTTTTCATTTTTCTTGGATAAATACCTAGGAATGGAATTGTTGGGTTATATGGTATGGTAAGTATATGTTTAACTGTGTAAGAAACTGTCAAACTTTTCCAAAGTGGTAGCTGTGCTTTGTTGTTGTTGTTGTTGTTGCTGTTGTTGTTGTTACAGGGGCCAGAGATTGAACCTGGGACCTTCTATGTGGGAAGCCGTTGCTCAACTACTGAGTCACATCAGCTTCCCTGAGTTGATGTTTTCATTTGTTTGCTTGTTGTTTTTGTTTTTGTTTTTTAAAGATATTTATTTTCTTTTATCCATTTTTATCCGTTCCCCCTTACCCCGCCCTGCCCCGTTTTTGCTGTTTTTGTGTCCATTCGCTGGGCAATTCTCTGTGTCTGTTTCCTGCCCTCTCTTCTCATCCTTCTCCTCCTGTCTTCACCAGGATTCGATCCTGGGAACCTCCAATGCGCCACCTTAGTTCCTGGTTTTTAGTGCATCTTGTCTTGGCTCTTCCTTGTGTCACTCTCCTGTTACATCATCATATTGCTGTGTGGCTTGGCGGGGCCTGATGGCGCATCCATGCGTGGGACCTGGGGGACTCACCTGCTCGCAGGGCCTGGTGGCCCAGGCACCTTCTATACTTTACTTTAGTTTTCCTGGGAGGTCCTGGGGATCAAACCCAGGTCCCTCCATATGGGAGATGGACACCCAACCATTTAAGCCACATCCACCCCCGCTTGATGTTTTTGTTTTTGGGAGGCACCAGGGACCAAACCCGGGACCTCCCATGTGGGAAACAGGTGCTCAACCGCTTGAGCCACATCCGCTCCCTGGCTATACCTTTTTTTTTTTTTTTTTTTTTTTTTGAGATTTATTTTTATTTATTTATTCCCCCTTGCTGCTTGTGCTTGCTGTGTCTATTTGCTTTGTGTTTTTCTGTGTCTGCTTGTCTCCCTTTTGTTGTGTCATCTTGCTGTGCCAGTTTACCACACCGCGTGGGCCATCAGCTCTCCACACCGCGTGGACCTGCGTACCTTCACCAGGAGGCCCCGGGAATAGAACCCAGGGCCTCCCACATGGTAAACAGGAGCCCAACCAATTGAGCCACAGTCGCTTCCCGGCTATACCATTTTTATTACCACCCGTGAGAGTTCCAGGTGCTCCACATCCTCACCAGCACTTAGTATTGTCAGTTTTGTAATTTCAGTGATTCTAATGGGTAATGCATTGTAGTTTTAATTTACATTTTCCTATTGACTTAATGGCTTTGAACATCTTTTCCTGTGCTTACACTGCCATCTGTATATCTACTTTTGTGATATGTCTGTCCAAATCTATTGCCCATTTTTTAAAAAGTGTATTGTGTTCTTATTATTGTGTCATGAGAATTTTTTTTTTAATTTGTAGAGTTACAGAAAAATGATGTAAAAAATGCAGCGTTCCCTTACACCCCCACCCCTCATTTTTAACACTTTGCATTAGTGTGGTACCTTTGTTACAGTTGATGAAAGAATATTAAAGTTGTACTGACTTTAGTCCATAGTTTACACTAGGGTGTTTTTTTCCCCCATATCCTTCCCTATTGTTACCATCTTGCATTAGTGTGGTATATTTGTTATAATTCATGAAAGAACATTATTATAATTGTATTATTAACTAGAGTCTATCATTTATACTTAGGGTTCACTGTATTGTATAGTCCTATGTTTCATCCTTTAATTTTTTTTCTAGTAACATATATATGATTTAACTTCCCATTTTAACCACATTCACGTATATAATTCAGTGCTGTTAATTACACTCACAAATTTAATGACCATCCATTTCCAAAACTTTATAAGCAAGCTACATAGAAATTCTGTACTAATTAAGCATTAACTCCCCATTCCCTATCCCCAACCCAGCCCCAGGTAACCTATATTCTATATTCTGACTCAATGAGTTTGATTATTCTAATTATTGCCCTTGTTTCAGGACTTCATTTTTATGGCTGAATAATATTCCATTGTATATATATACCCCATTTTGTTTATCCATTCATTAGTTGATGGACACTTGGATTGCTTCCATCTTTTGCCAATTATGAATAAAGCCGTTTTGGACATTGGTGTGCAAATATCTGTTCAAGTCCTGCTTTCACTTCTTTTGGGTATATACCTAGTGGAGGGATTGCTGGGTCATATGGTAATTCTACACTTAGCTTTCTGAGGAACAGCTAAACTGTTTTCCACAGTGGCTATACCATTTTACATTCCCACCAGCAATGAATGTCTTTATATGTTCTGGATATTAAACCCTTATCAGATATGTAGTTTCCAAATATTTTCTTCTACTGAGTAGGTTGTCTTTTCACTTTCATGGTAAAGTTCTTTGATGCACAAAAGTTTTTAATTTTGATGAGGTCAGGTTTATCTATAATTTTTTTTCTTTTGTTGATTGTGCTTTGGGTATAAAGTATAAGAAACCATGGCCTAACACAAGATCCTGAAGATGCTTCCCTACATTTTCTTCTAGGAGCTTTATACCAGTTCTTATATTTAGGTCTTTTATTCATTTTGAGTTACTTTTTATATATGATGTGAGAAAGGGATCCTTCTTCATTCTTTCGCAGATGGATATCCAATTCTTCCAGCACCATTTGTTGAAGAGACTTTGTTTTCCCAATTGAGTGGACTTGGCAACTTTGTCAAAAATCAATTGGCAGGGGTCGGATGTGGCTCAACTGGTTGGGCGTCCGTCTCCCATATGGAGGGACCCGGGTTCGATCCCCAGGACCTCCCGGTAAAAAAAAAAAAAGAAAAAAAAGAAAAAAAAGAAAAAAATCAATTGGCTGTAGATGTGAGGGTCTATTTCTGAACTCTTAATTCAATCCATTGGTATATATATCTATCCTTGTGCCAGTACCATGCTATTTTGCTCCCTCTAGTTTTATAATAAGCTTTAAAGTCAGGAAGTATGAGTCCTCCAACTTTGTTCTTCTTTTTCAAGATGTTCTTGGGTATTTGAGATCCCTTACCCTTCCAAATAATTTGATAATTGGCTTTTCCATTTCTGCAAAGGAGGCTATTAGAATTTTTATTAGGATTGAGTTGAACCTGAAAATCACTTTGGGTAGAACTGACATCTTAGCAATATTTAGTCTTCCAGTCCATGAGCTTGGGATGTCCTTCCATTTATTTAGGTCTTCTTTGATTTCTTTTAGCAAAGTTTTGTAGTTTTCCATGTATGTCATTTACATCCTCAATTAAATTTATTCCTAGATATTTGATTCTTTTAGTTGCTATTGTAAATGGAATTTTTTTCCTAGTTTCCTCCTCATATTGTTCATAGAAACACTAGTGATTTTTGTGTGTTGATTTTGTACCCTGCCACTGTGCTGAATTCATTTATTAGCTCCAGTAGCTTTGTTGTATATTTTTCAGGACTTTTTACATATAGGATCATGTCATCTGCATCTAGTGAAAATTTTACTTCCTCCTGTCCAATTTGTATGCCTTTTATTGTTTTTTCTTGCCTAACTGGCTAGAACTTCTGGTAAAATGTTGAGTAGCAGTGGTGACAGTGAGCATCCTTGTCTTGCAATCCTTGCAAGCTTGCAGTCCTTGACCACTGATTATGATGTTAGCTGTGGGTTTTTCATAAATGTCCTTTATCATATTGAGGAAATTTCCCTCTATTCCTGTTGTTCTAAGTGTCATTATCAATAAAGGATGCTGGATTTTCCAGATGCCTCTTCTGTGTCAATTGAGATGATCATGTTGTTTTTATCCCAGCGTTTTGTTAATGTGATGTATTACATCAATTGTTTTTCTTCTGTTGAACTATCCTTGCATACCTGGGATAAAACCCATTTGAGCATAATGTACAATTCTTTTAATGTGCTGTTGGATTTGATTTGCCAGTATTTTGTTGAAGATTTTTGCAGCTATAGTCATAAGATAAATTGGTCTGTAATTTTCTTTTCTTCTAGAATCTTTGTTATATTCTTCTTCTAGAATCCATCTGGCTTTGGTAGGAGGGTGATGTTGGCCTCATAGAGTGAGTTAGGTAGTGTTCCTTCCTGTTAAATTTTTTGTAAGAGTTTAAGCAGGATTGATATTAATTCTTCTTGGGATGATTGATAGACTTCACCTGTGAAGCCATATGCTCCTGGGCTTTTCTTTGTTGGTAGGTTTTTGATGACTGCTTTAGTCTCTTTACTTGTAAATGGTCTGTTGCGATCTGAGATCTTCAATTTCTTCTATAGTCAGTGTAGGTTGTTCATGTGTTTCTAGGAATTCGTCCATTTCATCTAGATTATCTAATTTGTTGGCATACAGGTGTTCATAGTATCCTTTTATGATCCTTTTATTTCTATAGGGTCATTGTTAATGCCCCCACTCTCATTTCTAATTTTATTTGCATCTTGTCTTTTTCTTTCTTCGTCTAGCTAAGGGGTTTGTCAGTTGTATTGATCTTTTCAAAGAACCAACTTTTGGTTTTGTTAAGTCTCTTTTTTGTGTGTGCTTAATTTCCTTTATTTCTGCTCTAATCTTTTTTTCTTTCCTTCTGCTTGCTTTGTTTTTCTTTTTCTAGTTCCTCCAGGTCTACATTTAGGTATTTGATTTTAGCTCTTTCTTCTTTTTTAATGTTTTCCTGTCAGCATTGCCTTTTCTGCATACCATAAGTTTTTTTGTTTGTTTGTTTTTAAAGGTTTATTTTATTTATTATTTATTCTTCCTCCTTGTTTGTTTTTGTGCTCGCTGTCTGCTCTCTGTGTCCATTTGCTGTGTCTGCTTGTCTTCTCTTCTTGTCTTCTCTTTAGGAGGCGCCGGGAACCAATCCTGGGACTTCCAATGTGGGATAAGCACTCAATCGCTTGAGCCACCTCAGCTTCCTGGTTTGCTGTGTCTCTCGTTGTCTCTCCACTTTGTCTCTCTTTGTTGTGCCACCTCTCCGTGCAGGTCAGCATGCTGCACGGGCCAGCTTGCCACATGGGCCAGCTAGCCTTCATCAGGAGGCCCCAGGAATCAAACCCACGACCTCCCAGATGGTAGATGGGAGCCCAATCGCTTGAGCCACATCCGCTTCCTGTCCCATGAGTTTCGATATGTTGTATTTTCATTTTCATTTGTCTCAAGATATTTACTGATTTACCTTAGGATTTCCTTTTTGACCCACTTTATATTTAAGAGTATGTTATTTTGGATTACACGAGCTTCTATATTTGTAAAAACCCATCAAACTGTCCACTAAGATCTGCATATTTACACTTATATAAATTGCAACCCCATAAAACAATAAATAATTAATAAATGATAGATACTGCACACTCTCACAGATGCTTAAATGTCATTCGCACTCCTGACATAGAGGTTCTAGTCTCTATCTGGATGCTCAGCCACATTAAATTGGTCCAGATGACTAACAAGGTTTTCATGCCTTCTGTGAGTCTAAGGTGTGAGGTCTAAGGTCTTAGAGAATTCCAGCCCCAAGAACTTCTGGCAGACTTCTGATTTTTGAGCCTTTGAGAAAATGATACTTTAATATCCTAAAAACCTTCGACATAAAATCACTCTGGCTACAACTGGCCTTGAAAGCAGAGTAATATGTGCATGTTGCATTTCTAGCCTGGGAAATGTCCCAAATGTTCACATACACATGACAGGTGGACCTTTGACAGTTCAGAATCCTAATGCCTTTGAGGCCCTTAGTTTGGAGTTTCTATTATCTTTTTGCTTCCCAGATACAAGCTTTATTCTAAGCTGATCTTCATGCCAAACTTGCTTCTTCCTTGAATGTGGAGTTCTTACATCATGGGACAGAAGTAATAACTTCACAATTCAACTCATTTTTAGTCAGTAAGTTCTTGAGTACCTAATCTGTAAAAAATACTGTACTAAAATCTGAGAAAATGTCATTTTTTTTCTAGTGCCAGGCTATTTTCTATCTACCTTGAAACTATAAATAAAAGAATCCTATGACCAAAAAAAAAGTATGTTATTTAACTTCCATATATTTATGTATTTTCCAGTCCTCTGCCTGTTACTGATTTCCAGCTTCATTCCATTATGGTCAGAGGAGATCTTGTAATAATTTCAATATTTTTAAATTTATTGAGACTTGTTTTGTGACCCAGCTAGTAGTTTGTCCTGGAGAACAATCCATGTGTACTTGAGAAGAATGTATTTCCTCCTCTTTGGGGTGGCAGTGTTCTGTATATGTCTGGTAGGTCTAATTCATTTATCATATTATTCAAATTCTGTTTCCTTATTGATCTTCTGTCTAGATATTCTATCTATTGATGAGAATGGTATATTGAAGTCTCAAACTATTATTGTAGAGGTGTCTATTTCTCACTTCAGTTTTACAGTGTCTGCCTCATGAATTTTGGGACACCCAGGTTGCATAAATATTAATGATTATTATATTTATGGTGGATTGTCCCTTTTATTAATATATAGTGTCCTCCTTTATCTCTTGTAACAGCTTTTGACTTAAAGTCTGTTTTGTCTAATTTTAGTATAGCTACCCCAGCTCTTTTTTCTTTACTGTTTGCATGGGGTTTTCATTTGCTTAAAGCTGCTGAAAACAATATACTAGAAATGGATTGGCTTTTACAATGTGGATTTATTAACTTATAAGCTTACAGTTCTGAGGCTGTGAAAATGTCCAAATCAAGGTTCATTGGGCGATGCTTTTCTCCCTGAAGACCAGCTGCGGCAATCTTAGACTCCTATCACGTGGCAAGGCACAGTGGTGGCGTCTATGGTCTCTCCATTCTCCTCTGGATCTTGTTGCTTTCACCTCCTGTCTTCCTCTGGTTTTCCCTTTCCCAATTCCACTGATTTCAGCTTCTTGCGTTCGTGACTTTCTCTCTCTGTGTCTGTGGGTCTCTCTCTGTATTCATCCCATTTATAAATGACCCACCTGGGTCATGCCCTACTGATGTAATCTAATCAAAAGGAAGGTGCCACCTACAATGGGTATACACCCACAGCAATGGATGAGCTCTAAGGACATGATCTTTCTTGGGGTCCATAAAAACCTCAGACTATCACACATGGAATATCTTTTTCCATCTTTCACTTTCAACCTATTTGTGTCTTTGGGTCTAAGGTGAGTCTCTTGTGAACAACATTTGGTTGAATCATGTTTTTTTATTCATTCTGCCAACTTGTGTCTTTTGACTGGGGAGTCGAATCCATTAACATTCAATATTGTCTTAGTTTGCTAAAGGCTGCCAAAGCAAAAATACCAGAAATAGGTTGGCTGTTATAATGGGAATTTATTAGGGTAAGATCTTACAGTTCCGTGGCTATGAAAATGTCCAAATCAAAGCATCATCAGAGATGTTGTCTCACCAAAAGTCACCTGCTGGCAGATCCTGGACTCCTGCCATATAGCTAGGCAAAATGGCGGCCGGACTCAGCCTTTTCCTCCAGGCTCACTTTCTCCCCAAGTTCAACTGTGGGTGATCAGGCATCTGGCTCATCTCTCCCTGGCCTCATCTATTCAGCTTTGGGCTGCTCTGCTGATTCCAGCCTCCAGCCTCTCTCAGCCTGTCGAGGTTTCTCTGTTTTTCTGTGGCCATAGGCAATCCTGTAGTCCTCTCTCACATGGCAGGGTAAAAATGGCAGCTCTCTTTCTCTGTGACATTTTTCTTTGTATGTTTCTCCCATTTATAAGTGCTCCAGGAAGAGGGCTGAGACCCACCCTGGGTCACACCTCACTGAAATACTCCATTCAAAGGCCTCTGACTGAATTCAGTCCAGTCAAAGGATCCCACACTCAAAGGAATGGATTAGCTCCAAGAACATGATCTTTTCTGAGATTCACAAAAACTTCATAGTCACAAGTATTATTACTGTAAAAATAGTACGTACCTCGGCCATTTTGTCCTTTGGTGTTTTAGTTTCTGTTTTTCATATTAATTTTTTTTTCAAGATTTATTTTATTTATTTCTCCCTGACCCCTCATTCTTTGCACTTGCTGTGTCCTGTGTCTTTAGAAGGCACCGGGAACTGAACTCGGGACCTCCATTGTGGGAGGGAGGCACCTAATCGCTTGAGCCACCTCTGTTCCCTGCTTTATTGTGTCTTTCATTATCTCTTTTCTTCTTGTGTCTCTTGTTGCATCAGCTTGCCATGCCTACCCATCACGTCAGCTCACTGTCTTGCTCGTTTTTTCTTTAGGAGGCACTAGGAACCTTTGCTCCCTGCTTTGTTGTGTGTCTCATTATGGGTTTCTTCTTGTGTCTCTTGTTGCATCATCTTGTTGTGTCAGCTTGCCATGCCTGCCCATCACGCCAGCTCTCTGTCTTCTTTAGGAGGCACTAGGAACCGAACCACGGACCTCCCATGTGGTAGGTGGGAGGTCGGAGGTCAGTTGCCTGAGCCACATCCACTTCTCTGCATATTAATTTTATTTATTTTACAATCTCTTAAAAATATAAAAATCATTCTGAGCTCATAAGGCCGTATGCTGTAGTCAGATGGCCCCTGAGTTAAACCTTTCTGCCTGACTGCCAAACTTTTTCTTGTACTTTGTTTTTTATGTCATTTATATGTAATTTTTTTTTCATCTCTTTTCCTTTATAGCAACCTCATTTCCTGTATAGTTGCTCTTTTGTGATGTATCTGATTGATCCCTTTCTCATTACTGTTTCTTTATATTTTTTTTTTTTTTTATTTTTTTATTTTTTTTTTAAAGATTTTATTTATTTATTCATTTATCCCCCCCCTGCTGCTTGCGCTCGCTGGGTCAGCCAACCACGCCGTGCGGGTGGGCCCGCCTTCACCAGGAGGCCCCGAGAACCGAACCCGGGGCCTCCCATATGGTAAACGGGAGCCCCACTGACCGAGCCACAGCCGCCTCCCCTCTTATATTTTTTAAATACTTTTTTTGTGATTACCTTGGGTTTTGTATTACTCACAACAAATATCATAACCTTCTAATTTGAAAAGATACCACCTTAACTTCAATAGCATACACGTTTTTTGCTCTCATATCCCTCCGTTTCTTCTCTATATATTGTTTTTTTTTCCCAAAGATTTATTTTTATTCATTTATTTCTCTCTCTCCCATCCCCCCATTGTTTGCACTCACTGTCTGCTCTCTGTGTCTGTTCATTGTGTGCTTGCCTCCTTTTTTTTTAGGAGGTACCTACCTTCCATGTGGGAGGGAGGCACCCAATGGCTTCAGCCACCTCTGCTCCCTGTATCTTGTTTTTGTCCCACATTACCTCTTTATATTTTGCATGTCCATTTTCAGGAAATATGACTTTTTCCTATTCGATTGTGTTCGGATTCTTATAGGAATTAAGGAGTAGAGTTGTATATTGAGGATTCAGTCCTCCTGGGTTTTGCATTTACCCTTTTAGTTACCCCTTAATGATGATCTTCATTTCTTCTACTACTCTAAGCCACTCTCTCCTGTCATTTCCTTTCAACCTGAAGAATTTCCTTTAGTAATTCTTGTAGGGCAGGTCTTTTGTTGACATGATATCTCAGTTTCTGTTTATCTGTGAATATTTTAATCTCTCCCTCATTTTTGAAGGACAGTTTTGCCAGATAAAGAATTTTTGGCTGGCAGTTTTTTCTTTTAGTATCTTACATATATCATACCACTGCCTTCTCACCTCCATGGTTTCTGATGAGAAATTGGTACTTGGACTTATTGAGGGTCCCTTGTATGTGACAAATCATTTTTCTCTTGCTGCTTTCAGAATTCTCTTTATCTTTGGCATTTGACATCCTGATTAGTATGGGTCTAGGAATAGGTCTATTATAATTTATTCTCTTTGGAGTATATTGCCCTTCTTAGACGTGGATATTTATGTCTTTCATGAGAGTTGAAAAATTTTCGGCCATTATTTCCTCAAATATTCTTTCTGCCTCTTTTTCCCTTCTCTTCTCCTTCTGGGATACCCATAACATTTATGTTTGTGCTGTCACGCAAATCTCAGATACTGCTCAATTTTTTCAGGGCAGCCAACTTTTATTTTGCCAAGTAAGAGTATTTAAAGTAAATAATATCTAGTATCAACAGCACTTCATAAAAGAAAGGACACTTTAATACCATAAAAGTTTGAATAACCTTGAAATAAAAATTAGAGTCCATAATCTTCTGTTAGCCTTTTTTTTTTTCCTTTGTGGACTGCTAAATATTTAGTCTGAGCCTAGAATTTCGGGCCGATTAGCTCAATCACTTCCTGAGGTCAGTGAGTATTAGAATCTGGGAGAGAAGGCATAGGTTCTGACACCTAGTAGAGGAATACACCCTTACAGACACCCAAGCACTAAACATATTGCTCATCAGGAATCTTAATCAATGTTATCTTAAAACAAAAACTTCCAAAACTAATGTAAAATCAAATAATCCCCCCTACTCTATAATAGAAATATTTGGTATACATGACTGCAATTGTTACAATTTGTCAAGGACATTAACCCCAAATCATAATCTCTATAATTATATAATCTATACCATAAACTACATAATTAAACTGTGAGCTTTTAATTCCCCAGAAGGTTTCATTCTCAATAGCCCATAGAAGATGATTAATAAATGTCTGTTGTGTGAAGAAGTGAATGTCACTTTAATCACTGAAAAACAAGTTTCTTCACAACATGAATAACTTCTCAATCCAGCACAAAATCTTAAGAAATCACTGGAACACAAATGGTAAAAGAGAAAAAAGATGATAGTGTTGATGGGGGGAGTGATGTGGAAGGGGACCCACTTATCTGATAAAAAATAACTAATTTGGCAGCCTATCTTGTAGCTATCTCATTCAAATAATAAAGCAATTAGAATTTAGGGTAATTAGAACAGTAATCATACACAATGATTTTTGTGTGAAAAAAAATCACATTAACTTAATCACATTCACTTTACTTTTTAGATGAACTAAGTAACATGGAAAGGCTTTAATATCCTGAAGGAATTTTAGACCTAAAGCATACAATAGAATGTTAACATGAACCTGAAAATACATTTACCTAATTATTTTGTACCATGAAAATGCTAAAGTAGAACCCTTTTATAAACAATGGGCTATAGTTAATAGTACAATAATAAAATATTCTTTCGTGAATTGTAACAAACGTAATTCAAAGTGTTAATAATAGGATAGTATATGGGAACTCTGTATTTTATGCGTGATTTTTCTGTCAACCTACAACCTCTCTAATAATATCAAATTCAAAATTAAGATTAGTTTATCAGGTTAAAGAATGTTTCTTTATCAGAAACTTTGGAAAGTAGTTTATGGAAGTTCTTTTTTCTTTTAAACTACCTTTAAAAAAAAAAAAATCTGATAGGTTGAATCAGAATTTGTAGAACTTTAGGTTTGGGGCTGATGATGTGCCTTAAAGTCGTGTTCAAATGTAAGTCACAAAGGCTACTTGAAACCATTGTACATATTTTTGCTATCGACTTTATCTACATAAATACTGTAATACGCAACTATAAATTTTTAAAATATCGGTGATTTTATATATATATAATATATGACATAGGAACATAAGTATCTAGTTTCTTGGATTCTTGAGAGTTCCAAGGTAACTGTTCTTTAGCGAGAGAAAACTTCTGATTGACTATAACTGAGAATTAAATTATATTAGAAGAAATAATGGGTACATTTAACGGTAAGTTTGAATACTTTTGCCAATTTTAAATAATCTGTTTTACTTAAATATATATGATGTATGGTCATTTTTTTCCTTCTAACCTATAAAACCCCAAACCATCTCACTTTAAAAATATATATTCCTTTCGGCCGGAACTGCCATCTTGCCGAAATTCACGAAAATGACAAACACAAAGGGAAAGCGGAGAGGAACCCAAATATATATATGTTTTCTAGGCCTTTTAGAAAACATGGAGTTGTTCCTTTGGCAACATAGATGCGAATCTACAAGAAAGGTAATATCATAGACATAAAGGGAATGGGCACTGTTCAGAAATGAATGCCCCACAAATGTTACCATGGCAAAACCAGAAGAGTCTACAGTGTTACCCAGCATGCTGTTGATATCATGGTAAACAAACAGGTTAAGGGCAAGATTCTTGTCAAGAGAACTAATGTACGTATTGAACATATTAAGCACTCTTAAGAGCCAAGATAGCTTCCTAAAACATGTGAAGGAAAATGATCAGAAAAAGAAGGAAGCCAAAGAGAAAAGTACCTGGGTCCAACTCAAGTGCCAGCCTGCGCCACCCAGAGAAGCACACTTTGTGAAAACCAATGGAAAAAGTCCTGAGCTACTGGAACCTATTCCCTATGAATTCATGGCATAAAAGGTATAATAAATAAATAAATAAATAAAAGACTTGTGGATTGTAAATATGTATGTGTGTGTGTGTGTATTTAACTGCTGTCTTAATTCATTTATTGTTCCTAGTTATTTTCAGTTTTTTTTTTTTTCATTCACAATCTAATTTAATTTACAATTTTGATATGCATTGGTTCTAATTTGTATTTTGCCTTTACTTTTTTTTTTTAAGTTTCCATGTATTTTATTTCTTTTTTTTTTTTTTACATTCTTTTAACTTTATTTTGTACATTTAATAATTGAAAATATAAACAATTAAAAACTAAAAAGTAAATACAGATGAATAAATATATACATTTCTCAATTAAATGTAATGGATACATATAATTTTTTTTTTTTTAATCAAACAATATATTACACAATATATTTGGTTCATAGTAACGCATTCATACGGTATTTGTCCTTTTGTGTCTGGCTTGCTTCACTCAACATAATGTCCTCCAGGTTCATCCATGTTGCCATATGCTTTATGACTTCATTTCTTCTTACAGCTGCATAATATTCCATCGTGTGAATAGACCACAGTTCGTTTATCCATTCATCTGTTGATGGACATCTGGGTTGTTTCCAACTTTTGGCAATGGTGAATAATGTTGCTTTGAATATCGGTGTGCAGGTGTCTGTTCGTGTCACTGCTCTCGGTTCTTCTGGGTATATACCCAGTAGTGGTATTGCAGGGTCATGTGGCAAGTCTATATTCAACTTCTTTAGGAACTGCCAAACAGTCCTCCATAGCGGTTGTACCATCCTGCATTCCCACCAACAGTAAAGAAGTGTTCTTATCTCTCCACATCCTCTCCAACACTTGTAGTTCTCTGTCTTTTTAATAGTGGCCATTCTGATAGGTGTGAAATGATATCTCATTGTAGTTTTGATTTGCATTTCCCTAATCATGAGTGATGTTGAGCATTTCTTCATGTGTTTTTTTGCCATTTGTATTTCTTCTTTGGAGAAATGTCTATTCAAGTCTTTGGCCCATTTTTTTAATTGGGTCATTTGTCTTTTTATTGTTGAGTTGTAACATCTCTTTATATATCCTGGATATTAAACTCTTATCAGATATGTGATTTCCAAATATGTTTTCCCATCGAGTTGGCTGTCTTTTCACCCTTCTGACAAAGTCCTGGGAGGTGCAAAAGTGTTTAATTTTGAGGAGGTCCCATTTATCTACTTTTTCTTTTGTTGCACGTGCTTTGGGTGTAAGGTCCAAGAAACCACCACCGCTACTACAAGGTCTTAAAGATGTTTCCCTATATTTTCTTTCAGTAGTTTTATGGTCCTGGCTTTTATATTTAGATCTTTGATCCATTTTGAGTTGATTCTTGTATAGGGAGTGAGATAGGGGTCCCTTTCATTCTTTTGGTTATAGATATCCAGTTCTCCCAACACCATTTGTTGAAGAGACTGTTTTTTCCCATCAGCATGGGCTTGGTAGGTTTGTCAAAAACCAGTTGACTGTATAGGTGAGGTTATATTTCGGGATTCTCAATTCTATTCCACTGATCGATATGTCTATCTTTATGCCAGTACCATGCTGTTTTGACCACTGTAGCTTTGTAATATGTTTCAAGGTCAGGCAGTGAAATTCCTCCCACATTGCTCTTCTTTTTTAGAATACTTTTGGCTATTCGGGTACACTTACCCTTCCAGATGAATTTGGTAATTGCCTTCTCTAATTCTGTAAAGTAAGCTGTTGGGATTTTGATTGGTATTGCATTGAATCTATAAATCAGTTTGGGCAAGATTGACATCTTCACCATATTTATTCTTCCAATCCATGAACACGAAATGTCTTTCCATTTGTTTAGGTCTTTTTAAATTTCTTTTAGCAGTGTTTTGTAGTTTTCTGCATATAGGTCCTGTACGTCTTTGGTTAAATTAACTCCTAGGTATTTGAGTCTTTTTGTTGCTATTGAAAATGGAATTTTCCTCCTGATTTCTTCCTCAGATTGTTCAGTATTAGTGTACAAAATCATTACTGATTTTTGCTTGTTCATCTTGTATCCTGCCACTTTGCTGAACTCATTTATTAGTTCAAGTAGCTTTCTTGTGGATACTTCAGGATTTTCTAAGTACAGGATCATGTCATCCGCAAACAGTGAGAGTTTTACTTCCTCTTTTCCTATTTGGATGCCTTTAATTTTTTCATCTTGTCTAATTGCCCTAGCTAGAACTTCTAGTACAATGTTGAATAATAATGGTGACAGTGGGCATCCTTGTCTTGTTCCTGATCTGAGGGGGAAAGCTTTCAACCTTTCCCCATTGAGTATGATGTTAGCTGTGGGTTTTTCATATATGCCTTTTATCATATTGAGGAATTTTCCTTTTATTCCTATCTTTTGAAGTATTTTTATCAAAAAAGGATGTTGGATTTTGTCAAATGCCTTTTCTGCATCTATTGAGATGATCATGTGGTTTTTTTCCTTCAATTTGTTAATGTGGTGTATTACATTGATTGATTTTCTTATGTTGAACCAGCCTTGCATACCAGAAATAAATCCCACTTGGCCGTGATGTATAAGTCTTGTGACGTGCTGTTGGATTCGATTTGCAAGTATTTTGTTGAGAATTTTTGCATCTATGTTCATAAGAGAGATTGGTCTGTAATTTTCTTTTCTTGTGGAATCTTTATCTGGCTTTGGTATTAGGGTGATATTGGCTTCATAAAATATGTTGGGTAATTTTCCCTCCTCTTCAATTTTTTGCAAGAGTTTAAACAGGATTGGTGTTAATTCTTTTAGAAATGCTTGGTAGAATTCACCTGTGAAGCCATCTGGTCCTGGACTTTTCTTTGCTGGGAGATTTTTGATGATGGATTCAATCTCCTTAGTTGTGACTGGTTTGTTAAGTTCTTGTATTTATTGTTGTGTCAGTGTAGGTTGGTTGTGTGTTTCTGGGAATTTGTCCATTTCATCTTGGTTGTCTAGTTTGTTGGCATATAGTTTCTCATAATATCCTCTTATGATTCTTTTTATTTCTGTGAGGTCATTTGTAATTTCCCCCCTTTCATTTCTGATTGTATTTATTTGCATCTTCTCTCTTTTTTTCTTTGTTAGTCTAGCGAGGGGTTTGTCAATTTTATTGATCTTCTCAAAGAACCAGCTTTTGGTCTTGTTGATTTTCTCTATTGTTCTTCTGTGTTCTCATTTTCATTTATTTCTGCTCTAATCTTTATTATTTCTTTCCTTCTGCTTGCTTTGGGATTGGTTTGCTCTTCTTTTTCTAGTTTCTCAAGTTGTTCAGTTAAATCTTTGAGTTTAGCTCTTTCTTGTTTTTTAATATAGGCATTTAGGGCTATAAATTTCCCTCTCAAGACTGCTTTCTCTGTATCCCATAAGTTTTGATACCTTGTGTTCTCATTTTCATTTGTCTCAATATATTTACTGATTTCACTTGCAATGTCTTCTTTGACCCACCGTATATTTAGGAGTGTGTTGTTCAGTCTCCATACATTTGCAAATTTACTTTTTTCCTGTCTGTTATTGATTTCTAGTTTCATTCCATTATGATCTGAGAAGGTGCTTTGTATAATTTCAATCTTTTTATAATTATTGAGAGCTGTATTGTGACCTAACATGTGGTCTATCCTGGAGTAAGAGCCATGGGCACTTGAGAAGAATGTATAACCCACTGAGTTTGGATGCAGTGTTCTATATATGTCTGTTAGGTCTAACTTGTTTATCATATCGTTCAAGTTCTCTGTTTCCTTGTTGATCTTCTGTCTAGTTGTTCTATCTAATGATGTGAGAGGGGTGTTGAAGTCTCCAGCGATTATTGTAGAAATGTCTATTTCTCCCTTCAGTTTTGCCAGAGTTTGTCTCATATATTTTGGGGCACCCTGGTTATCTACGCACCTCGTAGATATTTATGACTGTTATATCTTCCTGGAGGATCGTCCCTTTTATTAATATATAATGGCCTTCCGCATCTCTTATCACTTTTTTGCATTTGAAGTCTGTTTTGCCTGATATTAGTATAGCTACCCCTGCTCTTTTCTGTTTACTATTCGCGTGGAGTATCTTTTTCCAACCTTTTACTTTCAGCCGGTTTGTATCCCTGGGTCTGAGGTGAGTTTCTTGTAAGCAGCATATGGATGACTTGTGTTTTTTTATCCATTCTGTCAGCCTGTATCTTTTGATTGGGGAATTTAATCCATTCACATTCAGTGATATTACTGAAAATGCACTATTTATTTCCTCCATTTTATTCTTTGGTTTTCATATGTCATCTTATTTTTGTCTCTCTTTTTACTCTTTTGCTTATGCTTTCTGCTTTTCTTTCTTCTATACTCTCCTCCAAGCCTCTCTCTCCTGTCTTTTTCTTTTGGGTTCTAAGGCTTCCTTTAATATTTCCTGCAAAGGTGGATTCTTTTTTGCAAACTCTCTTAGTTTCTGTTTGTTTGTGAATACTTTATATTCACCTTCATATTTGAAGGACAGTTTTGCTGGATAAAGAATTCTTGGCTGGCAGTTTTTCTCTTTCAGTTTCCTAATTGTATCATACCACTGTCTTCTCGCCTCCATGGTTTCTGAAGAGAAATCTGCACTAAGTCTTACTGGACGTCCTTTGTACGTGATCGTTTGCTTCTCTCTTGCTGCTCTGAGAATTTTCTCTTTATCTTTTACGTGTCTTGGCGTAGGTCTATTTGGATTTATTCTCATTGGGGTACGGTGTGCTTCTTGGACATGTAAGTTCATTTCTTTCGTAAGAGTTGGGAAATTTTCAGCTATTATTCCCTCAAATACTCTTTCTGCCCCTCCCATATGGTAAACGGGAGCCCTACTGATTGAGCCACAGCCGCTTCCCGTATTGTGTCTTTCATTCCCATGAACTCCGTTACTTTTCTGTTCAGGATTTCAAATTCTTCTTTGCATTCGCTCAATGTCTTCTTGATGTCATTTATCTCTTTAACTATATTCTCTTTCATCTCATTAATTTGATTTTGGAAATTTGTGCTTATCTCATGGATTAGTTCTCTAAAATTCTGCATCTCTTCTGGGACTTTGCTATATTCCTTTTCTTGGGCCATGTCTTCTATTTTCTTAGTATGGCTCATAATTTTTTGGTGGTGCTTAGGCATCTGGTTAGTTTGTATTTTACTTAGATGCTCTATCTCTTTCTCTTTTATGGGGTTTTAGTGGCAGGAGGCTGTGAGTTACCACAGCTCTTTGATTTTTGGCTCAACCTTGATTGTTAGGATTGTTCTGCTGGTTGCTCAAAACTGGGCACTGGACCCAGTAATTGGTTATAGAGTCGTTTCCTAGGGCCTTGGGCAGGGAGACTGTAGAGGCCAGGAAAAGCCTCTCCTGCTTATTAATTTTCTTATGTGCACTTCCTTCGTCTGCCAGGAGATGGCACTTGTTGGCAGCTCTCAATTCAATGCCTGGTCAGAGCGTATGTGTTGTGACACAGACCAGATCAATGTGATAGAGCTTCTGTCTGGGTGCTAAGAGCCTAGTAACTCAAACTTTCTGAGACAGTTCTCCAGACTTCTCTGGTAGTGCCCCCCTTTTCCCAGCTAGGAAATATTTCCACTCCCTTCTGAATCCTCAACAATCAGTCCCTGTTAGTAGAGGAGGAGATTGGGAGGTTTGTATATCTTTAGCCCCTTGCAGGCTCCAAGGCAAACAATGGCACAGCCCCACCCAGCCTGGAACGGCTCCCTGGACAGGGCAGACCAAACCTGGGAGTCAAAAGCAGAGTCAACCCCAGGCTCTCTCTCATCTCTCCTGTGGAGTCCTCAACAGTTAGTCCAGGCTAGAAGAGAGGGAGGTTGCGAGGGTCAGATTTCTCCAGTACTTCCTAGGCTCCCAGGGCAAACCGCTGTGTGGAAGGGTCCGTGGGGCTCCGCAGCCCAAATTTGCAGGTCAGAACCTGAGTCAGCCTAAGCCTGTGTCCCTCTCTCTCCCCTCTCCAGGAGTGGTAGATCCCTGGAGCCCCCTTTGTCTGTGGTCGCAGGCCCAGAGGCCGGAGAATTCTAAAGAGTGTGGGGGAGGGTGCTGGCAGCAGCATAAGCTGCTACTTCCAACTCAGGGTTCTGTCATCATGATTTCCCTCTTTTGTCCCTCTCTCCTCTGGGTGGTGTGCAGCCTTCACCTGCTGTCCTAAACCCTAGAAGATCTTGTTCGGGGCTGTTTCAACTTGTCCTCTAGCTATTTTTCTGGAGAAGAGATTCCTGTGTCTTACTAGTCCACCATTTTCCCGGAAGTCCATATTTTCAGTTTTGAGTCTCTTTTTTCTGAACCAGTAGTGAATGCAAGGTTTCCAGTCTCAGTCTTTGAAGAAGAATATTACATAAACACTTAGCTTCAAATTTTTGCTTTTAAGATAAAGATCATATAATTCAGAGGAGGATATAATTCTTAATTTTCTCTTCAAAATACTTTCTCTACTAGTATCAGCCATGTACTATATTAGCCAAAAAGAGGGAAAAATCTTCCCATACCCTTTGATCTAGAATTGTGACTACTATTTGTCATGGATGTGTAGCTTTGCATTCAAGAGACATGACATTATGTCCTCCCCCAATTCTTTCAGTGTCCTCAGTTCAAGTGCATGTTGCTCCTTGGGCTAGAATTCCAGAACATTACATCTTTTTTTTTTTTTTCTCCCCTAAAGATTTATTTTATTTATTATCCCCCCCCCCACCTTGCTACTTGTGCTTGCTGTGTGTTTTTCTGTGTCTGCTTGTCTCTCTTTGTTGCATCATCTTGCTGTGCCAGCTCACCGCACCACACGGGCCAGCTTGCCTTCACCAGGAGGCCCTGGAAATCGAACCCAGGGCCTCCCATATGGTAAACAGGAGCCCAACCACTTGAGCCACATCTCCTTCCCCAGAACATTACATCTTAAGAGATCCATCGGAACTACTTTAAATCTAATATCACTTTGATCTAAATTTCCACTATTGGTTCCTTTAATGGATCAATTAAATATATCTATGAAGATGAGTACAAAGAAGTTACCACCCCTTCATTATTGACCTGGCTCACTTATAATTAAACAGAATGACATTCATAGTTTGTTTTGGTTGAAAACTGAAAACACAGAAGCCACATTTTCTTAATGGCATTACTGCTGTCAAGAAAAAAATCAAGGTCATACCAGAGTTTTCTTAGATTGTATTAAGAATTAATGTAGGGAAGCAGATGTGGCTTAAGTGATTGGGCTCCCACCTACCTCCTGGTGAAAAGCGAGCTGGCCCGTGCAGCGAGCTGGCCCACGTAGAGTGCTGGCACAGCAGGATTAAACAACAAAAAGAGACAGAAGAGAGACAATAAGAGACACAGCAGATCAGGGAGCTGAGGTGGCGCAAGAGGTCGAGCAGCCTCTCTCCACTCCAGAAGGTCCCAGGATTGGTTCCCAGTGCCGCCTAAAGAGAAGATAAGCAGACACAGAACACACAGAGAGCAGAAAGTGAGTGCAAAATACTCGGGGGGGCGGGGAGGGGGATAAATAAATAAATCTTAAAAAAAGAAAAAGAATGTAGTTTAATCACAACCAATTTACTTTCTAGGTTAACTAAGTAATATGAAGAGGTAATAATTTTTCTTTGAAACTTATAAGTACAATCTGTGTATACATGATTTTGAGAATAATTTAATATGTTATCTTGAACGTATAACTATCTTCTATATAACAGGAAAAAAAAAACTATATTCTAATGTCCTTGTCCTTATTGTAAATTTTAAGAAATGATTCCTTACAAGACCAAAATAACCCACAGGCCACGAGGATGGTTTTTCTTTATCTTTTTTTTTGTTGGTGGTGGTGGTGGTTGTTTGTTTTTTGGTTTTGTTTAAACAAATGTACACCACGATGTTTCAACTAGTAAAGCAAATGCTATGAATATGAAAGCTGCAGTTTGCATTATACCACATCTAGAACCTAGGGGATGTGAATTAGACAGAAGTGGTATTCATTCTAATTAAACAATCAGGTAACATAACAAGTTAGTTTGCAGCATCCAGACTGTCCATTTAAGTTTCTTTTTTCTTAATGATCAGAGGTCACATGTTGCCTCCAGTCTATTCATTGTGTTTTGTGTGAGACCCATCACAGAGTGGGAACATTTTAGATCCCCAACAACAGCAATACACAGCTTTATCTCTCAAATCCTCCATGTCAAAAGCCTATATTGCGGGAAGCGGCTGTGGCTCAATCAGTAGGGCTCCCGTTTACCATATGGGAGGCCCCGGGTTCGGTTCCCGGGGCCTCCTGGTGAAGGCAAGCCCGCCCGCACAGCGTGGTTAGCTGACCCAGTGAGCACAAGCAGCAAGGGGGCGATAAATGAATAAATAAATAAAATCTTAAAAAAAAAAAAAAAAAAAGCCTATATTGCCTTGGGGTTGTCTTTCTGGATGTAAAGATTCACCATAGCTTTGTTGCAATGATCTTTAACATAAAATCTTGATGTTAAAGGTTATCTTTGTAAACTAGATAACCAATTGCAGCTATTCCAATAGCAATAATAACTACTGTGATCCATTCACCTCTTATGCTAGAATTGGAAGTCAAACTCATGGTATCATTGCTTGCAAGACACAGGATACTGAGCACAAACAAGGCTCACAAACACAACCAGAGTCAAGGTGCAAGACGCATACTAAGGACACCAATGTCATCAGGCTGTTCTACATGCTCTTTTTTTTTCCTTTTCTTTTCTCTATCTGTTCTTTTGGGTGTATGATTTTGATTACTCTGTCTTCTAGTTCACTGATTCTTTCTTCTGCCTGTTCAAATCTGCTGTTTTATGCCTCTAGTGTATTTTTAATCTCCTTTATTGTGCCTTTCATTCTCATAATTTCTGTTGTTTCTTTTTAAACTTTCATATTATTCTTTATGCTCCCACATTGTCTTAATATCCTTTAGCTCTATATCCATATTTTCCTTCATCTTCTTGAATTGATTTAGGAGATTTGTTTGAACTTCTTTGATTAGTTGTTCCAAATTCTGTTTCCTCTGAGGTTTTAGTTTGTTCCTTTGACTAGACATATCTTCCTGTTTCTTATTATAGCTTGTAATTTTTTGCTGATGTCTGAGCATCTGATTACTTTGATGTGTAAACTCTGAAGGTCAGTTTGCCCTCTTGCCTAGGGCTTTATTGTTGATTGTCTTTGTGTTAAGGCTCTCCTTTGACTCTTAGTCGAATTTTTTCTGGACCTTTAAAGTAGCCTGTGCTTAACTGTTCAGATTTTCTTAGCTCTTCTTCATCTGATTCTTGTCCTGGATATGCAGTACAATTTTTAAGATTATACTTTTTGTGTAATTGTTTTACCTCCAGGAGAGAGCTGCCTTTCTTTGGGGCCTTCTCTTGTAATCTTAATCTGTTCTGTTTGTTTTTGTGCAGAAGTTTCTCCCCAGCTCCTATAATTTGTTTAAATTTACTTCCTCACTCAGTGCCCCCTTTTCCTTACACTTTTCAGTTCAGGGACCATCCTGTCTCACAGCAGTTCATTCTCTGCTCCTCTCTCTTTTTCTTTGAGGCTTTTCTGCTTTCAGGTTTTTCCCGGTTAGGCTATCCTGCCCTGGGAACCCAAAATGGGTCAATCTGGAAAAATGCATTTTGTGTTTACGTGGTCCAGCCAACAGAAAGTGGATTGAATGTGTACAGCTCTTGCCATCAGTTCTTCCCTGGTCTGTCATTCTTCTTCCTCCAGGGCCCTTTTGTATGCAACATGCCTCAGCAACTTGTGTTTCACCCGGAGTCTCTGTGGACTTGGTTCCCTGTGCTGGGATATGCATGGTGTTCTAACTCACTGCTGTGAATGGCTCTATAGACTGCATCTCCATCAAGAGGGATCCAAACCATACTGCCTCTGCACAATTTCCAAGCTGCACAGGACCAAGTGAGCAGGAGGGTTCTGGACTGACAGGACCAAGATGAAAATTTCTTACCTGATCCTGGAGATTTTTTTTCTTCTCCAGCAATTAAAGAGTCCTTCAGTCTCTGTCTTCTGCAAGAGTTCTAATCAAGTGGAAATTGTCCTTTTATTTGTTGCTTCTTAGGGGAGTCTTTCCCAGGGGATGTCTTGTATCACAATGTTGATGCAACTCCTCATGATAATTTTTTTATATTCTGGATACAAGTACCTTATCAGATGTGCATTTGACAAATATTTCCTCCCAGTCTGTGGATTATCTTTTCATTTCTGAACAGTATCTTTCAAAGAGCAGAACGTTTTTATTTTGATGAATCCCACCAATTTTTTCTTTCATGGTTTATATTAGTTTTCTACTGCTGCATAATAAATTATCACCAATTTGATGACTTAAAACAACCTACATGTATTATCTCACATTTTCCATGGGTTTGGAATCCAGGTTAACTGGGTCCTCTGCCCAAGATTATAACAGGCTGAAATAAACTTTCTGGCAGAGCCGCATTCTTTTCTGTAGTCTAATGGTCTTCTCCTAAGTTTATATTATGTTCCACTGAATTCAGTTCCTTGCAAGTGTAGCTGTAAAGTGGCATTTCCTTGTGGTTTCAATTTGCATTTCCCTAATGGCTAATGATGTCGAGTATGTTTTCATGTCCTTATTGACCATTTGTATATCTTCTGTGGGGAAATGCCTATTCAGATACTTTGTCTATCTTTTAAATGGGTTATTTGTCTTTTTGTTGAGTCTTAAGAGTTTTTTATATATTCTGGATACTAAACCTTTATCAGACATTTGATTTGCAAATATTTTCTCACATTGTATGGATTGTCTTTTTACTTTCTCGATAGTATCCTTTGAAGCACAAAAGTTTTTAATTTTGGTGAAGTCCATTTCATCTATTTTTCTCTTTGATTGCTTTTGCTTTGCATGCCTTATGTAAGAAATCATCTAATCTAGTGTCACAAAGATTTACAGCTGTGTTTTCTTCTAGGAGTTTTATAGTTTTATTTTTCACATTTAGGTCTTTATTCATTTTTAGTTCATTTTTATATGGTGTGAGGTAGGGGTCCAACTTCATTCCTTTGTACATGACTCTCCCATTGTCCCAACACCATTTGTTGAAGAGGGTATTATTTATATTATTATCGATAAACTCATTGAATTTATTTCTGGACTTTTAGTTCTATTCCATTGATCTATATAGCTGTCCTTATGCCAGTACCACACTGTTTTGAGTGCTGTAGCTTTGTAATAAGTTTTGAAATCATGAAGTTAATTCTTCCAACTTTGTTCTTTTTCAAGATTGTTTTGGCTATTCAGGGTCCCTTTCCATTCCACATTAATTTTAGGATCAGCTTTTCCATTTCTGCATAAAAGTCCTTTAGGATTGTGAGAGAGATTGCATTGAATTTGTAGATTGCTTTGGGTAGTATTGCCATCTTAACAATACTGTGTTTTCCAGCCCATGAACAAAAGATGTCTTTCCATTTATTTAGATCTTCTTTAGTTTCTTTCATCAGTTTTCTTCTGTAATACCCAGGGTAATCACTATGAAGAAAAAACTAATAAATATACAGAAAAAGAAATGAGGAGGGAATCAAAGCAGTACACGTTTAAAAAATAAGTTAATCTCAAAAAAAGGTGGTAATGAAGGAATTAAGGAAGAACAAAGATGTAAGGTACATTGAAAACAAATAGCAAAATGGCAGAAGTAAGTCCATCCTTATTAATAATTGCTTTAAATGTAAATGGATTAAACTCTGATTATAAGGCAGAGATTGGCAAGTGGGATTAAAAATAATCCAGCTGCTATCTACAAGTAACTCAGTTTACATTTGATTGCAAAGATACTCCATACAAATAGTAACTTAAAGATAGCTGGGGCTAGCTATACTATTTTAGATAAAATAGACTTTAAGACAAAAATTGTTTCAAGAGACAAAAGAAAGATAGTATGTATTGATAAAAGTGTTAATCCACCAAGAAACTGAAACAGTTATAAACATATGTGTACTAACAATAGAACCCCAAAATATATGAAGCAAATCTAATAGAACTGAAGGGAGAAATACTATAGTAATATAGTTGGAGAATTCAGTACCCCACTTTCAGAAATGGATAGAACAACTAGACATAAAATCAGTAAGGAAATAGAGGACTTTGAACAACAGTATAAACTAGCTAGACCTAATATATTTAAAACAACACTCCACCCCAACAGCAGCAGAATACGTATTTTTTTCCCAAATGCACCTAGAACATTCTCCAGGATAGACCACAAAACAAGTCAAGATTGAAATCAGAGAAAGTGCCTTCTCCCACCATAATGGAATGAAAGTAGAGATCAAGAAGAGATAAGTTTGAAAAATCACAAAATTGTGAAAATTAAACAGTACACCCTTTTTTTTAAACTTTATTTTATACATTTAATAATTAAAAATATAAACAAAAAGTAAAAAGAAAACACAGGTGAATAAAAACATTTCTCAATTAAATGTTAAACAGTATACTTTTAAACAGCCATTTCTAAGAAGAAATTAGAAGTGAAATAAGTTAATAGCTTGAGACAAGTGAAAATGAAACAATGTATGAAAACTTTAAGGGATGCAGCAAAAGCAGTGCTCAGCAGGAAATTCATAGCTGTAAACACCTAAATTACAATAAAGATTCCAAAATCAATAACCTAACTTTATACCTTAAGAAACTAGAAAAGGAAGAGCAAGCTAAACCCAAAGCTAGCATAATGAAGGAAACAATTAAGATTAGAGGTAAATGAAAGAGAAAAACAATAGAATTGATGAAACCAAAAGTGTTTTTTTTTTTTTTAAAGTCAACAAAATTGACAAATTCTTAACTTTCCTGACCAAGAAAAAAAGAAGACTCAAATCACTAAAATCAGAAATAAAAGTGCTGATATTACTACAGACCTTATAGAAATGAAAAGGATTATTAGAAAATACTATGAACAATTGTACACCAACAAATTAGAGAACCTAAATGAAATGGACAAATTCCTAGAAAAACACTTACTAACAGAATTGTCTCACATACTAACAAATTGTCTCAAGAAATAGATTATACGAGCAGACTTTGTATAGAGAGATTGAATCACTACTCCAAAACTTTTCAATAAAGAAAACCCCTTTAAGGACATCTGAGTTGTTTCTAGTTTGGGGGTATAAAGTGTCTATGAACTTTTTGTGTGAACATAAGTTTTCATTTCTCTGGGATAAATGACCAAAAGTGTGGTTGCTGGGTCATATGATAGTGGCATGTTTAGTTTTAAATGGAAATGCCAAACTGTTTTCCTGAGTGGCTGTGATATCTTGTTGTGGTTTTAATTTATATTACCCTAATGGCTAATGATGTTGTATATCTTCTCATGTGCTTGTTTGCCATCCACCTATCCTCTTTTTTGAAGTATCTGTTAATGTCTTTTGCCCATTTTCTAATTGGATTCTTGGTGTGGGTTTTTTGTTTGTTTTTACTGTTGATTTTGAAAGTTTTCTTTATTCTAGATATTAGTGCTTTGTTGAAAATGTGGTTTGCAAATATTTGCTCCCACTCTATAGCTTGTCTTTTCAGCCTCTTAGCAGGATTTTTTTGCAGAGTAAAAGTTTAATTTTGATGTCCAGCTTATCAGTATTTCTTTTTATGAATCATGCTTTTGATGTCAAGCCTAAGAACTCTTTGCCTAGACCTAAATAGGTTTTCTCCCATTTTTTCTAAAAGTTCTATAATTTTATGTTTAGGTCCATGATTCATTTTGAGTTCATTTTTATATAAGGGGTAAGGTTTAGTTGAAGGGTTTGTTTGTTTGTTTGTTTGTTTGTTTGTTTGTTTGTTTTTGCCTCTGGATGCCAGGACCCATTTATGTAAAGGCTGTCTTTCCTCCATTGAATTGCTTTTGTACCATCAGCAAAAATCAGTTGGGCATATTTGTGTGGATTTATCTCTGGGTTCTCAATTGTATTCCACTTATCGTTGTGTCTATCACCCATCAATACCACACTGTCTTGATCATTGTACCTATACAATAGGCCTTAGTATCAGGTAGAGTGATTCTTCCCACTCTATTCCTTTTCAAATTTATTTTAATGTTTTTCTATAAATTTTAGAATAAGCTTGCCTACAAAAATATCTTGCTAGAATTTTGATAGAAATTGGGTTTAACCTATAGGCCAGTTTTGGGGAAAATGATATCTTCACAACATTGAGTCTTCTAATCCATGGATATAAAATATCTCTCCATTTATTTAGATTTTTAAAAAATTTCTTTCATCAACATCTTGTAGTTTTAAGCATATAGATGCTATGCATGTTAAGTTTATATGCATTTCATTTCTTTTGGAGTGATTGTAAAATAGTATTGTGTTTTAATTTGGCTTCTACATGCTCATTGTTAGTATGTAGAAATAAGTTATTTTTTATATTGATCTGATATCTAGTGATCAGATATTAGCTTTAGGATTTTTTTTTTTTTTTTTTTTTTTTTTTTGTAGATTCCTTAGGATTTTCTATGTAGATAATCATGCCATCTGCAAATAGGGGCAGATTTCTTACTCTAAATCTGTATGACTTTTCTTTTTCTTCAGTTATTGCAGTAGCTAGAGCTACAGTACTCTGTTCACTAAGAGTAGTAAGAGCAGACATCCTGGTCTTGTTTCTACTCGTGGAGGGTAAGCATCAAGTCTTTCAACATTAAGTATGATGTTAGCTATAGGTTTTTTTGTAGATATTTTTTGCCAAGGTTATTTCTCTTCTATTCCTAATTTTCTGATAATTTTTATCATGAATGAGTTTTGAATTTTGACAGGTGCTTTTTGTGATAATTGATATGATCATGTGATTTTCTTCTTTAGCCTGTTGATATGATGGGTTATAGTGATTTATTTTCAAATATTGAACTAGATTTTTATACCTGGAATAAATCCCACTTGGTCTTACTATATACTTCTTTTTTTATGCGATGCTAGATTTGATTTGATATTATGGTGAGGATTTTTGCATCTTAATTCATGAGATCTATTGGTCTCTAGCTTTCTTTTCTGTACTGTCTTTGTCTGGTTTGGGTTATGAGCATAAAACTAGCCTTATAAAATGAGTTGGGAAGTCTTTCTTCCTCTTCTGTTTTCTCGTAAAGAGTGTGTAAAATTGGTATTAATTCTGCTTTGGTAGAACGTGAAGAGCTAGAACCATCTTGAAAAAGAACAAAATTGGACGACTCTCACTTCTTTTTTTTTTTTTTTTTTTTTTATAAATATATATGCATATATGTGTATTTGCTTACAAAAATGTTATTTATATATATATATATACATATATTTCAAGAGGTGCTTAGATTACCCAAAATATTACACGGAACCCACTGGGATTCCCATGTTGCCCACCTCCCACACCTCTCACCACAAAACTAATTACAGAGGGACGGGTGTGACTCAAATGGTTGGGCGTCCATCTCCCATATGGAAGGACCTGGGTTCCATCTCTGGGACCTCCCATAAAAAAAGAAAAAAAAAAAAAAAAAAAAAAACACAACTAATTACAAAGCTACTGTAATCAAGACAGTGTATATAAGCACAAGAACAGATATTATAGACCAATGGATTAGAATTGACAACCCAGAAATAAACCCATATATGTGACCAGTTGATTTTTGACAAGGGTGTCAAGTCCATTCAATGGGAAACAATAGTCTCTTCAACAAATGGTGCTGGGAAAACTGGATATCCATATACAAAAAGAATGAAAGTGGACCCGTACCTCATACCATGTTTAAAAATTAACTGAAAATGGATAAGCAGCCTAAATATAAGAGCTAAAACTATAAAACTCTTAGAGGAAAACAGGGAAATAGCTGCAGGACTTCATATAAGGCAATGGATTCTTAGACTTTATACAGAAAGCATGAGCAACAGCAACAACAACAACAAAAAAACTGGACTTCTTCAAAATTATAACCTTTCGTGCATCCTAGGACATTATCAAGAAAGTGAAAAGACAACCAACAGAATGGGTGAAATATGTGGAAACTATATTTCTAATAAGGGTTTAATACCCAGAATATATAAAGAATTCCTCCAACTCAGCATAAACAACAACAACAAAAGACAAGTAACTTAATTTTTAAAAATAGGCAAAGGACTCTGTAGCAGTTTGATATTATTGATGAATTTCAAAAGAAAATATCAGGTTATTTTGTAAACTGGCCTTTTCCTCTGGGTATTAGAGTGTATTGGATTCAGAGGTTTCATTTTCATTAGATTAAATAATGATTAAGGATTTGATTGGGCCACGTCAGTAGGGTGTTGAGTGCCCGCCCCCACCAAGGGGGCAGGGACTCACTGAGAAACTGCAAGGCAGAGAAGGGAGGCTGGAGTTTTAAGCTGGAGCCTGAGACGTCAACACGTGGGAGAGAGCAGAGCACCTGAGCACAGAGTGAATGAAGTCCCGGGAAAGAGACAAAGCCTAGAGAGCCTGAGAGTCTATAGCTGACCTTGTGGAGAGAATAGAGCAGCTGAGCTTGGAGAGAAACAAGCCCGCGGAGAGAGATGAGACTTATTCCAGCCTACAGCTGATATTGGAAGAAGCTGGGACCAGAGTCTTAAGAGGAAGAGGAAGGTTGAATGTTGGCAGCCATCTTGTTCCAACAAGATGGGATCGAACCCGGGTTTGATATGATACCGTATGATATGATAGGCGGATGCCCAATCACTTGAGCTACATCTGCTTTCCACATGGGTATTATTTTAAAAATAAAAAATGTTTGCTGACAAGGATGCAGTAGAGAACACTTGTACATTGTTGGTGGGAATGTAAAATGGTGTAGCTACTGTGGAAAACAGTTTGGCAGTTTCTCAGAAAGTTAAACATAGAATTACCATATGACCCAGGAATCCCACTTCTAGGGCAGGGTTTGTGTGTGTGTGTGTGTGTGTGTGTATGTGTGTATGAAAGAATTGAAAGTTGGGGGTTGGGTAGATATTGTACACCAATGTTCATAGTAGCATTATTCACAGTAGCTAAAAGATGGAAGCAACTCAAATGTCCATCAGCTGGTGAATGATTAAACAAAATGTGGTAAGTACATACAATGAAGTCTTAGCCTTTAACCATAATGAAATTTTGATGCATGTATGTCATATCACTACATGGATGAATCTTAATGACATCTTGTTGAGTGAAATAAGTCATACACAAAGGAACAGATATTATATGTTTCCACTTATATGAAACAGCTAGAATATACAAACTCGTGGAGACAGAAAGTAGCTTACAGTTTACAGGGGCTAAAAAAATAGACAGTTCATGCATAATAGGGTTTCTGTTTGGGGTGATGGGAAAGTTCTGAGTTCTGGTAATAGATGGTGATGAAAGGTAATAGATGGTGATTCACAACATTGTGAATTTGATTAATCTCACTGAATGGTATCCTTGGGTGTGGTTGTTACAGGAAATTTTATTTTGCATGTATCATTCTACAAAGTAAAAAAATTTTGGTAGACTTCTCTAGCAAAAGCATTAGAGCCTGAAGATTGCTTTTTTGGAGAGCTTTTAAATTATGAATTCAAGTTTTTAAATGGTTTTAGGACTGTTGAAAGTAGTCTTATAAATTGTCAGGTTTATGTGTGTAAAGTTATTCATAGCATTCCCTTTTTATTCTTTTTTCAGAATCTGTAATGATATGCCCTGATTCATTCCTGATATTGGTGATTTTTGTCATCTCTCTTTTTATCCTTGTCATTCTTCGTAGAGGTTTATCTATTTTATTGATTCTTCTGAAAAAAACAGCTTTTTGCACCATTGATTTTCTCCATTATTTTCCTGTTTTGAGTGTTGTTGCTTTCTCCTTTTTATTATGTCCTTTCTTCCACTTGCTTTGGGTATATTTTGCTCTTGTTTCTCTAGTTTCTTGAGATAGGAAATTAAATTATTGATTTGAGACCTTTTCTCTTTTCTAATATAAACTTAGAACTGTAAATTTCCCTCTCAGCACTGCTTTTGCTGTGTCCCATATATTTTTATATGCTGTATTTTCATTTTCGTTTACTTCTGTGATTTTTAATTTTCTCTTGCATTATTGAAGTGGTTGTTTGGTTTCTAAGTGTATGGAGATTTTCCATCTTCTGTTATTGATTTGTGGCTTGATTCCATTATGGTCAAATATTATATTCTGTATGGTTTCAGTTCTTTAAATTTGTTGAGGTTTTTTTATGGCCCAGGATACAGTCTATCTTGGTGAATCTTCAATGGGCACTTGACCAAAAAAAAATGTATTCTGTTGTAGTGTAAAGTATTCTATATATGTCAATTGGATCTTGTTGATTGATTGGGTTGTTAACTTCTATATCTTTGCTGATATTCTGTCTAATAACTATCCATTGCTGAGAGTAAGTGTTGAAGTTTCCAATTACAGTTGTGACTTGGCTGTGTCTCTCATTTCATCTCTGTCAGTTTTGTCTTCTTGTATTTTGAGACTCTATTGTTTGGTGCATTCACATTTAGAATTGTTGTTTGGTCCCATTGGAGTGATCATTTTATTATACAATTTCTTTGTCTCTGGTAATTTTCTTTGCTCTGAAGTCTGTTTATCTGAAATTAATATAGCCACTTCTTTTTTAAAAATTAAACTTGTATGGTATATTTTCTTCCATCCTTTTATTTTCAATCTACCTATGTCTTCGTATTTGAAGTGAGTTTTTTACAGACAGCATATTGTTGGATCATGGTTTTTTGGAGGTACTGAGGATTAAACCTCGACGTCATACATGCAAAGCAGGAACTCAACCACTGATCTATACCCACTCCCCCATGGTTTTTCTTTTAATCTACTCTGCCAGTCTCTGTTAATTGGTATATTTGGACCATTTACAATAAAGATCATTATTGCTCTATTAGGGCTTAAGCCTGCCATTTTATTACTTGTTTTCTGTTTGCTTCCTCTGTTTCTCTTTTCTTACTTTCCTATGGGTTATGTGAACTTTCTTTTAAAAGATTCCATTTTGATTTATTTATAGTGCTTTTGAGTATATCACTTTGTATAGTTTTCTTAGGTGTTGCTCCAGATATCACAATATTCATACATAACCAAATCTAATGATGTAGATGTTTTGCCAATTTGAATGAAACGTACAAACTTTTTTCCATTTAGGTCTCTTTACCCACTCCACTTTTTAAATATAATTGTCTTAGGTACTTCTTCTACATATATTGAATGCCACATCAGATGGTGTTATAATTTTTGCTTCAACCACCAAATTAAATTTAAGAAACTCATGACAAGTAATATAGTCTATTGTGTTTACCACCCACCCTTTTATTTTTTTTTTACACATTCTGATTTTCTTCTTTCCTTTCTGAAGTTCCAAGCCTTCTTCTTTTGATATTTCTTTTCTGTTTATAAAAATTCCTTTAGCTGTTCTTTAAGGGTAGTTTTGCTAGCAACAAATTCTCTTAGTTTTCCTTCATCTGAGAATTTCTTTATTTACTCTTAATTCCTGAAGGATATTTTCATTGGATATAGAATTCATGGTTGACAATTCTCTTCTTTCAGAACTTGAAAATGTGCCACTTCCTTCTGGTCTTCATAGTTTCTAGTTAGATATCTGCTGTAATTTGAATTGTTTTTCTTGGACTGCTTTCAGTGCCTTGCCTGGGATATATGGGAGACAATAAGAAGGAAACCCAGGGGGCTTACCACTCTTTTCTTATTCCTCAAGTACCAAGGCCCTTAGGGTGTATCTGCCGCCTTCTTTCCAAATTTTAGTCTTCCTATGTTTGTTGTGTTATGTCCAGGGTTTTTAGTTATAAGAGGCAGGACTTGGGAGGAATGGGGCTACTCCATCTTGGTTGAACTGGAAGTCCATATGCTTGTCTTCTGTCAGCCTTACTGAATTATTAGTGCTAATAGTTCTTCACTGGATTATCTTGAATGCTACATACAGTCATATCTTACACAAAATTACATTTTCATCTCTTCCTTTCTTGTATCTCTACCTTTTATTTGTTTTTATCTTTTTTCTATTTTTAAACATCGTAATGTATATCTTTTCACTTTGCCTGTATAAAATGAGATATCTACTTTTTCTTCTACTTCCCTGTTTCAAAGTTCCTTACTTCTATATACAATCTTTCTAAGTCTCCATTTTTATGTGACTATCCATAGCTTTCATTTTTTTATATGATCTACCTTCACCTCCTGTTTTCCCCCTGCTCCACTTATGGTAGGCATAGTAGCCTCTCTGCTTTTCCTTCAACACACCGTGCATGCTCCTATCTCAGGCCTTTGCATTTGTTGTTCCCTTTTCTCAAGTTGCTTTTCTTCCCAGATATTTGTGCAGCACATTCTCTCACCTCCTAAAAGGTCTTTACTCAAATGTCACCTTCTCAGTAAGACCTTCCCCGACCACCCCACTAAAGATTGTTTGTTTTATTTCTTATTTATTTGTACCAGGTAATATTTTTCATATGATGTAAAATTCAAATGTAACCAAAGGGTTTGTGTTGATAAATTTTCCTCCCACTCCCATACTTTGCCACCCCATTCCTTTGTCGGTTTCTTGGCTGTCCTTTCAGAGATATTCCCATATGGCTTTATAAGAAGTTGATATCAAATTGTACTGTGGGACAGACTATTTTACAGTTACATCTTTCTAGAACAGTTCTTATTTCCTTTTCTGTGTACTGCTCGACCCTCCTCAGTAGCAGTGTTAGCTGTTTTTTAGTGAATGCTAATATCATGATAGCTGCATAAGGAGTGATATAATGGAATTATTATTTGGCCCATGCCCTTAAAGTTCAAAATCTATGTGGGATGGGAAAATATCCACACCTAAAGTAACACAGGGTTTTAAAATGTCAAAATGATGCATATGAAATGTTACAAAACATTGAAGAATTCATTGTTGAATGAGGTGTAGATAACAAATACTGTGGAAATTAAGTTATCAAAGGAGAGAATGAGTACCTTTACCAGAGAAAGCTTCATGGAAAGGGAAGAAAACATTGTCTTTGGAAAGTCTGAGAAAAGTATAGAAGGAGTAGAGTATATTCTACCTTATGTGTGTACACCAAGATAATGTTTGAGTAGTATATCCTACTAGGAACATATTTTTATGCCATGGGATTTGCAAAAATGAATAACAAAGTCCTGGTCCTGAAGAGGAGAGACTATATATAACAAAGTGAGTGAAAGGAAGTGCCATAAAGAGGTATCAAATTCATTGGGGATTCGGAGAGAAACTATAGGCAGTTCGGGAAATCAAGAAAATGTTTATAGGGAAAGTCATGCCTAAGGTGGAGCTTGAAAGATAAATAAGGAATTTTAATAGGCAGAAAAGGATAACATGGTGAAAGACTCTAGTATAGTCATTGGCTAACTATGGCCCACAGCCTGGGCTGCCTGTTTTTGTAAATAAAGTTTTATTGGAGCACAACTTGCTCATTCACTTATATATTATCAATGGCTGCCTTTGTGCTGCAGTGGCAGAGCTAAGAAGTTGAGACAGAGACCATATGGACCATAAAACCTAAAATATTTACTGTCTGACCCTTTACAGAAAGTTTGCTGATCCTTGCAAGTAGATAGGATGAACTTTATTTGATAACTATTGAAAAAATGAAAATAAGAGATTTATTTTAGTTGGCAGGGTGCTGGGGTCAGTAATGGAAGGGTGGGTGGTTAAAGAGGAAGAGGTTAGCCGTGAAGGAATACAATAGGAAGGACATTGTTAGTAGAGAGGTGGTGAGAGCCACTCAAGCCTGAGAAAATAGCTCAATAAAGCACAGAGGTGGATTGTCCTTAATCATGGTTTTTTTATATTTTCCTTACTAGCCAAGAAGGATCAGGAAGGTGGAGAAGAAAAGAAGTCTGTGCAAAAGAAAAAAGTAAAAGAGTTGAAGGTGTTGGATTCAAAGACAGCCCAGAATCTCTGTGAGTAACTCTGTAATTTCTACTTGAAATGTAAAGGAGCTCTTCTAAGAACTCAATTCTGGTCCAGAATCCCTCAAGATGAAAAACACATTTGTTGCACTCCTGCTGTATGCTAGGCATTGCACAGTGAAATTCCAATCTTTGATTTAGTTTCATAGCAATGAAACAAAGCCTAAGATTTTCAAGAATTTTCCTGATTATTTAGCGAGTAAGAGACAGATCTGGGATTTGAACCTCAGGCTTTCTTATTTCAATTACTATTTCCATTGTATTCATACAATATCTACTACAAATGTGGTTGCCACTCTGTTTCCTTTTTTCTCACATTCTTATAAACACTTCCTTTAAATGCAGATACTGGCTTGGCGTCAATTAAATCTAAATAACTTTGTGGTTTAGAATAAATTATGTAAATCTTGTACTTCTCAGAGTAGGATCAGTTCTCCAGTGTTCTGTTCTGAATTACCTACTTATGCTTATAACTCTGGTGGTAAAGTTGATATAGGTAGTGCTTATTTGATAACCCGGGTGAAAGTTCATTTTTTTGTTCATTTCAACTGTTGATACCTACTTTATGCTGAGTACTATATATTTTTCAATAAATATTTTAGGCTCTGTTAAATGCCAAGCTCTATTAGGTACATGCTAGTCATGTATTTTATTTTATTTTAGTTTAGTTTTTAAAGATTTATTTATTTACTTTTCCATTTTAAACCACCCCCTTCCCCATTTGCTGTTTTGTGTCCATTCGCTGGGCAATTCTGTGTGTCTGTTTCCTGCCATCTCTTCTCCTCCTCCTCCTCCAGTCTTCACCAGGATTCGATCCTGGAGACCTCCAATGTAGGAGAGAGGTGTTCTGCCACCTGCACCACCTCGGTTCCTGGTTTTCGGAGCATCTCGTCTTGTCCCTCCCCTGTTATGTCATCATCTTGCTGCATGGCTCCCGGGGCCTGACGGCTCACCAGCACACAGAGCCTGGCAGCCCATGCGCCTCCTATATATATTTTTTTTTTATTTTACCAGGAGGTCCCAGGGATCGAACCCAGGTCCCTCCATATGGCAGACGGATGCCCAACCATTTGAGCTACATCCGCCCCCCTAGTCATGTATTTTAGAGATTAAAGGTTATATATTCCATAAAATCCACTCACAATCCTGTGACATGGTTATTGTTACATTTTTCGAAATGAGAAAATTAAAGTTCAGATGTGACTTCATCAAGGTCACACAACTAATAAGTATCTGTAGCCTTAAGTAAGTCAGCAATACAAGGACAGCAGCAAGCTTTTCCATTATTCCTGGCTGTACAATATTAGAGCACTGTCAACAAATATTAATAAATAGCATCTCTGGTTAAGTCTTATTATGAAGATAATAGTAAATAGTAAAAAAGTAATGTGAGACTCTACTTTCTAAACAGTTCCTCTAAACAGGAACAGGGAGCAGTTCCTCTTCCCAAGATTATCTCTTGGAACATAAAGCATGAGTAATTGTTATTTTAAGAAATGATACAAGAGAAATCATGGGGTAGTATATTGTTATTTCTAGTTGAGTGATATAAATATGGAAAACAGAATTCAGAAAGAATTGAGATTAGTTTAGGGTTGGATGGTCTGGGAGATAGCATTTAGTGACTCAGCAATTACTAAGTGCCTCTTACCTGCCAGAGATACAAAGCTGAGTAAGACATAGTCCCTATCCTCGTGTACTATGTGTCTGGTGGAGACAGAAATGTAAATAATGATAATAGCATCGAGTGCTACGTGCTGTGATGGAAGTATGCTGGATTGCTTTTAGGAGCACTAGGAAAGGGGGCGTCTAAATCAAATAGGGGGGTCATTTTGGAGGAAGCAGATCCTAGAAGACTTTCTAAAGAAGGTACAGCTTGACCTGAGTTGAAAGGACTTACTAAGAATGAATTAAGTGAAAGATGAGATCCTTCACTTCATTTCTGTTTCAGGCAAGAGAATCGGCATGTATGAAGTCACAGAGGCATGAGATAACATTGTGTAGGTCAGGGACTGCAAGTAGTTGTGTCCAGCTGAGTAAAGGCCATATGTAGGGGAGTGGTAGGAGAAGCTTTCAAGAAGTAGATATGGGCTAGCTCATAAAAAAACTTTGTAGGCTTGGTCTAAGACGTATGTATTTTATCCTGAAACCTGTGGCAGTTATTGAAAGAGACTTTAATCAGGAAAGTGAGCAATATGTGGTTTTTAGAAAGGCTACTTTGGCAGTGATTTTGAGGCTGAAGTGTTGGTGTGGGGGGAAACTCTAGGCAGAGAGACCACTTATGTTATTGCTTTAAATCAAGTGAGAAGTGACCAGGGTCTGAATAGTGAGAATGAAAAGGAAGGTAGAAGTTAGTAATAAAATAGGATTAATGGAACTTGGTGATCAGTTGAGGGATAAAACGAAAGTGTTTCTTGGGTTTAGATTACTATGGAGAGTGGTATAATTTACTGAAAAAATCCAGCAAGAGCAGTGTATTAGTCAGGCAAAGAGGTTCTAATGCAAAGTACCAGAAATCTGTTGGCTTTTATAAAGGGTATTTATTTGGGGTAAAAGCTTACAGTTGCAAGGCCATAAAGAGTCCAACTCAAGGTATCATAAGAAGTACTTCCTCACCCAAAGTCTGTTGCCATGTGTTGAAGCAAGATGGTGGGCGATGTCTGCGAGGGTTCAGCCTTCCTCTCTTAAGGATCTATGGTCCCCGCTCCTTCTGATCGCAGCTGTAGGCTGGCATACAGCTCATCTCTTCCTGGAGCTCGTTTCTTTCTGGGCTCACCTGCTCTGTTCTCTTTACAAGGTCATCTATAAACTATCAGACGAGTGGCTCATCTCTCTTACCAGGGCCTCTGCTGTGTCTATGCAGCTGTCTCTCTTCCTCTGTGTATCTACTTCTGTGTTCTTAACTGAGCATCCGTTTATATAGCCCAGCAAGGGCGCGGGGACTCAAACTGAATTACACTCTATTAACATGGTCAAATCAAGTAAGTGTAAAGCCTTTGCATTTAAATCAGTCAAAGGGTTTCGTGCCCAGAGGAACAGACCAGTTTACAAACATAATCAATATCTCTTTTTGGAATTCAAAAATAATATCAAACTGTCACAAGCAGGTTTTCTCTGGTTTGTTTGTTTGTTTGTTTTTGGAGAGGAGTGGTGGGTAGTGGACACAAGTAAGAGATGGCAGGGTGGTGAGTAGAAATAATTAATTTGGGGGTGGAATTTTGGATACTGGTGGGACTCCTCCAAAAGGATGGTATAGACGTCAGGAGGGAGTTCTAGGTTGGAGATACAGATTTAGGATATAGTATATGAGTGATAGTTGAAGCCATGGGTTTGCCTTGAAGGGCACTAACATTCAAGGGGCAAGTAGAGAAAGGGGAGACCTCAGAGGAAGCTGGAAAGGAATGCCCAGAGAAAATATCACATAGTCCCAAGACAAGTAAATAGTCAACAATGTCAAATGAAGACAAAGATCAAGTAAAATCAGGGCAGGGCAAGTATCCTTTGGATCTGGCATTAGGAAAGTCAATAGCCTAAGCAAGAATAATTTCAGTGTAGTACAGTGGTTAAGACCAAAGGCTCTGGAATCAGTTCTATATTTAAATTCTGGCTCTAACATTTACTATCAGTGTGACCTTGGATTGGCAGCTTAACTTCTAGAAGTATTAGTTCCTTTTCTGTAAAATGGGGCTAATGATACCAACTTAAAGAGATATTATGAACAGAGTTAAATCTGATCATATGTGTACATAGCTTATTGTGTTTAAGGTACTGTGTCTTACATGAAGATATGCTCAATAAATGGTTGTTGTTTATTCATCAGCTTTGTGGGGTAGGAATCCACATATTTTGGGTTGAAGAATAAATGAGGGCTGTGGAAGTGAGAGAATAAACCATTGGACTTTTTAAAATGCTGTAAAGTGAAGGAAGTAGAGGAGAAAGGAATTAGAGAGGGTCAGGACGGATTTTATATATATTTTTTAAGATAGGAGAAATTTGATTATGTATATATGCTGATAAAGAAGGTCAATAATTAAAGCCACCTTTCCTATTGAAACACAAGGAAAAGATGAGCCCATGGGTATAGTTGCTGATAAGCTTACTGAAGTCTTGGCACAAGCTTTCTTATAGGTGATCCCAAAATAGTCCTTACTCAACACTTCTCTAATCTGGCTACAGCTGAGGGTTCCCAATGCTGATAAGTATGTGGGTGTAAGAAAAAGCTGAACAAGTAATTTCACCATAGCTTCATTTTTCCCAGTGAAGGACAGCAGGGTCTTCTAAGAACAAATGGGAAAGTGGTGGACAGTTGGGAGAAAGGAGATATTTTGAGGAGCTGCTAAGAGGGGTGGGAGAGAGTAGATTAGGGGCACATAGAGTAGGATGAAAGTCTGTTGTATATAGACAGAAAAGATCAAAGACTTTCTGTGTGAGTAAAGGCACCAAATCATGGTGTTTTTGGAATGTGGTGCATGGAACAGTGTGACAGGTTTGACATAAATATGTGGATTAATGAGAGAATGCTTATCAGAGGTTTCTGAGAATGACTTTTAAAGAACCCTTTTAGGCAGATTATCTAGCATAGGTTTGTTGGATGGGTTGAAAGAGGAAGAGACCGACAAAAACATGTCTTTAAATCTTATTTTCTGGCAGCAATCTTTTTGGGTTCCTTCCGCATGCCCTATCAAGAGATTAAGACTGTCATCCTGGAGGTGAATGAGGCTGTTCTGACTGAGTCTATGATCCAGGTAAGGATCGAGGTGGTTCTCCGGAGCTGGCTGTACATTAGCTTCATCATCTCTCTACTGAGATGCTGAGGGTCTTCCTCCGGCATTGTCGATTTAGAGAATGCTTTGGAGATGCTTGTTTCTCAGTGGTCAGGTTATTTCTGACATATTTTTAAAAGTCCTGCCATTTCACTAGCTGTCTCTACTCCTCCAGCCCATGTTTCCCTTTCATCGGTCCTTGGGCAAAGCGTGAAACACTGACAAGAGAGTAAGAGTTGTTTAGGCTCAAGTCATCAGCTCAACCCCCCTCAAACTGAGACAATCCCTTCTCTTTCAGAACCTCATTAAGCAGATGCCAGAGCCAGAACAGTTAAAAATGCTTTCTGAACTGAAGGATGAATATGATGACCTGGCTGAATCAGAGCAGTTTGGCGTAGTGGTGAGTGAGCCCTGCGGCAAGAGGCTCTTCTCTCACTTTCTCCTTGCCTTTTGTCTCTTTTGAACCTGTCTTCATCTTTTCTTTTTTGGAACTCTGATCCTCCTATAGGAGGCTCAAGCCTTGGTCTTTTTCTTAGTGCTCCCCCTCCCCCATTGGCTGTAATGGAACTGCTTTTCTCCCTCACCAGATGGGCACTGTGCCTCGCCTGCGGCCTCGGCTGAACGCCATCCTCTTCAAACTACAATTCAGTGAGCAAGTGGAGAATATCAAACCAGAGATTGTTTCTGTGACTGCTGCATGTGAGGAGTTACGCAAGAGTGAGAGCTTCTCTAGCCTCCTGGAGATTACCTTGCTTGTGGGAAACTATATGAATGCTGGCTCCAGGAATGCTGGTGCTTTTGGCTTCAATATCAGCTTCCTCTGTAAGGTAAGCCTGGGTGGTAGAACAGAACGGCAGAAGGAAAGGCTGCTGGCTTCCATGAGCCCAGAGTGGCAAATTGTTACTGGCCTCAGGTGATCTTGGGTGTGTCAGGACTAATAATTTCTCATCTTATCCTTAAGCTTCGAGATACCAAGTCCACAGATCAGAAGATGACATTGTTGCACTTCTTGGCTGAGTTGTGTGAGAAAGACTATCCTGATGTCCTCAAGTTTCCAGATGAGCTTGCCCATGTGGAGAAAGCCAGCCGAGGTAGGGCAGATTGGGGTGAAGCTAGAAGGTAGTTCAGGGCCCCAAAAGGGGAGAGAAAAAAACATCATCTAGGTTTTAGGTCACTTTCAGTTCAGACTCTTTTAAGTGGAAATGGGAGAGGATGTAGGCATAGTGTCTAAGCCAAAAGGGAGTATAAGGCAGGAGAGAGGTTGCCATGTGTAGAAATGGGAAGCACTGATTTTAGGAACGCCAAAAACAGCTGGAAGAAAGGCAGGTGTTTCTAATCTGGGTCAGCAGTCTTTGCTTTTCTCATTCAGAAAGCAAAGACTGGTTTCGTAAAAAAAAAAAAAAATTATCCTAGAACTGGGCAAAGAAAAAACAGCATTCAGTAGAAATGGGAGCAGGTTTCTGTCCTGCCCTTATATATGTCTGCTTTATGTCTTCCTTTCTCCCAATCCCTGTTCTCTAAAATAAATGAGACCTCTTAGGGGATTTCATAGATTTTTGTTAATTTGAATGAAGCTTCTCTTTTCTTCTTAGTACAGTGCCTCGTGGAAGCAGGAGGTTCAACTATCAAATAATTTATAGTCTCACTGGAAAGATGAAAGCTTATATGTGTGAAACAACTAGACGATAGTACATAAGAGAAGTAAAATAATTGAATGTATGTGTAGACTGAGCTGTGACCTGGAGGAGTGGAAGGGAAGCTAAGGAGCCTTGAGGCTGGAATTAGTAAACTCTTGCGTCTGTTTTTGTATTTCCTTTAGTTTCCGCCGAGAACTTGCAAAAGAACCTAGATCAAATGAAAAAACAAATTTCTGATGTGGAACGTGATGTTCAGAATTTCCCAGCTGCCACAGATGAGAAAGACAAGTTTGTTGAAAAAATGACTATATCCTTTCTTGATATGAAGGAACTGCCCATAAGAAGGGAAAGAGAACTTGTGGAGGGACAACAGAATAGATCTGGTGATATTATAATTTTTCCCTCTTGAAAAAACTTTTTAAAAAATTAAAACTTAGTTCTTGAAAGCATTTTCATTGTTGGTGCAGGAGAAGCAAACCGTGCAGATAAAATAAAATCTCCCTTGACCCTCTTGTCTCCGCTATACACATACATAAATTCACGCTGTGCCTCCCCTTCCCAAAAGTAACCACTGCCATTAGACTTCTTTCTGATTTGCACTTCATAAATTTATTTTAAACGAAAATTGAATTACATTGCTTTTTTTTTTAACTATACATGCATACGAAGAACAGCTGCTTTACTAATTGCCACCTCCTGTTCCATAGGTGTATCATAGTTTATGGTTTACCATTTCCACTATTTTGGATATTCAGATTGCTTCTGTTTTTTGCTATTATAGACAGTGCTGTATTGAACCTCCTTGTGCATACCAATACACATCTGTTTGAGTATTTGTCTGGGCCAGAGAAGTAGGTCTCCTTCTCGGTCTTGGTCCTTTACTCCTTGGATTTACAGCTTTGTGAAGGATGCACAGGAACAGTATAACAAGCTGCGGATGATGCACTCTAACATGGAGACCCTCTATAAAGACCTGGGCGAATACTTCCTCTTTGACCCCAAAAAGGTGTCTGTGGAAGAATTCTTTATAGACCTGCACAACTTTAGGAATATGTTTTTGGTAAGCAAGAGATAACCTGCTGCCTGAATTTTGTGTGGACACTTCTCACTCTCCACTGGGTTCCTGTTTGTTGTTGGTGGGTGTGGGTACACATGGGTTTATACATGCCCATGTATTCTTTTTTTTTCCCCCACAGCAAGCAGTCAAGGAGAATCAGAAGCGGCGAGAGACAGAGGAAAAGATGCGGCGAGCAAAACTAGCCAAGGAGAAGGCAGAAAAGGAGCGGCTGGAAAAGCAGCAGAAGAGAGAGCAACTCATAGACATGAATGCAGGTAAGAAGTGAAGAAAAAGGGCAAACAGGTGGAGACAGGAACATTTGAATGGCTTCTCTGTCTAGAACGTAAAGGCAGAGAGAATAGCTCCTGTCTGAGCTCAACTTTTGGCATATGGTTTTTGGCAGTCTCCTACCTCTAGGATCCTAATGCTGGACTTTAATTTCAATTCAGTTACATGCACACTCCAATTTTCCATGCAAAAATCTTTCTCTCTTTCTTTTGCTGCTGCTTGCGTTATGTCTCATTTCCCCAGTGATTTTAGTATTGCTGTAACATGTACTCCTTCATTCTGCCTGACCAAAGACTCCTCTGGCCTGTTATACCCTTCACTAAATCTTTTGCTCTCTTACCCAAAAGGTTTTTCTTTGCACTTCCCTCCTTTTAATCATGGTCTGCCCTCCTTTTCTGCTTATTTCACTAAGTACTGTGTCTGCAGTACAGTTGCACAGTTGTCCATGCCTTTCAGATTGTAATGGATTGAACTCCTGGAAGGCAGTGGGAAGCTGGCCATCCTCTCCTTTCTCCAGCAGAATCTCCTATTTCACTACCAGAAACATGTCTTTGTTGAAACATATGGCCTCAATTATTGGCCCTCTGTTTCCTGTCTCTGCTTCTTTCCTGCTGCTGATTCCCTGCCCCCCTCTTTGACTGCTCTCTCTGTGGCAAAGTAGCAGAAATACAGCACATTTTGCTCATGGCACTGAGCTGATGCCGCCCTTCCCTGAACCTGAGGGGCCACAAGCCCTCTGCAAATGAAGGGGTTCTCAGGAACGCCAAGTCTGGCAAGAATCAGAACACTTTGCTGAGCACAAAAAGTCAGGGCTGCTCTGACATCTCTTCCTCCCAGGGTCTTTTCTTTGGCAATTCCTCTTGTGGTCTCAGTTATATACCAGGGACCCGAGTCTGAAGGAAGTAGCAAGAACAGACCAACATATTATATCTGTCTTTTCTTTATACTTTTCATGGAAACATTTCCCTTACCTAGTTGTATATAATCCAGAAACTTTGATCTAGTAATGCTATTAAAACCCACACTAAGTATCTTTCACCTTCCTTTATTCTCCCCAAGCCTCTAGGATTTGTACTATCAAGGACACTACTGGGAAAGAATGGAGTCTTTTGAAGTGTGGGGGATGAGGGCTGCACCCATCAACAGGTGGCGTAGTGAACCTTGCCCGAGTCTCCAGGGCAAGCAAGGTTGGAATGTAGGTCAGCTGCTCTGTTGTTGTTCAGCCAGCAGGTGGCGCTAGGAGCAGTGAGCCCAGCCTGAAGCTGGCAGCCCTCAGGCTCTTAGGGATTTCACAGTTTCAGATTTCACCACCCAGAGCTGTTGCCATGGAAACCAAGCCAGGCCGGAACAAGGATTCTACATTAACTCTTTGTATTCCGGCCAGAATGTTCCTCCTGTACGCACAGCTGGCTTCTGAAACATGCAGCCACTTGACAGTAGTTCTTAGGTGAAATATACTCATTATCAATGATCTCTCTCATCTTTCCTCAGCTCTGCTCTGAGATGTGAACTGGGCTTTCCAGGAGAGGTTTACATAAATTGAAGTGAAACACTTCAGGAAAAAAAGGGAGTGATGATATTTCCTTATTTCCTTAATTAATTTTATAATCCCAGTCTCTGAATTCATCCTTGTCTTGAAATTTGGCAGTACTGCAATTGTGCATAGTAGTCCTGATTGGATAAGGAGGGAAGGGAGCACTGGGCCATGCAGAAAAATATCCCAAGGCTGGCACTGGATAGTAGGCAGTAAAATTTTATTTCTACCATTTTTTAAACAGACACAAGTAAACACAGCCTCTGAGATTTGAGGTTGAGCCCTCTTTCCTACTCTTAGCTGCCAGTCACTGTGGGTGAGGAGAAGCCAAGCAATGACTATGCATTCTCTGTGGGGTTTGACACTTGCCAGACTGTCTGGGCCAAGAAGTTTACATCTCCATCTTTATTCATGACAGAGGGCGATGAGACAGGTGTGATGGACAGCCTTCTGGAAGCCCTACAGTCAGGTGCAGCATTCCGTCGGAAGAGAGGACCCCGTCAGGGTAAGTAAGCAACTAGAGCCCATCCTGGGTGTGGAAGGCGGTGAGGCCCCTCTGCTCCTGGTCTTGCTAGTCTTTGGGCTGAAGAGCAGGTAATGATGCTCTAAGGGTTTAGAAACTTCCCCCACAGTAATCTCTGCATCTAGAGTAGATTATCTAGAACTCTTCCTCTTAAGTTATAAAGTATCTACTAAGAGAACTAGGATTTGAGGGACTGACAACAAATCAGTTACATTTGATTTGTTCTTGCACTTCTCCCCCCATTCTTGAACAAGGGGATTGTGCTGCAGGACATAGGGATTTGGGTAGGTGTTTGTGTGTGTGAGCAAAAACTAGTCTAAATAAAAAACTGTACACCAGATATAGGAAGTTCAATGAAAAACTTCCTATATCTGGTGTACTCTTATAGAAATTCACAAGTAGAAGAGATATATATAGAGAGAGCTAATAATAGAAAGTATAAGATCCTATAGTAAGAAAGCTAGGCATCATCATCCCTAGTTGTTAGAATGTAGAGAAGCATCCAATTGAAGGATTGTGCTATGTCTGAGAACTACCTTTTCTTTGGGAGCTGTTAGCCTCCACTGTCCTTGCCTTTCTCCACTCCCCATGACCACCCCTGCAACTCCTTCTCCCAACCTTTAGAAGATATAAAGTGTATTACATTGTGCTAGAGCCTTGAAGAGGAATTTTGGAGATAGGACAAATGATCCAGATATTATTAGTATGGGGAAAAATCAATGGATAAGTTTCCTTTAAATGAAATGTATAGTGGCCAAGGGGCTAGTCCACAAGGAGATATAGCCAAGGCTACCCCTGAGGTGGGGTTCACCTGCTCCATTGAGTCTGATGTAGGCCCTTTGAGGCTAAGGGTGATGGTTTCTTTCCAAGTTGAAGGGTGGGAGTTACAGAAAAGGCATCATTAAGCCTCAGAGTTTCTTGCTGTACATGTAAAGGAGTTAAAGCAATGTTCCCTATTTCCCATCTGATAAACTCTGTAGGCCTGTTTTATATGAGCCTTAGCTTGAAGTGAGTATAAACAAAAGGAACTGTGCTGCTTGCTTTGACCAGTGCTTAGCTATTGATTGACCCAATGGTATGTATCTGTAGGGCTTATAGTACCTGTCACAGCCTGGTAGGACCTTAGGGTCAAGGGTGTAGAGCATTCTAACCCACATAAACTCAGTTACCTGGCCCAAATACTGCCACAGATCACTGTGAGTTTCCTTTGTAATGTTTGGTTACCTGATTCTACCCATACTCTGACTATCCAGAGGGGAACTCCCTTCTGAAGGCTCTTCTAGATGACTAGAACCTTCCCTAAACAGAAGAATCCCTACTCACAACTGTTAATCATTTTCTGTTATCTCTGATTATAGGCTTTATAGATGAGAGGAGAGATGGGTTATGATGGGCTAAGAACTTTCTGGGATAGAACGTTTAGTCTTATAGATGGCTGGGTGGGGAATACAACTAGAAGTATTTCTTTTGTATTTATAGAAAAAAAGACATTGTTTCCTACACTATGTAAGATGATGTAGCCTTACATTAAGCATTTCTAGCCAAATGAAAGTATGCTGCATCTTTTTTCCCCTACCTTTTCAGCTCAGTGCCAACCAGCATCAGACTTCTGGTGGGGAATTCCCTTTTCAGCTTCTTCCTATGAAACAAGACTAGAATCTCAGATGCTTCCTGTACACAGGCAGCCAGACATCAATAGCTTCCCTCTGGTGGGAGGCCCCATTCTCCACTTCTTCCTGAAATGGGAAACCAGGTCTCAAAGGTGGAGGAAGCAGGGATTTTGTTGGAACCTAACCTTTCAGCAAATGACCTGAATTAGTAAAACTACTGTTTTCTAGTGAAGAGAGAATAGGACGAGACTTATATTAGGAGATACTGAAGTAAAAATAAGGAGTACATTTTTTTTTTTTTTTTAAGTTAACAGAAGGATAGGTGCAAAGAGTGTAGGACTAGATAGGGATCAAAAGACCCAAATTCAAGTCTAGCTTTTATGCTGTCCATGTTACCTTAGGTAAGTCACTGATTATTTCTGGCTTAGTATCCCCATGTATAAACTGAAAGTTGGAATAGAATGGTTCTTGGCTCCTTCCCAGCCCTAACATTTTTTGTAGTCATAATAGGATTAAGAGGGGAAGAAAAGAAAGTGGCATGGGAAGCGGCTGTGGCTCAATCAGTAGGGCTCCCGTTTACCATATGGGAGGCCCCGGGTTCGGTTCCCAGGGCCTCCTGGTGAAGGCAAGCCCACCCGCATGGCGTGGTTAGCTGACCCAGCGAGCACAAGCAGCAAGGAGGGGATAAATGAATAAATAAATAAAATCTTTAAAAAAAAAAAAAAAAAAGAAAGAAAGTGGCAGAACTCATAAGGCCCCATTCTCAAAATATAAAGGCTCTAGTGGCTGTGAGTTACTCTCTGTGGCTACTAGACTTAGCTGTTCCACCCCTTGTCTGGCTATCTCTGCCTCTCCTAGCTGATTGCTTTGAGCCAGAAAACAGAAGCACTACCAACGGATCTGCCTCACAGCCCTCCTCATTCCCAAAGAGGCAGCTGTCCCTATTCAAAAACACTAGACTTTTCCCTAAAATTTAAAGGAATGTTAAATTTTAAAAAAATAATAAAAATAAAATCTTTGGTTCTCTAGAGACCTGAGGGAATGACCAGTATACAAAGACCCATTGAGGAGTGGGAAGAGGAGAGTTACTATCAGGGCTGGTTCATTAAAAGCAACATGTAAACTGCTGTGATCTGCAGGGTGTGGGCAAACAATGGTTTGAGTGTCAAGGGGAAGAATCCTTGTGATTGTATTACAGCTACTATTTCAGGCTGATGACTGAGTCAGCTTGTGGTTTTAATGACTCAACTTTATCTCTGTATCTGAATTGTGGCCTCTTATATACAGGCCATCTGCTCACTGGGCCTTTAAGTTCCTCCTGCCCTAATAGGACCTCTACCAATTAGCATCTAACCTCATAGGTAAGAGGAATTAAGACCCTCATACGCTAATTCATTTGTCCAGGGTTATATAGCTAGCTAATGATAGAGTCCAGGACTGTAGCCCACTTTTATGAATCTAAGTCCAGAGCTGTTTCCATAAACCTACATGATTGGAGAGGAGATGACAGTGATCCCTTGTATGGGCCAGAGATATTCTTTCATACCTTCTCGCAAGAAGAGTCCTGGACATGGTAAAATTGCCCGGGGCAGATTTTTCTGATGACCACCTTTCTAGAGAAGGTTAATAATGTTACCTAGACCTACCACCACTTATCTCCCCGCCCTCCACTTTTTGTAAAAAATAGGACAGGAATTACAATTAGGAGAATTTTAAACAATAATGAGTTATTGAGGATGGTAATGATTGCCCCATCTGTCCTAGTTTCCTCTTCCCCAAGGAAGCTTATTAACAAGAGCACTTCCTCTTTTGTAGTAATTGCAGTATTTTCTCAACTTCTTAAGACTGAATTCATAGGAACAGTAAGGTGATATCAAGCCACTGCCTCTCTGGACATAAGAAGTAGGGTCCTAAAGAAGGGAATACTTCAGAAAAGAGGGTAATAAGCAGGTCTAAGGAAGATTTTGCCAATGAGGAGAGACTAAAATGGGAGACAGGAGAAGCATCTGTGTGTAGACTGTCATACTCAAGTGGGCTCCTTTTCCTCACCTGCCAGTCACTGAGGCAGGATTATATAATTGTAAGCCAAGGTTTACATGAAATTCCCAGAGTCTAGGTCACACATCTTAGATCTATAGCCAGATAAGCCCTTGTGGCTATCAGTCAGGGTCTTCACAGAAGTTGGTAGCCTAAGGGCATACTGTGTGCTCCCCATCTGATCTGGTGAAAGCGTGGCTTTGGGTCATGACTACAGGGAGGCTGACAGCCCTTTTGAAGCCTTGGGCTCTCCCCTAGCCCGTTTGGCTTCTGCCCTACCTAGAGCTTTTTGCTGGTTCAAAGAATACAGAGATGCTCTGGGTACTTTGTTCCATGACTCCTCTAGATGACTTCTTTCTTCCTGCTGCCCTAGTCCTGCAGTCTTCATTTAGAAACAGTAGCCTTCTTTGATCTCTTCCTGCTTCTTTAAGGCTTAGGAGAGCTTTCTCCATTCCATCTTTCCCATGTCCTCAGGCAGCTCTTTTTGTGCTTGTTAGTTGAGATATAATTCACACGCCTAAAATTCATCCTTTTTAAGTATACAATTCAGTGGGTTTCAGCCTATTTTCAAGTCCTTGCAACCATCACCACTATCCATTTTCAGAATGTTTTCATCATTCCCAAAAGAAATCCCATACCCATTAGCAGTCAGTTCCCCTTTTCCCCTCCCACCAGCTCCTAGAAACTTTCTGTCTTTAAGGGTTTGCCTATTCTGGATATTTCACAGAATGGAATCATACCATATGTGACCTTTTGTGTCTGGCTTCTTTCCCCCCAGGCAGCTCTTTGTGTACTTGTGGTCCCTCTGTGCTGCTTCTAGGCCATGGGAAGAAGCAGGCAGCACTAGAGATGGGCATGGTCCCAAGGAGCTGCCTTCCTGTTGAGGAGACTGGGGCCATATGTCTGGATTCCATAAATGATTATGAGAGTCTTGGGGACATATCCCAGCAGTTAGAACAGAAACTCATGGATTGATTGGTTCTTCTTTTCTTATTTGGGATGACAATTGGAGTTTCACAATATCTTAGCTATTTAGGCTGAGATTTTCTTATAAGGGCCCTTATCCTTGATCCCAGCTCTGCCTTTCCTGAAACATACCTTTCATTATACACACACATATACACACACATACACCTTGATGGGTCCTCAACACTTATATCAAAGCTGCTAATCTCAACAAGGTTGGGAAAGCTAGGCATGCAGCATCTTTGAAGGAACAGGGGAAGGATTGTTGGAACACATGGGTATATATGCATGTGATGTCAGTGAGTCTGCTCTTTGCCACCTGCTGAAAGCCCTCCCTTGGACTGATGAAAATTAAAGCATTTTGGTAAACGGCTTCTGGGAAGCTTTAGCTTATTTAATTCCAACAATTCTATGATGAGAAAAACACCTTGACTACTTAATCACTCTCTAAGTCACATAGCTAACACTTGAACTAAGTTCTGTCTGTCCAACTGTATTCAAATCTTTATACTGTTTTCATACTGGGTAGCAAGAGAGGCTTGCTCTCCTGCCCCTAAAATACTCTCTTATATTCTCTGCCACTCAAAGACAGATTCCACATGTTCTTGGATCTCTGACCCTCCTTTTTGAAAGTAAGGGCCTCTGTGAACCAGACAGGTCAGCCACGTTTGCATGGCTTCTGGCTGAATATTTATTGTAGAATTCAAAAGGGATTAGGAACTCAGTGTTCCATGGACGGTATCTCATGTCTTCTCTTGCAGCCAACAGGAAGGCCGGGTGTGCAGTCACATCTCTGCTAGCCTCGGAGCTGACCAAGGATGATGCCATGACTGCTGTTCCTGCCAAGAAGCCCAATATTAGTGAGGGAGTCACCACAATACTTGAGGAAACCAAGGAGCTAGTTGGCCGTGCAAGCTAGCTCCTCAGTGGAGCCCCAGACTGTCCTGCCCTGCAGCGTGTGCCTGAAGGGTCAAGGGGATATTCTTCTGGGATGGCCACTCCTACCTCCCTGGTCTGTCTTTCTCTCTGGCCTGCTCTTCTCTGTACTTCACATACAGCTTCAGCTGCCTGGAGGCCAGAACGACAGGGCAGTGTGGGGGAGGCCTGAGCCCAACCCAGCCAGCCCTGGCTGCTGTATTACCAAAGCAGGGTCCGTGTTTGCTGCCTTAACCCTAACTGTCTCCTCTCTGCTTTCTCAGCCCCTGACTTTCCAGTGGGCTTTCCCCTAGGTCAGTTTTGCTGGATTTATGCTTTTCTTTTGTGGTTTCTCTGGCCCTAAGAACAGCATGGGGCTTGTGAACCTTTGGGCTATATCGCTCCTTTCATTGCCATGGACTCTGCTCTTTCTCTTTCTCTTCTCTATCCTGGCTATTGTTATTTATTACCTGTGGAGTGGCATTGGGAGGTACTTCTAAGGAAGGGGGGTAGAAAATCCCACCCTTACCCCACCTTCCTGGGAAAGGCCTCCCAAAACAAAAAAGGGTCTGAACCACTTTGCCTGTTTACCTGTGGCCCAGACCAAAACCTATGGGCGGGCAGACAGGCAGGGCATAGACAATGTGGAACATGCCCCCCAGCCTGCTCCATACTTTTGCTTTGTGCCCTTGCCTCTCTGGACCTGCTGCACCAGCCCCCAGGCTACCCTCCCCAGAGCTTTGGTGCATCTTATCTGGAGTATATATTGTGACTATCCCAACACCTCGCCCTCTGTCTCCAAGGAAATGGGAGGTGGAGCCTCCTGGCTGAGAAATTGTTTTCCAAATGGATCTATTTTTGTATGAGATTTTTTTTTTTTTTTTTTTTTAAAAGAAAATAACTTTTTCCTCCCCATCACCCTCCATAATGTAAGAGGCTTTGATGACAGGTACCAGAGTTCCTGGGGTTTCTCCCCTAGGCTTTAATCCTGAACAAGCCCCTGGACCTCCACCTCAGCCCTCAAGCCTCTGGTCCCTTGAGGCAAAAGCAGATTCTCTCTCCTATCAATTCTGGGGCAGAAGGAACCTCTTCCTTGGTTGAGCTGGGCCAGGCCTAGCAATATCTATTGGGAGCTGAGACCACAGAATTTTTATAAAATTAATATATTTATCAAGCCAAATGTGCAAATGCTAACTGGACACTGGGGAAGTGGGCACAGGGAGTGCCGCCACACATTGTACCCCCGATCCCTTCTGAACAGTGGGCAGGCCGAACTGTTCGGTGACCCCAGTCACAGGAAGCTCAGATTCTCTGGCTCAAGGTGACGCTTTTGCTGTCCTTGTGTCCCTTTTAGCCTCCCAGCCCCAGATGGAGGGAGAAGGGCTTGGCCCAGAATTGTAATTGTTAGAGTGGGCGTGGGGGGAGGGTGTATGCTTAGGAGACTTAAGGGTGATTTCAGGGAGGCCTTGGGGCCAGGAAGGAGGGTTCTGGTTTCTAGGCAAGTCCAACATGCTTGAGCCTGTGTATGAAGGGGCAGCAGCAGCTCCTTTGTTCTACTTCCGGGAAGACTGTGGTGCAGGGAGTCTGTTGCTCCTCCGAGTTCCTCCTCCTTGCTCACTGACATCTGGGGCTTTGACCCTTTCTTTTTTTAATCTACTTTTGCTAAGATGCATTTAATAATAAAAGAAAAAAGAAAAAAAGGAACGAAATGCAAGCCTATTTCCCTTGCCTCTTGAGGCTTCTGGGATGCCATCACCTCCAGTTTGTTGGGTTTGTTTTCAACTGTCAATAAAGCATTGAAAACAGTACTGCCTTATAGCCTCCTTTGTGAATTTCTGAGCTATTTTCTTTTCACTCTGGTCCAGGCTCTTCCAGACTTTTACTGCCTCAAAGCCCTGGTTTCCCTGACAAATTGTGGTCAGGCAGCTTAAGGTGCCCATCATGTGCTAGACACTGTGCTTGGGCTCAGGGCTACAGAGATAGTTAATACAGGGCGGCTTCTGCCCCTGCTACAGCTCACCTTAGGGCCACCTGCCCTCCATAACGGAGTAGGAGCCCGTTTCTTGAGTTCAGTGCTAATTCCCATTCCTGACACACCTAGATGTCAAACACAGTTTACTGGCAGTACTTGCACCTCTTTTGCTAAGGGAAGCTTCTAACTCCCATTCCCACATTCCAGATTGGATGGGTTTACCTGAGCCCACTCAGCAGAGAGCAGAAGCCCTAGCTCATGCTCCAGGTGACTTTCGCTGCTTTGTGACCTGCACAAAGAAACTTTATAAGCAGTGAGCATGCTCAGGATAGACAGGGGCCTGGAGAAGACCACAAACCACTTTGGGCAGGTCCTGAAGCTAGAAATAAAAGCCTTTTAAATAGCCCTAGAGCCTGGGCAGCTGCCTTCCCAGTATGGCCGGATGTGTGGGGGTGGGCTGCCTTCCTCCTCTCCCCAACCCCCCTTCCACCCCTATCCAGAGGGCACATGTTTCTGGCCCAGAGCTTTATAGGCACACATACTGATTAGGGGACCAGCCACAGCTGCTCACGGGCTGTGCCAGTCTGCCATGCTGCTGGGAATAGAACCCAGCGCCCCAGCACCCCACGTCTCCAAAGCCTGGCTCTCAGAAACAAAACCCTGCTTCCATCTCAGCAACCGCGGCACCGCCCTTCCTCCCACGCAAGAAAGTCGCCCTCAGATGCTTAGTTGGAAGGTTTGGTTTCCATGACAACAGGGAGGAGGAGTGACCTGGCTCGTAGAGACTCAGAGGAGTCCCAAAGATGGCCTCCTTCGACCCTTCTGTTGGGCATCCCCTCGCTGACCCACCTAACTCCGTGGGATTGTTCGTGTTTCTACCCTTCCACCCATCACCGTCTTCCCTATATCCCCAAGTGTTTCCTGCAGCTTCTCTGGCTGCACCAACCTGGGAATCCCACAGTGCTTCCAGGGGGGCGGGGAGATAGGAAAGCCAGCGAGGGTATGGGAAAGCACAGAGGGAGGGGGGAGGGAGGGAGCGCTGGGTCTGTGGGCAGTCTCATTTCCTACACGTCCTTCCAGTCCTCTTGAGCCCTGCAAGACAGACAAGGGCCCCCCCCGACTTCCTTGTCTTCGCCGCAGAGCGACAAGCGCGAAAGTGGATTCCAGAAGGGGGAACTGTCCCAAACTACAGACGTCCCCTTCGGAGAACCGCCTCCCACTCCCACGGTGTTCCTAAAACTAGGCAGCGGGGATGGTGGGGAGAAAGTCCACCCTCATCCCGCGAAACCCGCAAGGGCGCTCCAGGCAGGTAATTTTATCAGGGAAAGGCTGAGAACTAAGGTAACAAACATCCTCAGCTGCCTGTCTTTCCTGCGTTCCAGGCTGGGGGCAAAGCCGCCTCGCCCGTGCCGGGATCTCTTCTGCCTGGAGACTGGCTCTTAGAACCATAACGGAGACTACCGCGAGCATACTAGTGCACACTCAATTACACTGTGAAACGCCGCGCTCAAAGATCCCCCACCCCCCCCCACGGACCTACAAGCCAATTACACACAATGTTGTTGCAAGCATATACAGCCACATTTCACAGTCATACACAAACTCACAGACACAGTCACATACAGCAACACATGCATGCACAATTCAAAAACATCTAAGCACAACTCAAGACGCCAACACAATCGTCACCCCCCTCTTCCATCACACCTTAGTTCATCGCTTCATCCACACAAGCCAGGAGCCTCCATCTCTTACAGAGAAACTTTCAGCCTTTCAGAAGAAACCATTTTATTTTTTCAAAGAAAAAAAGCCATATAAATATTAGAGTATAAAACTTGCGTGAGACACAGGAAGGGGGTGAAATGGGGAGCTACATGACTATGCAAAGAGAAGCGCTTATAGAAGGAGTCAGTACTGGGGAGGGGATCGCTGCAGCGCATGGACACAGCACAAAACACAGCACGGGCCACCGCAGGCAAATTCAAGGACAGACGGCTGCATGGAGCCATCCGCCTGCTGCCCACTCGCCATCACGGAAGAAGCACACCGCGCTACACTATTGGCTATTCTACACCAGCCGGAAGGGGGTGCGGCTCTAGGCTACTGTAGGAGTTGGGGTAGGGTCTTTCGCAGCCCCGCTGGATAAACCTGACGCGGGGTGGGGGTGGGGGTGGGGGGGAGATTGGGGGACAAAGAGGGGTGGGCAGAGGAAGGTCTATGCACTAGGAGGTACTGAGGGACTTTACCCAGGCTCTGGCCACTGGGTGAACTGGAGGCCTGGACAATGACCTTCACAGAGAAATGGCACCTGGCAAGATGAAGGACCCAGACTTGGGGAGTGCAGGGGCACTGTGTAGAAGTCCCAGTCCTGGGCTGCGAATTTTAGTCCACTTGGTCCCTACTCCTGCTCCTTGCCTCCCTAACCCATGGCCTAATCTGGCCCTCCCTCCCTGCTGGGGCCTCATTGATCCTTTCCACCAGTGACACCTCTGGAGTACCCAGCACCCACAGAGGCCCCTCTGACCACTCCAGGGGACCTGGTCCCACACTCACACCCTCATAGAGCTTCCTTGGACTGTAATGCCAGTTTCAATCCATTGGTCCTGGTAGCTCAGCCTAAAGCTGGCTGCTTGGGCTGAACCCTATATGTAGAGTGATGGTTCAGCCTGGTGCTTGATTTATGGCTGAAATTTGGGGATCTGATCAGTGCCCTGGGGACATATATAGCCTCCTGCAGGACTCTGTTAATTGATGGGTTGTCCATCCCCCCCACCCACATACATACCCTTCCCTTCATTTTAACACCCCATACTGTCTTGGAACATGCAGTGGAGTCTCTTGTTTGGGGAGGGGGTAGGGAAGTCACAGCATGCAGTGGGAACATCAAACAATGAAAAACAAAAAAAGTCCGGTCCCCAGGGCATTGGGAAGAGGCTTGGTAGCAAAATGGCCTCCCTAAATCCAGCATGCATCAGTACCATGGGGATGGTGACCATGTCCCCCCAAACTAGAGCATGGTCTCAGGCTCTGGAAGGAGGTGAAGGGACTGGCACCAAACCATGCTTCGGAGGAAGTTTGAGAACTGAAGAAGTCAAAAGGTCATGATACCTTTCCAACTCTTCAGAAAAATGAGCCTTTTTTGGGTCACCTGGTACCTCAGCACCCCAACCATCTTACTCAAGAAAGGAGCTGTTGAAGGAGTGGGGTGGTGTGGAGTAGGAGGAGGGATGCAGGGGATGGATGGGCCTGACTGAATTTGGAAGATGGGAGGAGTTCAGCTGTAATTAAAGGGGGTGCAATCAATGATTCTTGATGTCTACACTAACCCCGCTATCCCCCTGGGCACAGCATTGGGATTGATTGGATGGGGGTTCCCAACAGAACGCCCTTTGCATATTCAGCCCCCTGGGGGCAGAGGGGGTGTTGACCGGGCACTTGTTTCTGTTTCCCAAGGGGAGTGTGGTCTTAGCCCCTACCAGCATCCTGGAGGGGAGCCCTGAACTTCTGTGGCCTGGATATAAGTTGGGAGAGGCTGGGCTGGTCTGGTCGGGGAGGGAGACTGCCCCGTGGCTCCAGGCCTGGCCTCCATGTTACTTCTTTTCCTTCTTGCCCGACTTCTTCTTGTTGCCGTTGCCTCCTGCTGGGGCCTTGCCATCCCTCTTGCCAGCTGCATTGGTCAGTGTGGCATTGCTGCCAGGGATGTAGACGTTCTGGCGGTAGTCAGGCACGTGCTGCAGGGTGAACTGGGGCCCGTAGCGGGCACTCAAGCCCATGGTGCCGGCACCGCCTCCCAGGGTGGAGCTCCCATCAGCAGCTTCTGCAGAGACAGAGGAAGGTTAGGGATTAAACTTAGGGTCCAGCAGTTACTCATTTATAGCACAAGCAGTTCATGAATCCTACAAAGCATCCCTGGCCCTGACCACACTGAGCACTGGGAATACAGTGGCCACCAAAGCAGTCTCCATCCACAAGGTATTTAGGGTAGAGGTTAAGAGGCTCTGAGTTTAGTTCCTAGCTCTTCTACTTACTAACTGGCAAATCTACCTCTCCTCTCTATGCCTCCTTAGTTTTCTGATTTGTACAACAAGGATAATAATAGTATCTACTGCTTCTAATTTTGGTGAAGGTTAAATAAGATAATACATATAAACTACCTACAATAGTACCTAGTACATGGCAAGTGCTCAAACCATGCTAGCGATTCTTTTTCTCGGGACTGAGACACTGGCTCTCAAATCCTTGCCTGAGCCCTTCTTAAGGAACTCCTCAAAGGAGCCTCTGGCTTCCAAACTAGACCATGGGCTCCTGGACAGCAGCGACCATGTCTTGTGCATCCTCCTTGCCTTCTCCAGCCAGTGCCCAGCACAGGGTAGGTATTCAGTGTTTCTGTTATCAGTTAGGAGGGTGCTCTTTCAGGCATCCATTTCATAACAGCAGATAGTTGCCTATGCTGTGCCAAGCCTTTTGCTAGATGCTTTACATGCATCGCTTTTAACCTCGACACAACTACCCAATAAAATATGTGGTCTTGTCCCACTCTACAGGTGAAGGAGAAGGTTCAGAGAAGGGAAAAGACTTGCCCAAGCCATATCAGCCGGTGTATACCAGACCCAGGACTCGGGCTCTGGCCTACCCAGCACCACGGCCACCAGCTTGGACCTTGTCAGTACCCAGGGGAAAGGAGGCAGAACAAAGATCAGGATGAGCCATGTCCCATGAGGCTGAGATGATGATGATCCTGGGGTACAAAGTAGATGTAGACTCAGAGTATCAGAGCTAGGTAACCTCAGAACCACCTCCAGCCCAGCTTCCCACTGTACAGAAGAAACAGGCCCAGAGAAGTGCACATTCTGGCCCCAGTTCAGCATCACCTGGACACTTGTCAGACACTCAGAATCTGCATTTTAACAAGATCCCCAGGTGATGTGTATGCACTTTAAAAGTTGAAAAGCACTTAAGTATCTATCTCTTAAGGTTTCTGTGAGGATTAAATGAAAAGGGGCTTTATCCAGTGCCCAGGCACTAGGTAAATTCTCAATAAATGTTAGCTACTGTTATTATTATCATCATTGTCGTCGTCGTCGTCATCGTCATCATACTGTGTGTCATTACCTCTGGCTGGGTCAAGGGGGGTAAAAATAGGAGTTTTGACTCATTCTGCCTTAGTTCACAAGGGCTCACTGCTGGAGGTTGGAGGCCCTGAAATCCTGTGGCAGTGAGAGGGTTAAAGCCCCAGGAAGGCCCAGCCCAGCCCGGGTCCAGCTGGCTGAAGAGCTTCCCTCGAAGTCTCCTCTGTCCCCACCCCCAGACGCCAGGAGCGGGTAGAGAAGGTGACTAAAGCCGGAGAGGCTGAGTAACCCTGGGACATCAACCAGGGATTGAGAAATAGAGAGACAGGAAATATTTCCAAAGAGCAGCATAAAAGGAGGGAGGGATACCAGAGCAAGGAGGGGAGATGAGCCTCAGTCCTTCCGCCTTCACATTCCAGCTCTCGGGTTTCTACAGCCTCCGTTTCAAGTCCCAAACCCCTGGGTCTGAGGGCCTTCTTGGGGTGGAGGAGAGGGCTTCGGTGGGAGGGAGCAGCTGCCCACTTCCTCCTACCCTTCCCCAGGCTAGCCCCTCCCCCAGCCCTTTCAATCCTCTGACAGTTCTCAGTTTTCCCTAATTAACTCCAGGAGGAAGCCTGGGCAGACTGCCTGCCCCTCCCCTCCAGCCGCCAACCGCTTCCAGCCTGCGAATGGAAGGGGTGGGGGAAGGGGCGCAGAGCCAGCTTCAAAAGCCAGTATTCCCGAGAGATTTAGGGCTAGAGGGGAGACCTCAGAGGCGCCAGAGAAGGAGGGAGAGGGAGGGAGCGAAGGAGGGCGCGAGATACACACGTTGCACGAATACACAGAAGAGAATGAGGAGGAAATGTGGAGAAAAAGGGAAAAGAGAGGCAAAAAAAAGAAAGGCAGCAAGGGCCTGACTGGGGAGCCAGAAGCCAGGCCTAATCCTACCTGTGCCCACTGTCTCTAAGAAACGCCCCAAGTGGGTGAAAATGACAAGACATGGACCCGACCTTGGCTGGGGCCCTGTGGGGTACCGTGAGGTTGGGCTGGACCAGGAAGGGGAGAAGATGTGGAAATCCAGAAAGAGGCTGACCCCAGAGTTCTGTCTGGTCAGTTCCGCCACTAAAGAGCGGGGTGATGTTCGCCAAGACCCCACATCACTCAGGCTCACTTTCCCCATCTATATATATAAACCAGAGGGGGAGAAGTTGGATTGCCAGCTTTGATCTGCTATAGAATCAGTTCTCCAATGGGCCCTGCAAGACCCCCACTGGGCAGTTACCAGAGTCTTTCCTCAGTCCAAGGAGAAACAGACTTAGAAGAGTACTGTGGAAAAGCCTGGGCCTCCTCTGGCCTGGAGGAGATGGGAGTGAAGCTTACCTCCTCTCCCTGTGCCAGCTTCTACTCAGGGAAACTCAGCTCCCAGCTCCTTAGACTTCCTCCACCCCCACCCCAGTCCAGGGCTGAGCGGCCCAGGGGGGCCTAGTCCTGCTAAACCAGAAGACAAGAACCAGTGGGGCTGCAAACCGCAGCCTTCTCCAGAGCACACCTACCCCCCCACACACACCCCCATATGTTTATTTTAAAATCCTCCCAAGTGTTGGCTCTTACTCTCCCTCTTACTTACTCCCCCTCCACAGGCCCACAGGCCTGTCTGGGCTGGACTCCAGGAACCTCTCTGTTTCCAGGGGCGGGTGTGAAAGTGAGAGTGGGAGCCTGACCCTGCCACCTCCACCCAGAGGGCCTGTTCCCCAAGGCCCAGGCTGAGATGGGTCAGGCCCTCTGTGGGCCAGAGGAATGCAGCCCTGACAGGGGAGTGCGCCTGCATGACCCTGGCTCCAGGGACCTTCTAGGATGGTTTTGGGCCATAAATACTGACTCCATTTCTGTTCTTAACATCTGGATTTAGACTGAAAACCCTGCTCTCCTGGCCTTAGGGCTCAAGGCCACAACAGCTAAATATACCTGACTGACTGTTTACTTCCCTCGAGAGCCCGACTTGGCGTCTTCCCAGAACCAGCTGCTTTTTCCAGGCTCAGTCCTGTTTCTAATATCTGCCTCTCTGGAATCACAGTCCCTCCAGACCTGGGACAGCTGTGCCCCGGGAGACTGGCTGCCCCTGCTACCTTTCCCTTCCTCTTGCCCCTTCACCAACCACAGAGATCTGGGGTAGGGTTGCCAAATTGAGCAAATGAAAATACACGGTGACCAGTTAAATTTGAATTTCAAGTAAACCATGAATAATTTTTAGTATAGTACGTCCCATGCAACATTTGGGACTTACTTATACTAAAATATTATTTGTTGTTTATCTGAACTTCATTCAAATTTAACTGGGTATCCTGTATTTTATCTGGCTACCCTAATCTGGAAGAATAAGGCATTAAGAGGAGTCTGGCCTCTAGACCCATTCAGCTAAAAGGGAAACTGAGGCTGGATCTAAAGCCTGGTATGGTAACTGTAGTAGAAAGGGGCATGAACTTTGGGAGTCAGGCTGAGTTAGAATTATGGCTCTGCAGCTCCAAACTGGGGGCCTTGAGCATCTGTCAACTTAAATAAGAGCTGTTGAGAGGATTAATTGAGATGAGGCCAATAAAATTTGTCTAGCATGTTCCCAGAGCAACACACAGGAGTGATTATGGTTATTAGTGTTATGCTTTTGCCTGGTTCTCTACCCACCAGTCCTCCAGGCATACTGGAGAGCAGGGAATCTCAGTTCACTCTGCAAGGCCAATCCCTTAGACCTCTGCCTGCCTCCCTATAAGCCCTGGATTTGTTGCCCCTGAAGCTAGTCCTTAATAATAGGCAATATTATAACTCTGCCTTCTACCCCTATGGGTCAATAAAGATAATAATTAATCAGTTAGAGCTACTATGTATCATGCCCTTACTCTCTACCAGTCCTGTGGTGATACCTAACATTCAGCCCTCTCAACAAATGCCCATTTCATAGTAGGTGAAACTGAGGCTCAGAGGCGCTTAGTAATTTGCCCGAGGACTCACAGCTAAGTGGCCTGCCTCCAAAGCCTATGTTCTTAAGTACTAATGATATTATTCTGCTTCCCCTGCTCAGGATCCCAGGAGCTCCTCAGTGACAGCAATTATTTGCTGAACCTCTCTTGCATATGAGGTTCTTTGATGTGGGAAAACCAAAATCCTGCTTTGGAAGGGGGCAGCAAAAAAAGACCAGGTCTCAGATATCCACAGTGTGTCCTCTGTGCTAGAAATGTCCACACCCACGTCCACTGATGGAGAGCTTGTATCTGCCAGGTACCATCTCATTTAATCCTCCCAACACCTCTTTGAGGCCACTGTCCCCCTTACTTGGCTGAGGAAACTGAGGTTTAGAGAGATGTGGTATATTGACCAAAGTCACGAGGATAGTAGGTGGCAGAACTAGGACCCAGCCTGCAGTCCCATTGAGGGCTAGACCCTTAACCACTACTCCCCACCTCCCCCTCTGGATCACTCCTTGTTCACTCCCCTCTGGCCATCCAGGGCCCACATTCCTTCACCTGGCTTGATGCCCTCCCCGGCCAACTGAAAAGCCGAGACTCAGTCTCAGGGCATGGTGGCTCTGGGATGCATCCCGGAGCCCTGGGTGTCCCATACAGCAACACACGTGGGCACAACTTACCACTGGCAGAGGCCAAGATCATGGCTTGCAGCATCTCTGTGTCAAACTGGTTGTTGGGCCAGGTGCCAGTTTCATCGCCATTTTGGGACCTGGGGAGAGAGTGAAATGGTGAGTGCAGTCCCCCAGGATACCTTAACTTGTGCCTTTTCTGTCCTCTCCCAAGACCTCCCAAATCTAGTCCCCTACCCTCACCCTACTCCCAAGGCCTGCTTCTTTCCAGCAAGGGAGGAAGTAACGTATAATATCACTCAAAAGCCAGATCTCCAGAAGACAGCCCCCACCCCCACCCCCTCTCTACTGGCTCTGATGTATGCCACGGTCCCTTACAGGGACAGCCTGCCATCAACTGCAGCTGCCCTCCACGAGAGCAGTGGCTCACTGTCACAGCGAGGGAGGTCAGAGCCTCTCCCAAAGACAGTGAAGCTGGGAAATGGGAGAGTTTGTCCTAAAGACAGAGAAAGAGGTGGGAACCTAGAGAGAACCCAGGAGGAGAAGGAGGAGGCCCCGAGAGGCCCTGGATAGGGAGAGATTCCTACAACTCAAATGTGACCACTTATCCTAAGCCCTCAGGATAAAGTCCCTGGACTTAAGAACTCTCCCCTCCTATCTTACAAGAATATCCCCAGCCCCAGCCCCATTTCCAAACATTCTATGACCAAACCTTCTTTTCTGGAGCACTTTCCTAATTCCACAAACTCTCTCTTGCAATAAATCCTGGGCAGAAGCTGTTCCCTAGAATGCCAGCCCCTCAACATTTGTCTTGGTTATATGAATAAAATGTGTCAGAGGAGCTATCCCTAAACTGTCCCAGGCTGGGTCAGGCACCTCTGCTGTGCCCTCTCCCCTAGCGTCTGCCCCCGTGATGGCTCTAGCCTCACTGTTACTGCTGTTGTCCCCCAGCTGCCCCTACACCAGATGGACTCACTGAGGCAGGGATTGTGTCTGCCTGTTTCCCACTGACACACCCAACACAAAGCCTGGCTCTTGGACCTAATTAAGACCTTTAGACACTCTACACATTGAAAACAAGATAGAATGCATCATAAATCTTTTTTTAAAAAATACTAACTGCACTCTAAAATAGCAGTAAGGAATTCCCACCCAACCTGGATTTTTCCTATAGTGACTATTTTAATGTTTTTTATTTGTTTTTTGTTTTTTTGGGGGGAGCATCTCTGGCACACAGACAGAAATCCCGGCACCATCTGCACACAGAAGTTCCTCAATAAATATTTGCTGCCTGAATGAATGGGAAGAGGCCAGTCACCATGAAGGAAGAAGAAGGATTTGGCCCTAGAAGAAGGGCTGCAGGGCAGCCCTTGAAGGCATGAAAGTGTGTGTGTGGGTGGGTGTGGGTGGGTGTGCCCATGCACAGGATAGTATGCATGTTGTCATAATGGGTGAGCATAACCAAGGACCTCTTCACAATTTTTCCAGGGTCTGCCCCTGCTTATAGTTTCCCCAATCTGGGATTCCCCATCCCCAGGTAGAGGGACTCAGTCTAAGGCTTGGAACAAAACACACAGCTGACACGTGTCCCCCTGCACCACCACAGCAAACCTAAAGTTAGGGCTGTTGGGAAAAGCAGGACTCGCATTTCTCCTTGCCCAAAGTGGGAAGACGTGGAATTCTGTGTCCATTTATTCAACAAACATTTATTGAGCAGTGACTACGAAGCGGACACAATGCTAGGCACTGGGTTACGGCTGTGAACAGGACAGGAAAAGCCCATCTTCATGGTTTTCACTGTCCACATTGAGAGGCTGATGTTAAGTAACTTCACATTGATTTAACTGCTGTTGTGACAAGTGCCATGAATGCAAAGAGTGGGGACTACCAGAGGGTATAACAGGAAACCTGACCTAGTCAGGGCTGGGGAGGCAGTCAATCTAGGCTTCCCTGAGAAAAAGATGGCAAAATTTAAGTCTGAAGAAATTACCCGGGTGTTTGGCAGAAGGCCAGCTAAGTAAATGAATAAGAATGATAGAAAATCACAACTTTGTAACCACTGATGCAAAAGGCGATTCAGGCAAAGATCATCAGTGAATACTAAAATACTAAAATTGGGGGAAAGGTTGCTGCATAGTGTCAAAGTATCACCCACAGATTACTTATTAATCACAAATATTTTTTAAAATATCTTGAAAATGAGGAGATTTGGGGACACTGTTTTAACCACGTGAACAAACTTAGCACCAAGGATAAAGGTGCGAACTGACATGAAGTGATTCCTGGTCTGATGCAGGGGAAGGACAGTCTCAACCAGGCAGGATTCTTACCAAGCCTGTCCAATCCGAATCCAGCCATGAGAAAATGATCAGCAAATCCAGACTGCGGGATATTTTAAAAGACAACTGGCCTGGACTCTTTTAAAATGTTTTTGTCATGAAAAACAAACAAACAAACAAAAAGAAGGGAGGCTGTTCTAGATTAAAGAAGATGAAACAAGACATAGCAACCAAATGTGATTTACTGTCCTTGATTGAATCCTGGATTAAAAACAAAACAGGTAAAAGCACATTTTGGGAACATTTATGAAAATCTGCATGGGGACCGTGTACTATCATAGCAATTTTAAAATCCTTATGTGGATAATTCTTTTGTGGTTATGTAGGAAAATGTTACTGTTCTGTTGTTCTTAGGAGATATATACTCGAGTGTTTAAAGTGCTGTGATGTCTGCAACTTACTTTCAAATGGTTCAGAAAAGAAGTGTGTGTGTATGGTTGTGCAGAGAGAAAGATAATACAAATGTGCAAAATATTAACTGGTAAATCTAAGTAAAAATGGCATTTGGATGTTCATCATACTATTCTTTCAACTTTTCAAAGGCTTGAGCTATTCCATAATAAAAGTTGAGTGGTAAAATTAAATTCCCTAGGAGAAGGTGCTGTGTTATGGGAGAGAGCTTTCCGGGCAGAGGGAATAACATGCCCCAGACATCTGACGCTTGAAGGAGCTTGGTGGGTTCAAAGGAATAAGTGAAAGCCGATGTGGCTGCAAAAGGGGAGGTGGTGTCAGGGGCTACAGAGTGGGCACAAAAGACTCCGGGCTCATCCTAAGGGCTCTGGGAAGCCACTGGGATGTTTAAAAAGGGGGTGGTCATGATCAGATTTAATTTTTTAAAGATCACTCTTGCTCTTGTATAATAATGGGACTGAGAGTAGGGATACCTCAAGGAAGACCAGAGTCCAATGATGGGGGCCTCAGGCACCTCTGTCTCCATGAAAACCCAGGAGTCCTTACTTCCAGCCTGACTGAACTCTCTGGGCCCACCCGAGGGACATGGCTGAGGCAGGCAGGCTCAGGCCTCGGTGAAGGCGCCTAATGGGGATAAAGTGGGGTGGGCAGGAGAGGGGGGAGGGCAGCAGCAAGGAGAGCTTTTAGGTCATGGGGTAGAGAGATGCCCCAGATTAGAACTGCAGCCTGTAGGGGTGGGTGATGGCATTGAGAGAATAGAGATGAGTGGGGAGGGGGACATGGAACGATGACTAGATGGAGTACGAGGAGGATGCTTGGGAAATGGGCAAAGGCTGGAGGCCAAGCAAGTGGGCAGGCAGCCAGCTATTTGGAGCTGGGCAAGAGATGAGTGGTGGGGAAGGGCCTTCTTTTTAACCATTTATAGAGTTTCCTACTCTCTGGTCCCTGGGCTGACCGGATTATACACATCGCCCATCATTTCAGCCTCACAACTACCCTGCAAAATAAGAGCCATGATTATCCCTATTTTCCGGCAGATGAACCTGGGGCTCAGAGAGGGTGAGAGACTTTCCCAATGCCAAAGCTATTGACTGCAGAGCTACAGCTTGAAAATAGGCCTAATTTGACTGCAAAGTCCATGTATGCTCTTATAACACCACTGGGCTTCAGGAGGGAGGCCCTGAGCCCTTGGCAGCAGGTATAGGGGACTCTTCCAGGATTGGGGGAAACAGTGAAAAGTAAAAGTGTAGGAGATGGACTACTTTTAATTGACCATTTTCCAAGCATCCACTATGTGCCAGTCCTTATGACGGGCCCTGGGATTTAAGAGATGATAGATGCAGTTCCTGCCCTAAGATGCTGGCATTCTGGTGGGCCTGATGTATGTGTGAGGGAGCATCTCTCAGTCTGGGATATAGTGAAATGCTCCCTGCAGCAGTCTTTTAAAAAGTGAGAAATCTGGGGAAGTCATCCCTGACAATAAGCTGGATTTAGTAGTGTTAAAATATAAGTGCATGTATATTCTTTGTTAATGTAGTGAAAGTCTATCAGCATATAAAAATATGCATATGTCCATATTAGTGGCCATTAAGCAACATTAAATTACTTTCAAGTTCATTTATTATTACTGACATGGGGGAATTCTCATGATGTATTATTGCAAAGAGAAAAAGCAAGCTACAATACACTCAGTGACTGCTAATAAAAATACTGGTAAGAAATAGAACAATAACATGGGAATAAAAGTCCTTCATATTCTAAGTGTGAAAAGCTAACTTCTAAACAATTTATTTAGGCAAATCAGATTTTTAAAAATAAAGAAACCTGTACATGCTGTTCACCTACACAAAGAAAAAAGATACATATGAAAATGTCAAATGTTAATATTCAATGAATAATTTGAAAAGAAACAAAAGATGGAGGGGAAGCTTTTAGATTGAAATAACTTAAGAGAAACAACAAATGCAAAAGGTGGACTTTAATTTGCATACCTGTGCAAAGGAATTAACTGTAAAAAAAGAGAGATTGAGAACTGGAGAAACGTGAATGCAGACTGGATATATGATGATATTAGGGAATGACTATATTATTATTTTTTAAATATTGTGTTTAAAAAAGGAACTAATACCTGTTAAAGAGAAATCATAAATCTCCAGATGAAATTATATGAAGTCTGGGATTTGCTTCAAAATAACCCAAGGCAGGGATGAGAGTGGGGAAGTGAGTGAAACAAGAGGGCATGTGTTAGAGCTGGATAAGGGGATCGTGGAGGGTCATCACACCATTCTCTCGACTTTTATATTTATTTGAAATTTTCCATATTAAAAATAGGTTAGTGGTAATTCTGTCTGGATTGTGAAATTAAGGGTAATTTCTCTTTAAAAAATTTTTTTCTCAAAGTGTCAGTAATGAGCATGTATTATTTTATAAGCAGAGAAAAATTAAATTGCTATATGTTTGGTGAATGACTTGGCCCAAACTGAGGGAGAGCAGGGATAGTGTCTCTCCTAGGAGGAGGAATAGAGGGAGATCCAGAATTAGGGGAAGGTGGTGAGGAGCCATCAAAGGAGAACAGGGCAGGGCCTGGGAAAGCCAAATGGAGAGTCCCTCTTCTGTGCAGAGGCTGGGAACAGCGGCAGGGCTGGACCAGGGTTACAGCCTGAGAAGGGAGAACTGGCTTGCTGGGATCAGAGCTCAGGACAAGGGATTTTGGGATCAAAAGCCAAAAGGATGACCTGAGAAGGGATGAAGTGGGAAGAAGAGCACTTGGCAGGCAGGTACTTTCCAATGTACCTGAAATGTGAGGCTTTGTCCCTGTTGGCTAGGCAGTGCGACCAGGAGCTGGCCTGACCTTGAACTACATTTGCTGAAGAACTCAACACCAGCCCTGCTCTGCACCTGGTATGCCAGACCTGACTGGGCTGGACTGCAGTGGGCAAGACAATGGGGAGGGAGTGGGACACAGAGGTAGGGGAGGGCTGGAGCCAGGGGTAGACTGAATAAGAGAAATATCCCTCCTTCAATCCCCTCACTCCAGCTTAACAATCAGAATGACAGCAAAGGAAAAACTCCTGCCATTCTGTTGATCTTCAGAGGCCTCACCACAGGGCCTTTGCATATGCTCTCCCCTCTTTTCTTCACCTGGTTAATTTATACTCATCCTTCAGATCTCAGCATGATCTCATTTCCTTCTGGATGTCCTTCCTGCTCCCTAACTGAGTCAAATCCCTAGTATATGCTCTCACAACCAGGGACTACTCTTCATAGCGCTTATGGTAGCTGAAATCTTACTTTATTTTTGTGATTAGTTAGCTAATATTTGCCTTCCTCAACAGACTGTAAATTCCTTGAGGGCAGGGACCATGTCTGTTTTGTATCCCCCACACCTAGAATACTGCCTGATCTTCAGTTGGTACTTAATAAATATTTGTTGATTGAATGAGTGAGGGAATTTGCTGGACTGGGCCCCTAACAGATTTCATCTTGGGCACTTTGGAGCTGAATCAGAAGTGTCTGTGCCATTCCCCTCAAGTTAACTGAGGAAGTGACAGCTCCTGAGTACTCACGTGCATCTCTCCAACAGCTCCCACATGTTTTCCAGGTCACCAAGTCTTTCAACTGATGAAACAGTATTTGAGGCAGGGATAAGGCAGAGAGTACATTAGCGACAACTGATGGTGCTGCCAGGGGCTCCCAGAATTCAGTAGTGAATTTTGCTCCAGGACCAGTGTGTGGCCTGGGGTGGGAGTGGGTAAAGGGCAGACAAACTGCCCAATACTTCTCATCATCTCAGTTCAAATGTTACCTCCTCCAAGAAGCCTTCCCTGATCCTTTTCCCCCATTACTCTCTTCTTCTCAGCACTTATTATGATTTCTAACTAGACAGGTTTTTGTTTGTTTGTTGTTGTTGTTTTAAAGTGTGATTAGTTGTCCCTTGCTGGCCTGAAAGCTCCATGGGTTCAGGGATTGTGTCTGCATGTTCACTCTTATAGGTCAGGGTCTAGACTGGTTCATAGTAGATGTTCAATAAATATTTGTTGAATGAAAAAAAAAATGAAGACATGAATGATTTAATGAAGATCCTATGGGAAGGGTGACTAGGCTAGGGGGAGGTGAGATGGGGCTGGCAGCTGGGGTCAAGTCTAGGGTAAGGGCAGTCTAAGCCTTCTGATTTGCTGGCTTCTAGGACCTTCTAGAAAGTGCTTTGAGATCCTGATGCCAGTGGCAGGACTGCACATACCCAGGAGCTGAAGTCTCCATGGTATACTATGGAGTATACCTGGGTTCTTGCGGCAGCAAGGGCTTGACTGGGAAGGTGGGGGGGAGGCAGGGTACAGAGGAAAGCCCAGAAACTCAGCATCTATAGTATCTGGGGAAATGTGAAAGCAGCGCCCGGCCTCTCTCTCCCCAGACTCTTTGGAATCCTCCAGGCTCCTGACTTCTAACAGGGATGCCTGGCCCAGAGCCCATCCCACCAGCCCCAAACCAACGGAAGGTCTTTCAGGCTAGAGTTTCCCCTCCCCCCACCCACAAGGGGTTCCTGTCTCAGCAGGAATTCTTTCAGATTGAAAGGAACAGCTGGAGCAGCCTGGCTGGGAGGGTGTGTGGGGAGGCTCTGTGTGTGAGGGCCAGGGGGAGGCAGAGAGCATGTGGGGGGTGCATGTGTGTGCTGGCTTGCCCAGAAATGAGAGGCATGGACAGGGACATAGAGGAAAAGACAGGAAAAGAGGGAAACAGAGAAAGATAAAGAAAGGTAAAACAGAGAAAGAGACTCAAGGAGGCAGAAAAAGACAGACAGATATGGATGGATATACAGAGAGAAACAGAGAAGCTGAGAACAGAAAGGGGAAAACAGAAATACTGAGAGACAAAGAAATAAAGAGACCGAAGACAGAACACAAGGACACTGGGAAAGGATGAAAGGAGAGACAGAAAAGGTCAAAAACAGAGAGGCAGAGACAGAGAGAAAGGAGAAACAGACTGAGACTAAGGAAAAGTCACATTTATTCATTCAGTCCACATTTATTGAGCACCTACGCCTTGCCAGGCACAGTGCGAGGCAAAAACGCAAATGGTAGGGACCAAGATGCAGCAATAAAGACAGAAACTGAGATAAAGACCGAGGGGGGAGGGGAGGGAGAGCGAGAGATGCAAACTGAGATAGAGACCCAGCAAAGAACGCAAAGATTAGAGAGTGACAGAGACACAGACTCAGGAAAGGGGGCAGAGCCGAAAGGCCTGCAGGCAGAGAGGGCAGCGGAGGAGGGGCAGGATGAGGGAGCCCTGCCCCTCCTCCTCAGCCGCGCTCCCAGCTTTGCGGTCTCCACTTTCCTCACAGCTGCTTGATGCCTTCCCCTCTGCCTCTGCTCTTGTTTCAGGCTCCTGAGGAGGCTCTGACTGCTGACAGCCTCCTCCTCTTGTCCCGTGTTTCTCTGCCTGAACCCCAGGTCAGGATGGAGCCCAGTTCAACCCCAAGGAGAGAGGCATGGGCAGTAGATGGGTATAAAATGTCTTCCCTCCGCCCAGAGACCACCTTAAGATCATTTTTTTTGGTCCCACAGAGCCTCCAGGAGATAGAAAAAAGTGTGTGTGATGAGGAGAAGGGGGGCAGAGGACGAGTACATGAACTGAGCTTCCAAAATAGTCAGGGTAGGCGTCTCTTCCTTCTGGGGTCTGTGAGCCAGCCCCAAATATACCAAAAATCCCCTGAAATCCTGAGCTGAGGGAAAAAGACATTTATAGCAAATGCTGAGCCCTTCCCCCCTCTCCTCCCACGTCATCACTGAGAAAATGCCGCAGAGAAGAGGGTGGGCTGGAGAGTCAGTCACCTACCCGCTGGTGCCGGGTCTCTGGGCCTGAGAGAAACGCCAGTCCGTGTTGGGTGGGGCTTGCTGTGGAAAAAACAGAGGGAAAGGGGCTGAGTACCCATGAGGAATCAGAATGTCACCTGAGCCCCTGGGGATGGGCCTGGAGGGAAGAAGGGGAGTGGGCACAGAGAAGCTGCAGGACTGGGAAGAAAATGCGACAAGGTAGTGGAGGGATAGATGCATCTTCAAGGAAAAAAATATACCTCAGGTCTGTAGAGCTCTGAGTTATGGGGGAAAAAGGGATAAAAGAACATTTCATCTGACCACAGTGAACAAGTCCAGATTCCTTTGCTAACGAAACGGTCCCTTCCTACCTCCCCCCAGACTCAGAACTTCTAAGCTGAAATTCAAGGGCTGAAAAAAATGTCTTCTGTGGAATAGGGGTTTGTGGATGCAGAGAAGGCCCCCAAAAATGGCAGAGGAGGCTTTTAGATGAGAATTCCATCAGCCCCAGAATGAATGTATTCAGCTCCTCAGCTGGGAACAAAGCATACTCTGCAGCAAGATGGCTGCTGCTGCTCTGGGTAACCCTTTTTGTGCCAGGTTGTGTAGTAATACAATCAGAGAGACACCTCCTCCAGATCCTTGACCCTCAAGGATCCCTTCCCACAGCTAAATACATTATTAATTTAGGAGTCATGCCAGACTGGGCCTTTGCAGGGCATCCAAGCTCTAGGACACCTCTCACCCACCGAACTCTGTGCCAGATAATGGCCTCTGACTAAGGAGGAGAGAACAAGGCCACTCTGTCTGGGACAGAGAAAACTGCTGGGATGGAGCCCAGGGACCAAGCTCCCACAGCCTCTAAGCAGAGCCTGCAAAGTCTCCGGAACTCCCAGGGGCTGACCTGTAGACATGGCCCACCTGGCTGAAGGATAAGGGTTCTGTGCAGCCATTTCATTCCCAAGTTCTTCTCAGACTTTCCAGAGTGTTATTCCATCAGACACTTTCACGAAGCTCTCCTAGAGCCACCTTCTCCCTGGTTCTGGGGTGTGCTGGTAATTAATTCTCACACTCACTCCAAGAAGCAGAGAGGGAAGTGTGAGCATTTCCCATTACACAGGGGAGAAGGAAGACCCAGGGCTGCCAAGTGACTAACCCCAAGGCTCACAGGTGACAGCAATGGGAGCAGAACCCAGAAACCTAAGCATCCCAGGTATAGCAGGCATCACCACCACCTTTTGGGGGCTGCTGTGGGGAACAACATAGAGATGACCAGCCCTCAGCTACTGTGTTCATAGACACAGCAGAATTCACACTGAGATGCAGGGGCCACGGTAGACTGGAGACGGAGAGCCGCTGGGCAAAACTCACAACCTACACAAGGACGGCGGGTCCAAATTTGTTCACCGAGGACTGCTCTGAGATGACGAGCCCCAGAAGGCCTTTCTCCACATGTATGGCCCTAAAAGGGAAAGAAACCCACCTTTGCCCCATCCAAACAGAGGCACCCCTTCCCTCTGTCCTCTGGCTTTACATGTTCAAGTGCCACCCAGTTGAGTGGACAAATTCTGGAGTTAGACAGACCTAGGTTAGAATCTTTACCACATACTGTCACTTGACCCCTTGTGAAACTGAGTTATTAGATGAGGATACTAATACCTATCCAGCTACATTGTTGGGAAGACAAACGAGATGCTGTGGTTCTCAAAGGAGGTATGCAGTATGGCTGTCTCAGCTATCAGAATCACCTGAGGACACTTCCAAACTGCAGTTCTTATTCAGTAGAGACAGAGTGAGGCTCAGGCATATTTTGGATAAAAGTTCCCAGGGCTGTGAAAATTTGTCCTTTTTACTATTATAGTTTCCCACAGATGAGGCCACCCAGGAATCTGGTAGAGACTACGGCTTTCCATCTGCCAGAAGAGGAAGGACTTGCTCCAGTCTGAGAAACGTTTGTCACCCTTCACCCCCAAAGTTCGGTTCCTAGATTGCCTGGCACATTGTCACGACGGAGCCAAAAGCTGATCTCTGAACATCCGCGGGTTCCCTAGGCTCCCACATCCTGAGAGGAAGGGGGGTGCTGTTGCCACTGGGTTCCAGGGCCGCCTCCCCTCTAGAGGCCTGCCTACTCGCCCCGGCTCGGCCTGCCGCCCGCCGACCACAGGGCAGCTCAGCTTGCCTGAGGCTGCTGGACCTGGGGCAAGAAGCCCCAGGCCTGGTCCCCGGGGAACTGCCGGCCCGAGGGTCATAGAGTCCCGCCCGCCGGGCGCCTAGAGCGTCCAGAGTCGCTCCCACGGTCCAGGCACCGCAGCTCGCTCAGGCCAGCCCAGAGGCGACCCCACCAAGCCAAGGCCGAGGGGCTGACGGTGGAGTGGGGTAGGGGAGCAGGAGCTCCCGAGTCCCTGCCAGGGTCCGGGAGGCCGCGACTTGGGATCCTCACAGTGAGCCCCAGTCAGCGGTGAGTACCTTTGAGGCCGGCAGCCGGGCGGGAGGAGAGCTGTGAGCCGGCCGGGGACAGCCCGTGCAAGCCTGGCAGCCAGCGGCTGGCAGTGAAAGCTGGTGTGTGTGTGTGTGTGTGTGTGTGTACGCGTGTGTGGGCGGGTAGCTGAGGCGTGGCGAGCCCGGGCGCCGTGTGTGACCCCGTGGTTGCAGGGAGCGCACGCCGAGCCCTGCGCGCGCCTCTGCGCTGTCTGTAGAGGCAGGTGGGTGATGGAGGATGGGGAGGAATGAGGATGACAGCGAAGTGGCTGGTCCTAGGAGCACAGACAAACGTAGAGACTGGCGGAGCATGCTGGCGCCTAGGACGTGCCTGCAAGCATAATCTATGATCGCCTCCCGCCGCCCAGCTACGGACCCCCGCGGAAATCGCCAGAAAATCACAGGAACCTCAGTCTGGGGAATCGGCCTGGACCCTCAGCCGGGCTCCGGCCCCAGCCTTTTCTGGATGCGGGGGCGGGGGGCGATCCCTTCTTCCCTCCCTCTGCCAGGCCAACCACCACCACCTCCCGGCACACAAGAGCCCCATCCCCGCTTCCTCGACCACTCCTCTGGTTCCACGCAATCAGTCCGAATGGCCCCGCAAGTCGGGTGGAGCGCAGCCACCGGCCAGGAATGGATGCAAGTTCAAAGTCCCTTATGTGGACAGTTGGCTTCTCCAACGCCGTCCCCACGGGGGACCCCGGCTGCCGCCGAGCCCCTCACCTGGCTCCGATCCCGCAGCGTACTGGAGCGGGACCGGAAGGCTTCAGGCTCCAGCGCCAGAGCTGAGGGCTGCTGGACGCTGAGGGGCCTTAGAAAGGTGAAGTCACTGCCGTCCGAGGCTGGCGAAAAGCACGTCCTGTAGCAATGGCTCTGCGAGTCTGTGGGCCGCAGCGTCACCTCCATGTACTTGAGCGTGCCATCGGAGCTCACCTGCAGGTTGGGGCTGGAATGCTTATAGAAATCCCGGCAGGGAGAATCCTGTCGCCTGCAGCACTGGCCCCCACCCCCATCCCCATCTGGGTGCCCTCGAAGGCACCTAGCTGAAAGAAAGGTGAAGGTGACTAAGGATAAGAGACTAACAGCCGCTAGTGCCACAATGAGGTACAGAGTAAGGTCTGACTGCTCAGGAGGGTGTGTGAGGAAGTCGCTGGATTTGGGCATTTCCTCCAGGTCCTCATCCTCTAGAGCCAGCAACACTGTGGCTGTGGAGGAGAGTGAAGGGTCACCATTGTCCCTCACCAGGACCATTACCCACTGGGTGTCAGAGTCATCTTCCAGTAAGGCCCGGGCTGTGCGCACCTCACCAGTGTGTGCAGACACAAGGAACAGTCCTGGTGTTGTGGACTGCGGCAACAGGGAATAGGACAGCCATGCATTGTGGCCCGCATCAGCATCCACAGCTGTCACCTTGGTGACCAAGGAGCCAGGAGGAGCAGAGCGTGGGAGACGCTGGGGGGCTGAGAGTTCCCGGCCTGGCTGAGGGTGCAGCACTGCTGGGGCATTATCATTCTGGTCCAGGACAAACACATGCAGAGATGTGTTGGCATGCAATGGGGGAGAGCCAGAGTCTCGAACCCCCACCATGATCTGTAGCATCTGCAGCAGCTCATAGTCAAAGGTACGCTGGGCAAAGACCCGCCCATCCTGAGGGTTGACATACACAAAGGAGGCAGCTGGGGCTCCCTGAATCTGGCTCCCTACAATGAAGTAGGTGAGGCGGGCATTATCCCCCGTGTCTGAATCCGAGGCGACCACAGTACAGAGAAGGGAGCCTGGGGGTCGGTTTTCTGGGATGTAAGCAGTGTAGAGCTGCTGGGTGAAGTGGGGTGCGTTATCATTCACATCTGAAATGTTGAGCCTGAGGATGAGATGTGTGTGCAGGGGAGGTGAGCCAGCATCACTGGCCTGTAGCTCGATGATATAGTGTGATGTGGTCTCTCGGTCCAACGGCTGGCTGGTCAGCAGTGAGTAGTGGTTTTCAGAAGACTTAATCTGAAATGGCAGGTCCGGAGAGATATCAAGACTCACTTCACCGTTTCTCCCTGAGTCTCGGTCCCGTACATTAAACAACCCGACCACAGTGCCCACTGGAGTGTTCTCCAGGACAGGGTTGACCAAGGAGGCCAGTAGCACCTCTGGGGCATTGTCATTGGCATCCCCCACATCCACTTGAATCACACAGTGGCCCTCCATGGCAGGGTGTCCCTGGTCACGGGCTCTTGCATGAATTTCATAGAAACTGGACTCCTCAAAGTCTACAGGACCCAGCACATGGATTGCTCCACTACTAGGATCTAGGCCAAAGAGATTCCGCACTGTCTCGGATGTGTGGTCCCCAAAAGAATAGTCTAACTGGCCATTGGAGCCCTCGTCTGGATCAGTGGCATTGAGGTGGAGCAGCAGCGTACCCCTCGGTGCATTCTCTGGAAGTCCCACACGCAGAACCGAGGACTGGAAGGTTGGAGCATTGTCATTGATGTCCAGCACGATGACAGAGATAAGGGTGGTCCCTGAGCGGGCTGGGGTGCCCCCATCCACAGCAGTGAGCACCAGCTGATGTCTTGCCTGAGCTTCCCGGTCCAGCTGCTGCTCTAACACCAGCTCTGGGAACAGCTTGCCATCTTTTAGGGTTTTCACATTCAGAGAGAAGTGGCTGCTGGGGCTTAGAGTGTAGAAGCTCACGGTGTTGGTGCCCACATCTGGATCCTGGGCACTATCCAGTGGGAATCGTGCCCCGGGTGCAGCTGATTCTGAGATGCGCATCTCTCGCTCAGGAATGGCAAAGCTAGGAGAGTTGTCATTGAGATCCAGGATCTCCACCTCTACACGGATTAGCTCCAGGGGGTGTTCAGTCACCACCTGCACTGGCAGCAGGCAGCTGGTGCTGGCTCCACACAGGCTCTCACGGTCAATCTTTCGATTCACTGCCAGAGCACCACTCACCAAGCTCAGGGAAAAATAGCGCCCATTCTCCTCAGAGCCCAACCGCAGTCGGCGACTTGACAAATCTGTCACCTTTAAGCCCAGATCCTCAGCAACATTCCCCACCAGCGTTCCCGGCTCAGACTCCTCCACCACTGAGTAACGAAGCTGCCCAGACACCCAGCCCCAGCAGCACAAGGACAACATACACAGCACTTGCCATTTCCCAGCGAGCTGTGAGGGTGTCTTGGGCCCCATGACCCAGAAGTCCCTTCCTGGACAGTGCTGTTCTGTCTCCAAGGTAGATCCAGGTCTTGTAATGCAGCAGCTGAAATCTCTTAGGTCTCCTTCCAGCCTCTTAAAAACTGCTCCGAGGTTTGCCTGCCTGCAGCAGTTCTTCTTAGTCACCAAATGGCGGGGGTGGGTGATGGGGAGGGGAACTGAATCGGAGTCAGAGCTGGGGAGCTGGGGGAGGAGAGGCAGGCAGTAAGAGCAGATCCCCCACCTCGGCTCTGAGTCTGATTGGCCAAAAAGTCTGTCTCCTCTCAACCAATTATGAAGTCTCCTCAGTCCTGGAAACCTTAGGAACAGGCGCTGCAAGTCTGTGTCACAGAAGTCTCCTACCTCCCCACTCCGTGCTGCAGGTTGATTCAGCCCCCTTGGCAGCAAAGTTTGATGGCTCAGATGGTGCTCAACAGGGAAGACAAAGTGGTACAAAACTCCTCAGTGTTCTGCCCCAACAACTTCCTGCATGACTTCAGAAGCTTCTACTACTTTGCTGGAACCAGCAACAAAATTTGTCCTTCTGGGAGAGGCAAAACCCATGTGTTTCCCCTAACCTCCCCCATCCTGCCTCATGCTGCTAGGGTGAGAGAAAAAAATTGTTAGGACCCTGAAACATCTTGCAGTACTTTGAGGAAAATCTTAATGTCAGTTGGTGGCTACAGGACTTAGCTTTACTGTTACCCCAAACTTGTGCTATGGAATGTGGGTCACAGGTAGGGAGAACATTTTCTAGGGCTGATCCGAATCACCCAGGAGGACCCAGAGAGGAGGTCTGGTCTCTCCGCTATATCACTTTACAGTTCAGGTGAAGTCTGCTTAAAGATCCCCAGAGTGGTTATCTCTATGAATTCCTCAGCTGGAAACCAGTTTTCTAACATTAAGTGATTTCACTTACTGCTTTTCTTCCAAAGAGATGAAGCCCTTCCCCCAGTTTACTGCATATAGTTCAAATACCAGGAGGTACTTTACTGGGAATTCTGAAGACCAGGACCAAAAGAGCTCTGCTTTCACTTTGATCAGCACCTCTCTACTCTCTTGGTGTGCTCTCCTTTGTGCTCTCTGCTGTGTTTCAGAGGTAGCAGGTTAGGGAGGACTAGATACTGTGGGGGTAAAGATGTCAATCCCCCTCAGTCTATTGGGAAATGGCATCTTGGAGTCAAGGTGCTCCAAATCCTGCTCCCTGATACCACCCCCCCCGCCATCTTCAGGAAACTTAAAGAAGGCAGTCACCTGGGTTAAGGTGATTGCCTGATGCATCCTTCCCTTGTACACTATAGCTTTCTGTGCTCACCTGCCGGCAGCATGCTTCCACAAGAACCTGGCTCTTGGTCACCAATTACTTTCATTTCTTAATCTCAGATATGGGCATAACCCATCTCCAAGTGTTAATCTGTGACAACTCTCTGGTTAATTCACAAAACACTTCTAAAGCATAGCATCCGCCACATAGTTACCACTCACAAAAAAAGGTGACATCACTATGGGCTCTTCCAGAGAGACCAGTATTCTCTGGGACACAGCCCAGCCATATGCCTGGATCAGAACAACACTCAGGCATTGGCTGAGCCTGCAAGGTCTCACCTCTAGCCCATACAGAAGATCAGAGGGTGGGCAGCTTGGGCGAACAGGCTCCCCTGCCATGGGTGCACTGGGTGACTTCACCATCATGAAGCTATCACTCCGAGTGGGTGCAGAAGCCAAGGGTGTACAGCCATGAGAGTGGCCGCCCACATCAACAAACTTGATAGGATCATCTGACCCTAGCTGGATTCGGAGGATCCCATTGGAAGGAGGAAGTCCCTCCCTCCTTCGAGATCGGGTGAGACAGGCACAGGTGCCAGCAGGAAAGCAGGTGACTCCACAGGCAGCCCCACGCAGACACTTAGAGAGCAGTGCCACAAAGGAGCCAAAGGAGACAAAGCAGATTGCCACTAGAGAGACAGCCAAGTAGAGGGTCAAACGGGATTCTCCTTCCCTTGGAGCTGAAGATTCTCGAAGATCAGGGACAACCGGATGAGTGTCTTCCTCCAAGGACACTAGGAGAGTAACAGAGGTAGAGAGTGGTGGGCTACCACTATCCTTCACCACGATGACCAGCTTCTGTGGCGGGAGATCAGCTGGGATGGGGACAGCAGTCCGCACCTCTCCAGCATAGCGAGAGACAGCAAACAAGCTAGGATCTGGGGCTTCCAGGAGCTGATAAGAAACCCAAGCATTGTAACCCGAATCCAAGTCCACAGCGGTCACTTTTGTGACCAGGTGGCCAGCACCAACCGATGGAGGCAGTGCTTGGGGACATAAGGAACCAGGCCGGGCCCGAGGGCGGAGCACAGCTGGGGCATTGTCATTGAGGTCCAGCACAAATAGGCGAACAGTCACAGTACTGCTAAGGGGTGGGTTGCCCCGGTCTCGGGCCTGCACCTCAAACTGCAGTGTCTGTGTTTGCTCATAGTCAAAAGATCGAGTAGCATGAACAGCTCCTGTCTGGGGGTTCAGCGAGATGAAGGAGGAAGCTGACACATCTCGGTTTCTGGGCTCTAGGAGAGAGTAGGAGATAAGCGAATTTAAACCAGAGTCTGGGTCAGAGGCTGCAAGGGAGCAAAGCAGGTCCCCTGGGCGATTGTTCTCAGGAACAAACACCTCATGTGACCTCTGGAAGAAAGAGGGTGGGTTATCATTCACATCTGAAATATTGAGGAAAATAGTCCTGTGGGCACTCAAGGTAGGGTTCCCAGCATCAGAAGCAGTGACCATGATGTCATAGCTGGATTTGGCTTCTCGGTCCAAGGGCCCAGCAGTTACCAGGGAGAACTGGTTCCTGAAGGCAGATTTGAGGGCAAATGGCACGTGGTCGGGGATACGGAGGCTCACATCTCCATTAGACCCAGAGTCAGGGTCCTGCACACTGATGAGCGCCACCACGGTGCCAGGTTCTGCACTCTCTGGGAGAGTACCAAGCTCTGAAGTCACTGTGATATGGGGGGCATTGTCATTTACATCCAGAAGATCCACCCGAAGGCTGCAATGTTGCTCCATCGCTGGAGAACCCCCGTCACGAGCCCGCACATCAAATTCATAATAATTCTCACTCTCAAAGTCAAGGGGCCCCTGCAGGGTAAGCTTTCCAGTAGTGGGGTGCAGGCTAAAGAGGTCTCTCACACGATCAGGCGTGTGACCACTGAAAGAAAAGGTGACATTACCACTGGGACCCAGGTCTGGGTCAGAGGCATTGAGCTGGATGAGTACCATGCCAGCTGGCGCGCTCTCCAACACGCTGATCCTGTAGCTGGATTGCTGGAAGGCTGGGGCGTTGTCATTCACGTCCAGGACCGATACCCGGAGTTCTGCTGTGCCAGATCTAGGGGGGTTCCCTCCGTCCACAGCAGTCAGCACCAGGCGGTAGTCGGATTGCTTCTCTCGATCCAAAGGTTTCTCCAGGAGCAGCTCTGGGACCAGGCTGCCATCGCTGCGCTTCTTGACATCCAGTGCAAAGTGCTCGTTGGAGCTCAGTCTATAGCTGTTGATGGAGTTGCTCCCCACATCTGCATCCTGAGCCTTTTCCAAGGGGAAACGCTGTCCTGGAGGAGCTGCCTCCCCAATTTCCAAGTCCAGCTGCTGCCGAGGAAATCGGGGGGCGTGATCATTCACATCTACGATTTCTACCTCAGCTCGGTACATTTCCAAAGGCCCTTCGGTTACAAACTCTAGGGGCACGATGCAGCTAGCACTGAGCCCACACAGTGCCTCTCGATCAATTGGATTCTTGATGAGCAGGGCTCCGCTGTCCAAATCCACACGGAAGTGCCTTTGGTTCACCTCTCCAGCAACCTGCAGCCTGCGAGCTGACAGACTCTCTGTATCCAGCAGGAAATCTTGGGCGACATTCCCTACAAAAGTCCCTTCCTGTGACTCCTCTGGGACCGGGTAGCGGATCTGCCCACAAACATAACCCAGGTGGCAAAAGAGGAACAAAAGGGTAGCCCCCCGCCAGATTTCCACCCAGCTTCTCACCTTGCGGAGCATTGCCGCCACCCTCTAGCTGTCTACCTGGTGCTGAGAAGCCGAAGAAGCCGACCCGCCCCAAACCGCCACAGCAGCTGGAGACACCGCTCTCCCTTTCCCCGCGCCAGCTCTGGCGCGCCAGGGCTGGCGCCGCAAGGGTTACACGCCGTTTTTGCTGGTGGCGGGGTAGATTTGTCTGCCTTTCACCATCCGATTGGCAGACCGCGGCTCCTGGGCTCAGCCAATAGGCTGAGCACAGAACGTCCCAATAGCAGCAGGGTTAATGCGTCGCAGCATTGAAGAAAAAAATAAAAAATAAACGAAAAAACCTGCCTTTTCGCCTTCCTCCCGCTCAACAGCATTTTTCTTTCCACGGGTTATTACTTCTGTGGAATATATATATATATGTTTGTTTGTTTTTTCCCCCTAACAGACAAATTTACCCCACCCCTTTGGGAGGGGAGGGGCAGAGGAAACAGCGACAGTCTGAACCCTAGCAACCTGCAGCCCAGAGCGTGAGTAGCCATTTGAGACTGGTCACTTTGTTCCAGCCAGTGTTGTCATCAACCAGGATTCTAAATGAGTAGCTACGGCCTCGTTCTCACTATATTAGAGCAACAGCTCATTAGAAGCACTATAATATATTCAAAACTCTGCCCCTCTGCAGCTTATTCAGAAACGATCCATTTTTGCAGAAAAGGTTTACACATTAATGCAGCCAATTAAATTTATCCAGTACACGCTTTTATCGTAGCAGGAGGTGCAGCAGAAACCAAATCTCTCCTATTCAGACATTTGCTAGTGATACACTAAATTACCATTCATTGATTTCAAGGACAGTATGGAAGGAGATGGAGTGGGTGGAGGAAGCCAGGAGAGGGAGACGTTCCAAATTAGTAAAGAATCAGTGAATCTGGGAGGCGCTAAGCACTGGATCTCATTACCTGGCAGAATGCTTAAGTTCACAGATTTAACAGCTATCTTGAATGATTATGATCAGCTAACCAACAGCATCATGGCTACAAACTCTCTTTACTGGACACCACCATATGGGAGACCATTTCAAAAGAGTGAGCTTTTCATTTTGCCCCAGGGAGCCCTTTGGAGCTGGAGTCTTGATCTCACCCCACCCCCACCCTTATTCAGATCTTCTCAGGAGCCTGGCTACTACCGTGCACAAGTACAGAAATATGGCTAATTTTACACTGTAGGTGCCTGCAAGCTATAATCTGAGTGGCTAACACATCAGAGCATTGAAAAAGAGAAAATTCCAGCCTGATCTGGACATGATATTTCTGAACTCATCCAAACCTTCACCCAGGTTACCACTGGCTGCCAAAACTGATATCAAAACCTGGAGTTCTTATCCTCCCCAGATTTTTTCCAAACACTTGATCCTCAGGAATATCTTTCTGGCTATAGTGAGGCCAGCAATCAACATCCTGGTCTCAAGTGGAGGAATATAACGTTCTGTGTTCTTTTACAAAACAAAACAAACAAATAAGTCAACCACAAATGAAAAAACACCTAAACCTCCTCCCAGGGGAATGATGGAGGTAGAGAACAGCCTTACTGAACAGGTCTCTCTCTCTCTCTCTCTCTCTCTCTCTCGGAGATACCCAGGATTGAACCCAGGACCTCGTACATGGGAAGCAGGTACTCAAATCACTGAGCTACACTCACTCCCGACCAACCAGGTTTTTATGCCAGGATTCACTATCTCAGTGAATGGTACCATCATCCACCCAGCTGCCTTAGTCAGAATCCTGGGGTCATCCTTGACTCATTCCCTCACTCCCTATATCATGTCAATCAACAAGTCCTGATGATTTTACTGTAATCATCTTCATCCATGCTGTACTGTGCTGATTCAAGTGTTTATCAATTTTCCCCTCAAATATTGCAATAGCCTTCTAACCGGTCTCTTTGCCTCCAGTCCCAGTATCCCTAATCCATTTCACTTAATGGCTCTCTTAAAAGGAAAAGAAGAGAAAATGCTGGCATCATATGTATGACTATTCAAAATTCTGCAAAGACTATCATCTATATGGAATAACATAAAAACTCCTTAGCCTTTCAGAATTTAACTCCTGTCTACTTGCTTCATCTCATCTGCAGAGATACACACTTTAAGGTTCAGAAATAATGAAATGCCATACTCCCTCCTGCAAGGCTCCCCTAACCTCCTTTCCACCTTATTTTTTTGACAAACTATTGCTTAACCTTTAGTTTTTAAACAACCTGATTTCCCTTAAGTGTTTCTTCTTCTTTACTTCCACTACTTCTTGTATATACAGACCTCCATTATCATTTCTTTTCTGCCCATCTCTCTCCCATGGTACTCTGTGCTATGATGGCAGGGATTGTGTTTTCATCTTTTACAAGCATTCAGCAAAGAGTCTGGCTCATAGGGATGCTTAATAAATGATGAATTATTGATATAATCATTTATCAGTTCAGCAAACATTTACTAAATACGTGTTATGTACAAGGCACTTTATATGCATTAATTTTCACCCTCCCAACAACTTTGCAAAGTAGGCATTATCTTTATTTTATAAATGAGGAAACTGGCATTCATAGTGGGGATGTGACTTGTCTAAAGCCAAACAACTAGTATGCACAGTACTAGGGTTCCCCACCCCCACCCCTGATCTGTTTGGCAATAAATAAAGCATCTTTCTATGACATTGTAAATGATTTTTCAACCAGTTTGTCATCCCTACACCATAAACTGGCCCTCTACTGATGTCATTAATAGCCAAGAACTAAATTTCTTATAGCTCCGATCCCTTATATTAGCATGTTCACACCAAAACAGGCAGGCCCATAGGCTGTTTGACTAGAATCAGAGCATCATAAAGCCTTAATCCTACATATCCTAGTCTTGACCTTCTTATGCCAGGTATGTGATTCTCCCATCTCTAGATTTTTTTAAATGGCTTAGATGTAACTCACATACCATAGAAGTCACTCATTTCAAGTGTACAATTCAGTGGTTTTGGGGATATACACAGTTATGCAACCATTACCACAATCTAATTATAGCACATTTTTGTCTCTCCCAAAAGAAAACCCATAACCCATTACCCAACTCTTTACTTTTAAAGAGCAATTGTCCAGGTGCTGGTGGTTTAGGAAGATTTTCTCTTTGGATGACTGAAATACCATCTTATGTTCTCCCTACAAAGCTCTTCTAGAGCTAGTCTCTGTAATGCTTTAGGCTTGGGAGATGACATTGAACCCAGGACCTTGTATATTTGAAGCAGGCGCTCAACCACTGAGCTACACCCGCTCCCTACAGTGTTCTTTAAAATGGATCTGGCCCAATAAATCTGGCTCCTGGTTCTGTAACACCAGAATAACACTTAGCTTTATAAATATGCTAATCAATAAACTGGCAGGTTCTAGGGCATTGTGGGTTTTGTTTGTTTGTTTGTTTGTTTGTTGTTGTTTTTGTTTTTAGGAGGTACTGGGAATTGAACCCAGGACTTCGTACATGGGAAGCAGGCGCTCAACCACTGAGCTACATCCGCTCCCCTAGGGTAGTGGTTTTTAAACTTGTCTGCATACTGGAATCAATTGAAAAAATTACTGACTTTCTTATACCACCACCCCCCAGAGAGATTATGCTTTAATGTGATTGGTTGGGGGTGTGGCCTGGGCTTCAGAATTTTTTTTTTTTTTTTAATAGATCTCTAAGTGATTCCAATATGCAACCACGTTTGGGAACATCATTCTGGGAAAATGCCAGTTTTCCAGGCTACCGAGAAGAGCAGCAGCCGCTTCTCTCTGGCTTTCATACTTTGTCATTTTTGGCTGTCCCTAGATTTGCTGATTTTCAAGGTGTGTTTAAGATCTGGGGTGGGCAAAGAACTAATAAAAAATAATAGTACAGCTAATATTTATTAAACACATTCTGTTTTGCATATGAGAAACAGCTTAAAAAGAAGATAAAGTAACTTTCCTGAGGACTCATAGTAAGTGGTGGAGCCTAGTTTGTCTAACTGCAGAATCCAAGGGTTGATAATAATAATAGATTTACTGTCCGTAACAAAGTAACAGTGGTTCTCCCACAGTTGGAATTGTGTGTAAGCCTATCTCCAAGGTAAAGGCCTTGCAGTCACTAGCATACCATCCCAAATGAATGATAGCTTTATCTTTCCAAGGATATGAATTTACCTGTCTTTCACGGTATGTGTATACCTAGAAAAATAATGCTGGAAGGATGGGGAATGACACTGAAAAACAAGCAGACTTTCAATTTGTTCTTTATGTTCTTTTGGATTGTCTGGGTTTGTTTCCAAAATAAATTATTACTTTTATAATTAACAGTGGCTATCTTAGAATTTGGTGATAATAGGTAATTTTTTCTTTATACTTTTCTGTATTTTCAAAAATTTTTACAATGCACATGCATTGTATAATATTTATATATACAAAAGATTTTGTAAGTAATGTGCACATCATTTTCAGTAGGGTGCTTGAAATAAAATTTAAAGGATGCCTAGAATTTTATTTCTTTCATAGAAAATAATCTGAGAATGAAGTACAGGATCTGTATAGGTAAAGGAAAATGACAAGCAAACCATTACTCTTTAATGCAGATGTAGCAATCATTTGAAAGATGGATGAGTGAGGTAGTTTTTAGATTCCTGGCAGCTGGCACTGGTTAGAGGTATCCAGTAGTTTTTTTCCCAATGCAAATGACACAAAGCTAACCTCTGAGTGCTGAATTCTTGGGTTATAGCTTAATGGCCCCTTAGCAAGATTGGTTAGTTGTGATGGCAAGTAAGTGCTGAGGGTGTGAATTGGGTCCAGAGATGTGTTAATTAACTCCATCTTGAAATGAGATCACAAACCACACTCTAGCCAGGCCAACCCTCTCACAAAGGCAAGCAGTCCCATTTTGGGAGGAGCAGGTGAAAGTGTGGATGCATCATCAGGAAAACTAACAAGCTACGCTATACTTTCCTGAACATGGTGCAGGAATCAAAAAGCATTAATGTAGTTCAGGGATGACCTGCTAACCCTTACCTGACCAGGAGGGGCGCTCTCTGCACCCAACACCTGCCTATAGAACACCGGATCGCAGCTCCGCAGCGTGTTCTGGCGGCTGGCCAGTGGGCTGGCAGCACTGGGTTTCTTCAGCAGCGGGTCGCTGCGGCGCGAGTCCGTGGTGAGGTACACCTGATGGTAAAGGTGCGGCGGCATCAGGCCTCCCCGCACGGCGTCCGCGTGCAAGGAGGGCCCTGGTGTTCTGTATAGGGAGCTCACCGGGCCTCGGTATAGGTCCCTGGACTGCTTCCACTTGTAAACTTTGAATATGATCACTCCCAGCACCGTAACTGCAAACCCGACGGACACCAGGATTAGAGACAGAAGTAGATAAAAGGTGAGATTTTTATTCTGCTCCCGGGAGTCAGAGCCGGAGGGGAACTCGGACCGAGCTTCGGGAGATTCCTCGGTTACTGACACTGTCAGGGTCGCGGTGGTGGATAGCGATGGCTCCCCATTGTCTTTGATCAAGACCGTGAGAGTCTGCCTGGACGAATCTGTGTCGTGGACTGGGCGGGCAGTGCTAATTTGACCCGTGTGAAGCCCCACAGCAAAAAGACTCTGGTTGGAGGCTCCCAGGAGACTGTAGGAAAGCCAGGCGTTGTGCCCTGCATCTGCATCCCAGCCTACTACCCGCGTGACCAAGTAGCCGGTGGCGGTACCTCGAGGCAGCATCTCCACTGAGCTCCTGCCGGGCCGGGGGTATAGGACCTGGGGGGCATGGTCATTGCGGTCAGTGACAAATATGTTCACGCTGATGTTGGTGGCCAGGATCGGGGTGCCTCCATCAGTGATGTGAGCTGTTAATTCGTACTCCCGTCGATCCTCGTAGTCCAGGGGCATTAAGGATGATATGACGCCACTGTCACGACTGATTGTGAAATAGCGACCCACCAGCCCGGTTTCAGCTCCTCGCTCCAGTAGATAGAAGGAAAGGCGAGCATTCTGTGGGGCGTCGGGATCCCAGACACTTAGATTCAGTATTGGAACCCAGGGAAGGTTATTTTCCTCAACATAAACGTCGTAGGAAGATTGGGAAGATTGTGGAGGATTGTCATTGACGTCGGACACTTGGACCCGCAGTGTGGTAAGGGCGGAGAGGGAAGGGGCTCCCGCGTCTCGGGCCGTGATGCTGAGGTTGTATTCTGGCACGGTCTCACGATCCAGAGCTGCGCTGGTCTTCAAAGTGAAGTAATTCTTGAGAGACGAAGTAAGGCTGAAGGGAAGACCTGGTGGAATCTCACAAGTTACCAGCCCATTCTCCCCAGCATCCAGGTCGGTCACACTGAGCAAAGCGATGACAGTCTCTAGGGGGGCATCCTCGGGGACTGGGCTGTACACAGACGTGACTGTGATCTCCGGGGCATTGTCATTCACGTCCACAACCTCAACCAAAACTTTGCAATGTGCTCCTTCGGGATTGGCGCCCTTGTCTTTGGCCTGGATGTAAATCTCGTGGAGTTTCGTGTCTTCGAAGTCCAGGCGGCCCTTGATTGTCAGCACCCCGGTTACAAGGTCTAAGGCGAAGAGTTCCCGCACGCCAGCGCGGTTGTGACTGCCAAAGGAGTAAATAATTTCCCCGTTAGGGCCTTCATCCAGATCCGTTGCACGGACTCGCACCACGCGAGTGCCGGGGGCTGCATCCTCCAGGACGCGAGCCCGGTACAAGGACTGGTTGAAGGTGGGCGCATTGTCATTCGCGTCCAGCACGGTGATGCGAATAGGAAGGCTGGAGGAGCGAGCCGGGGTTCCTCCGTCCAAAGCCGTCAGCACCAACTGGAGACTTGGCTCCCGCTCCCGGTCCAGAGAGCGCTCCAGCACCAGCTCCGCGTACTTGGTGCTGTCCTCGCGCGTCTGCACACGAAGCGCAAAGTACTCGTTTCGGCTCAGCTCATAGATTTGTAAAGAGTTGCTTCCCACATCCGGGTCGTGCGCGCTCTCGAGCGGAAAGCGTGTGCCCGGCGCCACGGCCTCGCTAATCTCCAAATTCATTTCCCGAGTAGGGAAAGCGGGATTATTATCGTTGATGTCTTGGATCACCACTTCCGCGCTAAACAGCTCCAGCGGGCTCTCCACTACCAACTCCAGAGTTACAGTGCAGGAAGGCAGTGTCCCACACAGCTCCTCTCGATCCAGGCGGTCGTTCACGAACATCTCTCCGGTCTCCCGGTTCACCTCAAAGAATCTTCGGCTAGCTCCGTACACCACCCGGAGCCTGCGGGCTGACAGGCTGCGGAGATCCAAGCCAAGGTCCGTAACCACGTTGCCCACCGCGAAACCCTTCTCTCTTTCCTCCAGGATCTCATAGCGAACGACGGCGGAAGCATTGTGCAAGGCTCCAAGCAGAAGCAAAACTCCCACCACTCTCCCGGTGCTTACCAGTCCGCTCCTCCAGGCCTCTGGGACCATCTCACTCAAAAGCAGTTCTTCTTAGCGGGGTCCAGGTTGTCCCGGCTGTTTCGCTGAGGAACTTTCAGCGGGTTAGCGCTCGGGCGCTGGGCGCTGAGTCGGACATGGCTTTCTGGATGCCTTTGATTTGCTCGCCGGCTGTTCAGTCTCTGCCTCATCCCGGGGCGCCGAAAGGGGACGGGCCGGGGCCAGTTCCCCGGCGTCTTCATTGGCCGACAGCGGCACACAGAGTCCCAGCCAATAACTGCACGGAGAAAGCGCTAGCGCCTGGCTCTCTGAGCGGGACCCGCGCTAGCATCGGGAACTTCTCTCGCCTTTGGCTTTTTTCCAGAGTTTCCGGCCCATGCGCTCTGGCAGTATCAGTACATCGGAAACCTACCTTTACCCGGAGAGCCAACGGCAGGGCGATGAAGCTGGCCGTCCAGCAAGTCTGCAAGCCCAGTCAGGGCTTATTAAACAATTTAATCTCTTTCTTTAATCTCGAGAAGAGGTATCAAACCAAACTGAAAATGACACAACGTTGTTTGGAAAAACACCAACAATTTTGGGTTGTTAAAACTGGCTGAAACTTTCCTAGCCGAACCCTACTCATAAGGAAACATTTGGCATTTTTGTGGAGAGGTTAATAATTTCATTTTTATCTCTTACCAAACCATACTGTAGAATCCTGGTCATTTCCTCAGTAGAGGAAATCCACAGGAACTCTTACAGTGTTTGGTTTTGCTCCTTCTTATGAAATTTTAAAATACAATTCAGATTTTAGCTCTCATTTTTTAAGAACCAGGGAGCAAGGGGAAATTTTCCTATCCTGTCTTTTCCAAAGAGCACAATCTCAAACATTCCCCTTTACTTGAGTCCTTTTTCCAAGATCTTGGATTGACATCCCACAAGGAAAAGTTGCATTGGTAATAAAATTAACAAAAAAGAAAGAAAGAAAAAAGCCAGGCCTATTCACCACCTAGGACACTAATAAAATAATTGAGATAATGGTAGCAATGTGCCATAAAGTGTTTAGAGAAGTGCAAAGCCTTTAGCCACAGAAAGCAGCCTCAATTTTTCTGTATTTAGGATTGTAGTTACCAAACAAAACAGCAATGAACACAGGTAGATAGGTAGGCGGACAAGCTAGATAGGTAGATAGGAAATAAGTATACATAGGATATTTACTGAGGAGATGAAAAGCCACATGCGACCTGTCCTCACAACTTTAATTTCATCTCTTAAAAAAAAATTTTTTTTTAAATATTGGATTTTGACAATTGGCCAGACCAGCAAGAAAGCTGACAGCCATTAGAAGATAGAACATATTTCATAGCTTTAAAATTTTTGGATAATTCTCCAACTGATAATAAGGCCCATAAGTTTCTTAAGACCTATTCATAAACCAACCAAACCCTTTTGGATTCATTCCCCACAGCAGCCAGAGTGATCTTTTTACAATTTTATTGGATCATACCATTCTCCAGCTCAAAACTCCTCAGTAGTGTCTCACTGCCGTTGAAATCCTTTGCATAGCATACAAGGTTCTCAAGCCTTCTCGCTCCCTCTCACCATAATCCATAAACTGCCTTTCAGTGCCATCGCCAGCCACACTCTTTTGTGCTTTGGGGCCTTTATATAGGATGTTCCTTTTTTGCCCTCCTTACCTTTACTTTGCTGATGCCAACAAATCTTTCAGGTATCAATTTGAATGCTATTTCCTAATATAAGTCTTCCATTGAATCCCAGTTGAAACCAGGATTCTTTGTTATGGTCTTTTGGAGCACCTTATATTTTCCTTCATAGAATTTATCATAATTTAAAATTTTAATTTATTTGGTTTATGTATAATATCTACCTCTCCTACTAAATGCAAATGCTCCAGGAGGGCTGCGACCATGCCTGCTTTGATGACCATTTGTATCCACAATGCTAAGCACAGTAGGAGCTTAAAAATTATTAACATAGCAAAGCTTCATGCAATATAGTAATCATAAATACACCAAGGACTATATATATTCATTTGTATGCATCCATTCTCCCTACGTAAGAATTTCTAGAAGATACATTCACTTGAAGCTACCAGTGGGCCTAATGAAACTATTTCTTAACCTAAGGATCTGAAAGAGTAAATATAACTTCCAAAGAGTCAAGTAAAGTATGGTAATACCACTACCACTGAACAAAAAACAAAGATGGCATAACTAGCTGGGTCACCTATATCCAGGGGAAATGGAAGCACCAGTATATACTTTTCTGGTTCCTATCTTCTTTCATCTCCATTTCATAATTTCAGAGAGTCTCTGACCTATGAGAAGCAACAAACATAATATTGTAAAATGGAAAGCGACTATATTATAGTCGTCAAGAATAAGGCCTTGGTGTCAAGTACTCTCAAGTTCCAATACTGGATATTACACATATCATGCATACAATTTGTGATTTGTAGAACATTTATAGAGTGTGCAACCAACACCCCAATCCAGTTAAAGAATACTCTCATTGCCCCAAAAGTTCCCTTATACCCATCTGCAGTCAATTCTTGCTCCTACTCCAGCCTCAGGTAACCACTAATCTATTAACTATAGAGTTTACTTTTTCTAGATATTCATGAAAATGGAATTATAAAATATATAGTCTTTTGTGTATGGCTTCTTTCATTTAGTATTATGTCAAACCCAGCTCTGACTATATGCTCAAATCTATTCTTTCTCCAACCTTCCTCATCTAGTAAATGGCACTTCCATTTAACTACTCAATCAGAAATTCAGATGTCATACTTAGCATCTTCTTTCTGCATACCCACATCCAATTCATTGCCAGTGCTTACTACCTCCAAAATATATCTTGACTCTATCATCTTATTTTCATCTCCACTGCCAATACCTGGGTTAAAGGCACCTTGAATACTATCATAGCATCCTCTCTGGTCTTTTTTTTTTTTTTTTTTTTTTTTAAGATTTTATTTATTTATTCATTTATCGCCCCCTTGCTGCTTGTGCTCGCTGGGTCAGCTAACCACGCCGCGCGGGCGGGCTTGCCTTCACCAGGAGGCCCCGGGAACCGGGCCCGGGGCCTCCCATATGGTAAACGGGAGCCCTACTGATTGAGCCACAGCCGCTTCCCTCTCTCTGGTCTTCTTACTTCCTCTCTTGCTTTCCCTAAAATTCATTTCACACCCAGAATGATCTTTCAAAGAATATAAATCAGATTATATATCATCCTTGCTAAACATAGTGCTTAGCACAGGACTGGCTACATAATTTGTGGGGCCAGTACCAAATGAAAATATGGGGCTCCTTGTTTAAAAATTATTAAGGTGTGCCACTAAACGAGGGCGGACCTTAGTCCAATATGAATGAAATCCTCATATGCAAAGGAAATTGGGCATGGAAAGAGAAGCCACAGGGAGCAGCCAGAAGCTGGAAGTCAACAGGACCTGGGAAGGAGAAGACAAAACCACTGCCGTGTGCATTGCCATGTGACTGAAAATCCCAGAAACCCCAAGGATTGCTGGCCAACCAGAAGATACCAGTCCCAGGGGGAAGCAAGCCTTCTAGCCTCTGAAACCTTGAGCCAATAAATTCCCGGTATTAAGTCAACTCATTGTATAGTATTTATTTTAGCAGCCAGGAAACTAATTCAATGGTATTGGGAAAACTGGATAGCCCCTTGGAAAAAAAAAGATACATTTAGACCTTTACCTCACCACACACAAGAATAAACCAAATAAATCAGGGATCTAACTGTAAAAAAAATCAAAACCATACCAATACTAGAAGAAAACAGTGATGAATTTTTCTATAACTTGAGTATGGGGAAAGGCTTTTTAACTATGACTCAAAACTTAGATGCAATTCAAGAAAAAATTAATTTGATTACATACAAAGAAAAAACGTTGCACTGCAAAAAATATCATAAACAAAGTCAAAAGGCCAATGACATATTGGCAGAAAAGATTTGCAATGTGTATCTTAGATAAAAGGTTAATATCCCTAATACATAAAGAACTTTTAAAAAGAATTAGGACCAAAAACTCAAAAAATATAATGAAAAAGAAGTCAAGAACAGATATATAAACATATATATATATATATATACACACACACATATATATACACATATATACATATATATATATATGGCTCTTAAACATATGAAAATATATTTAACTTCAATAATAATGAAATAAATTCTAGTTAAAACTATATGGGAAACAAAAAAATTAAAAAAGAAATAAAAGAAATAAAAAACTATATGGGGGGAGGGGAGCAGATGTAGCTCAGTGGTTGAGCGCATTTCCCATGTACAAGGTCCTGGGTTCAATCCCCGATACCGCCTAAAAAAAAAAAAAAAAATTTGGGGGGCGATTTTTTAACCTATCAGATTAGCAAAAATAAAAAGCCTGGGGGGCAGATGTGGCTCAAATGGTTAGGCGTCCGTCTCCCATATGGAGGGGCCTGGGTTCGATCCCTGGGACCTTCTGGTAAAAAATAAAGAAAGGTATAGAAGGCGCGCAGGCCGCCAGGCCCCGTGTGTGGGTGCGCCGTCAGGTCCCGCCAAACCACGCAGCAAGATGATGATGTAACGAGAGTGACACAAGGGAGAGCCAAGACGAGATGCACCAAAAAAGAAAACCAGGAATTAAAGTGGCGCAGGTGGTAGGATGCCTTTCCCCCACATCAGAGGTTTCCAGGATTGAATCTCGGTAAAGACAGGAGGAGGATGAGAAGAGAGGGCAGGAAACAGACACAGAGAATTGCCCAGCGAATGGACACAAGGGCAGTGGAAACAGGGCGGTGGGGGGAGGGGAATGGATAAAAAGTAAATAAATAATAAATAAAATAAATCTTAAAAAAAAAAAAAGGCTTGACAACATACTCTGTAGATATGGTTATAGGAAAACAAGCATTCTCAGTTATTATTGGGAAGAATGCAAAATGGAATGGTACAACCCGTATGGAGGGAAATTTAGTTATATCCAACAAAACTACATATGCATTTACCCTGTGACCCACCAATCACATTTCTACACCTCAAACATTATAGAAATATATATGCATCAAGTTATTCATTACAGTATTATTTATAATTGCAAAAATATCAGAAAATACCTTAATGGCCAATTATAGATTGGTTGGGTAAACTATAATATATATTCACACAGTGGGGTTCTTTGCAGCTATTCCAAAAGAGAACAAAGAAGATTCTATATACTGATACAGAATAATTTCCAGGATATATTGTTAGTGCAGAGCGCACTAACTAAAGTTCAAACTTCTGCATCCAACCATGAGTGAGTAACTGGTGTGGAACTTGCTGTACCACTGTAAACAACTAGAAAACTCATAAAAATATGTGAAACAATGCTTTTAGGTATTAGCACAAAAAGTCAGACATTTCAGATCCAAGAATCTCAATGAATGTCAAGTAAGAGAAACATAAAGAAAAACACACCAAGGTACATCATAATCAAATTGATGAAAGCCATTGAAAAGAGAAAAAGAAACATTAAATATAAGGGAACAAAGATAAGAATGACTGCAGACTTCTCATCAGAATCAATACAAGGCAAAAGACAGAGTACCAAAATCTTTAAAGCACTGAAAGAAACAAAAATTGTCAGGCTAGAATTCCATATCCAGCAAAAATATTTTTTGGAAATGAAGGTGAAATAAAGGTTTTTCTTAGACAAACAAAAGCTGAGAAAATTCACAACCAGCAGACCTGCAAGAAACATTAAAGGAATTTCTTAGTCTGTAGGAAAATGACACCATATGGAAACATGGATCTATATAAAGAATGAATGGCAGAAATGGTTTAAAAATATATATATAGGGAAGCGGCTGTGGCTCAATCAGTAGGGCTCCCGTTTACCATATGGGAGGCCCGGGGTTCGGCTCCCGGGGCCTCCTGGTGAAGGCAAGCCCGCCCGCACGGCGTGGTTAGCTGACCCAGTGAGCACAAGCAGCAAGGGGGGGATAAATGAATAAATAAATAAAATCTTAAAAAAAAAAAAAAAAAAGTATTATATAAAAAAAAAAAAATATATATATATATATATATAGAGAGAGAGAGGTAAATATTAAAGATTTTTTCTTCTCACTTTTTAAATTCTTTGAAATATAGCTGTTTAAAGCAAAAATTATAATAGCATATATTTGCATATATGCAAAATTTTAATGTGTAGGAAAGAAGACCAGAGGGGGGAAATAAAAATATATTGTTATAAAGTACTTAACATTATCTGTTTAGTGGTATCATATTATTTGAAGGTAGATGGTGATAAGTTAAAAATGCATATTGCAAATCCTAGAGAGATCACTTTAAAAATTAAAAAAAAGAGAATCTCATCGGGCCCCAAACAAGATGGCTGTGTGAGATGCTTTAGGGCTCTATCCCCCACAGAAGTTTTGAACAACCAGCAAGAACTGGTAGAAACATCTTTCTCAAAGCTCCAGAATATAGTTAAAGAACTGCAGTAACAGGGTGAACCACAAATCAAGAAAAAAGCTACTTAAAAGCAGTAAGCTCGGTGGGGGAGGTGGATGTGGCTCAACTGGTTGGGCGTCCATCTCCCATATGGAGGGACCCGGGTTCGATCCCTGGGACCTCCTGGTAAAAAAATAAATAAATAAATAAATAAAAGCAGTAAGCTCGGAGAACAGAGGTAGCTCAAGTGGCTGAGCGCCTGCTTCCCATGTACGATGTCCCAAGATTGATTCCCCAGTACCTCCTAAAAAAACAAACAAAAACAAACAAATGGAAAAACTAACTCTCACTGGAGAGCAGATGTAGCTCAGTGGTTGAGCGTCTGCTTCCCATGTACGAGGTCCTGGGTTCAATCCCTGGTACCTCCTAAAAAAATGGAAAAAAAAGCAGTAAGCTCTCACCGTACCCTGGCTGGGCCTTCCCCCATCCTTCAATGGCTCAGGTCAGAGCCAGTCTGTATTCCCAGTGCAGATCTCTGGTCCCAGTTCCAAAGGAAGCAGAATAACCCTTGTGCACATACTGGGAGCATGTATGTCTAGCCCAATCTTTCTGGTGGCCTGAGGGACTCACCATTCCAGAACTTACTCTGTGTATAGAAGGTAGCTCTTGGAACTATTCTACAGAATGCTGTAGGAGAGCAGGTAAGTGGCTGCCTGGGCCAAGGGATTTCTGGCTAAAAGATATATAATGCAGTACCCACAACCATGAGGAAACTGTTTCCTGGACAAGAAGGGACATTCGCATCTATGGAAACAGGGGAATTCCTAGGGCCACACATATACCTATGACAAGACACATGTGCAGAGAGGATTAGGGAGGCCCCTACACTTTGGCCCAGAGCTATTCTCTTTGTTTGAATAAGCTTTGAAGGAGAACACTTGTACAGGTCAATCTGCAAAGACTGGGAAAGGTGTTTTCTTTTCTTCCTTTTTTTTTTTCCGTTAACATCTGGCATTCAAGGAAAGCTCTGCCATAACACTAGCTGGATATAAGCTTAAGGAATGGACACCTCAGACTCTAAATTCCAGTGAATTATCAAAATGTTCCTGTTTCAATAAAATATTACAAAACATACAAAGAAACAGAAAGTGATGGCCCAGACAACAGAGAAAATTAAAGTCTTAGAAACCATCAATGAGGAGGACCAGACCTGGGATATTCCCGACAAAGGCTTTTAAAAAATGGTCCTAATTATGCTCAAAGAGCTAATGGAAAATATGGACAAAGAACTAAAGGAAATTAAGAAAACAACAGATGAACACAAACACAGTATCAATAGAGAAATGGAAAGTATGAAAAAGAATCAAACAGAACTGAAAGTACCATAAAAGAATGAAAAATTGGGGGCGGATGTGGCTCAAATGGTTGGGCGTCCGTCTGCCATATGGAGGGACCTGGGTTCGATCCCCGGGACCTCCCGAAGGTGCACGGGCTGCCAGGCTCTGTGTGCCGCTGAGCCGTCAGGCCCCGAGAGTCATGCAGCAGGATGATGACGTAACAGGGCAGAGACAAGACGAGATGCTCCGAAAGCTCCAGAAGCCAGGAGCTGAGGTGGTGCAGGCATCAGAATACCTCTCTCCTACATCGGAGGTCTCCAGGATCGAATCCTGGTGAAGACTGGAGGAGGAGGATGAGAAGAGATGGCAGGAAACAGACACAGAGAATTGCCCAGCAAATGGACACAAAACAGCAAATGGGGAAGGGGGATTTAAAATGGATAAAGTAAATAAATAAATCTTTAAAAAAAATAAAAAATAAAAAAAAAAGAATGAAAAATTCCCTCAAGTGATTCAACGTACATGGAGTGGGCAGAGGGAAAAAAGTGAACTTGAAGACAAGACAATATAAATTATTCAGTGTGAGGATCAGAAAGAAAAAATAATGAATAAAAATGAACAGAGCCTGAGGAACCCGTGGGACACCATTAAGTGTACCAACATATGCACCTTTGGAGTCCCAGAAGGACAAAAGAGGAAGGGGCAGAAAAAGTCTTCGGAGAAATAATGGCCAAAAACTTGCCAAATCTGATAAAAGACATAAATAAACACATCCTGGAAGGTCAACAAACTCAAAGCAGGATAGAATCTAAGAGATTTATACCAAGACACATTACAATGAAGCTGTCAAAATTCAAAGACAAAGAGATGGTTTTGAAAGCAGCAAGAGAGAAATGACTTGTTACATACATGGGATCTCCAATAAGATTAATAGTGGATTTCTCATCAGAAATATCAAGGTCAGAAGACAGTGGGGTGGCATATTTAAAGTCCTTAAAGAAAAAAAATGTAACCAAAGATTCTATATTTGGCAAAATTATCTTTCAAAAATGAAGGAGAAATTACAACATTTATAGATAAACAAAAGCTGAAAGAGCTCATTACCAGAACTTCCCTGTAAAAAATGCTAAAGGAAGTCTCTCAGGTTGAAATAAAAGAACACTAGACAGTAACTGGAAGTCATAAGAAGAAATAAAGAACACTAGTGAAGGTAACTACATAAGTAAATATAAAAGTGTGGAAGTTTGAGATTATCTATAAATTCCAAAAAGAGAGATTATGTTTGTAAACTGGTTTGTTTCTCTGGGCTTGATACCCTTTGATTGTATTAGATTCAGCTGATATGTCTTTGATTAAATTAAGTTAAGATTAGAGCTTTGATTTGACCATATCAGTAGAGTGTAATTCAGTTTGAGCCCTGCCCCCTTTGTGGGCTATATAAATGGACACTCAATCAAGGATACACACAGAAATAGATACACAGAGAAGTTACACAGAGGAAGAGAGACAGCTCCATAGATACGGCAGAGGCCCCGGGAAGAGAGATGAGCCATTTACCTGATAGTTTACAGCTGACCTTGTGAAGAGAACAAAGCAGCTGAGCCCAGAAAGAAATGAGCCCCGGGAAGAGAGACGAGTCCTATGCCAGCCTATAGCTGAGATCGGAAGAAGCTGGACACACGGAGCCTTAAGAGGGAGAAGGAAGGCTGAACCCTCGCAGACATCACCCATTATCTTGCTTCAACACGTGACAAGAGTTTGGTAAGGAAGTAATCTTGAGTTGGACTTTTCAGGACCTTGTAACTGTAAGCTTTTACCCCAAATAAATTCCCTTTATAAAAGCCAACAGATTTCTGGTACTTTGCAGCAGCACCCCTTTGGCTAACTAATACAAAAACTTATATTATTGTACTTTTGGTTTGTAACTGATTTCCCCTCTCTTATATGACTTAACAGGCACATGTGTAAAATAACATTATAAATCTCTGTTAATTGGTATACAATAAAGATGTAATTTGAGACTATAACAATATAAAGGGGAGGGATGGAGATATAGAGGAGTAGAGTTTGTATACTTCTGAAATTAGGTTGGTACTACTTGAACGAGGTTGTTATTGGTTTAAGATGATATTTGTAAATACAGAGGTAACCATTAAGAAAATAACCAAAAAATATAGAGAAAAGGAAAGAAGGGAATCAAAATGATACATTACAAAAAAGCAACTAAACATTAGAAAAAGAGTAATAGATTAATTGAGGGACAAAAAATACAAGGCATACAGAAAATAGCTAAATAGCAGAAGTAAATGATTTCTTCTCAGTTATTACTTTAAATGTCAATGGATTAAACTCCCCTATTAAAAGGAAGAGATTGGCATATTGTATGAAAAAGCATGATCCATCTATATTCTGTCTATAAGAGACTTATTTCAGGTTCAAAGACACAAAGAGGTTGAAAGTAAAAGGTTGGAAAAACATATTCCATGGAAACCATAATCAAAAGAAAGCCAGGTGGGGTTCTGGGAAGATGGCATTGGAGTAGGCAGGCAGGACTCAACTCTCTCACAAAAACAACAGAGAAAAGGCCAAAAGCTGTCAGAGGGACCTGCTTTGGGGGTCAGCAGACCAGGACAGTACTATACAACTCCCAGAAAGGTGAGGACAGAGAGACGAAAAACCTGACACAAAACATATGAGTTACCAAACACTCACAATGGCAGGGAATGGTTCCCATCCCCCATCCTCAAGACATTAAGGCTGGATAAAATCCCTGGCTCACTGCAGCTGCCTGAGAGGGGGACAAATGTCTTCCTCCCTGTCAGCTGTTACAAGGGAAGAAGGAAGGTGAGCCAGAGGGCTTCTCTTCAGTGAATTCAGCCAGCAGAGCCCACTTTGAATCCCGGCTCTGGACAAACCAGAAACACTGGAAAATGGAGGTTGAAGGAAATACCTCTGTGGAAAAGTTTTCCAATGTGCCATCTGCTGGCGGTTCAGGAAATTGCAAGAAAACTGCTTTTAGGTCTCTCTTTAGCCTCCTGGGAGAAAAATCTACACCCAATTAGTGAGTCCCTGGCCCGATTGTGGTAACTTCACCTGGGCAATTTTAAAGACTTAGAATAGGTTGAACCAAAAATCAAAGAAGAGCTGTGGAAAAAAAAAAAAAAAACACTAGGCAAGGGAGAGAAATTTACCATCAGAGTAAATTCATCAATGTATTCAGATGCCAAGATATCAGCAAAGAAATTACAAGCTATACTAGGAAACAAGAAGAGATGGCCCAGCCAAAGGAACAAACCAAATATCCTGATGAGATACAGGATTTAAGACAACTAATCAATGATAATCACAAAAATCTCCTAAATCAATTCAAAGAATTGAAGGAAAATATAACTAAAGAAATAAAGGATATTAAGAAGACAGGCACTGGGTGAACATGAAGAACAACTGAAAATCTGCAAAGTAACTGAGCTTATAAGAATGAAAGACATGATGGATGAGATTAAGTGCATTAGAGGCACATAACAGGAGATTTGAATTGCTCAAAGACAGAATTAGTGATTTCAAGGACAGAACATCTAAACAGGAAAAGACAGGAGAACAGAAAGAGAAAAGAATGGAAAAATGGAACAGGGTCTCAGGGAATTGAATGACAACATGAAACACACAAACATATGCATTACTGGTGTCCCGGAAGAAGAGACTGGAAAAGGGGCAGGAAGAATATTTGAGGAAATAATGACTGAAAACTTTCCAAACCTTATGAAAGACATAAATATCAATATCCAAGAAGGACAACACACCCCAAACAGAATAAATCTGACTGGACCTACTCCAAGACACCTAGTACTCAGAATGACAAATATAAGAGACAAAGAGAGGATTATGAAAGCAGCAAGAGAAAAGTAAAGCATCACATATAAGGGAACCTCAAAAAGATTAAGTGCTAACCTCTCATCAGAATCCATGGAGGTGATATGATGTATCTAAGGTACTGAAAGAGAAACGCTTCCAGCCAAGAATTCTGTATCCAGCAAAACCTTCCTTCAAAAATAAGGATGAGTTTAAATTCTTCACAAACAAAAACTGAAAGAATATGTTACCTAAAGACCAGGATTACAAGAGATACTAAAGGGAGTGTTGCAGCCTGAAAGGAAAAAACAGGAGTGAGAGACTTGGAGAAGAGTGTAGAAATGAACATGCTTAGGAAGGGTAAATTAAAGGGTGAAAAGACAGTAAATAGTAAGATATGGCAACAGAAAGTCAAAGGACAAAATGGATGAAATAAGTAATGCTTTTACAGTAATAACACTGAATGTCAATGGCTTGAACCCCCCAATCAAAAGACATAGACTGATAGAATGGATTAAAAATATGAGTCATCTATATGTGTCTACAAGAAACTCACCTCAGATGTAAGGACACAACCAGGGCCAGAGTAGAGATACTAATAGTGGACAAAATAGATTTTAAATGCAAAACTGTTATAAGGAATGAAGACGGTCATTATATATTAATAAAAGGGGCAATTCACCAAGAAGAAAAAACTATAATAACTATTTATGCACCTAACCTGGATGGCCCAAGATACATAAGGCACACACTGGCAAAACTGAAGGGAGAAATAGATGTCTCTAGAATATTTGAAGACTTCAATACACCACTCTCAGTATTGGATAGAACATTTGGACAGGATAAATAAAGAAACAGAGCACTTGAATAATATGATAAATGAACTAGACCTAACAGGTATTTATAGAGCATTGTACTCCAAAAGGAGGATATAAATTCTTTTCAAGCATTCATGAATCCTTCTCCAGGATGAACCATATGATGGGTCACAAGACAAGTTGTAATAAATTTTAAAAGACTGAAATTACACAAAATACTTTCTCTGATCATAATAGAATGAAGCTGGAAATTAATAATGGATGGAAAAAAGGGAAATTCATAAATATATGAAGATCAAACAACACATTCTTAAATAATCAGTGGGTCAAAGAAATTGCAAAAGAATTCAGTAAATATCTTGAGACAAAAGGAAATGGGGAGCGGGTATAACTCAGTGGTTAAGCACCTGCTTCCCACGTTCAAGGTCATGGGTTAAATCCCTGATACCTCCTGAAAAAAAAAGAAAAGAAAAGAAAATGAGAACACAACATATCAAAACCTATGAGACACTGCAAAGGCAGTGCTGAGAGGGAAATGTATAGCCCTCAATGCTTACATTAAAAAAGAAGAAAGAGCTAAAAATGAAGACCTAACTGCATACCTAGAGGAACTAGAAAAAGAAGAGCAAACTAGTCCCAAGCCAAGCTGATGGAAAGCAATAATAAAGATCAGAGCAGAAATAAATGAAATCAAGAACAACAAAAAAAGAGAGAGGGGGACGGATGTGGCTCAAGTGGTTGAACATCCGTCTCCCATATGGAGGGACCTGGGTTCGATCCCGGGACCTCCCGGTAAGAAAAAAAAAAAAGAGAGAGAGAGAATCAACAAAACCAAAAGTTGGTTTTTTGACAAGATTAAACAAAATTGACAAACCCTTAGCTAGACTGACAAAGAAAAAAGAAGATGCAAATAAATAAAACTAGAAATAAGAGGGGAGACATTACCACTAACCCTGCCAAAATAAGAGCGATCATAAGAGGATACCATGAACAACTGTACACTAAAAAACTAGACAATGTAGATGAGATGGACAAATTCCTAGAAGGACACAAACAATCTACACTGACCCTAGAAGAAATAGAAGACCTCAACAAACCAATCATAACCGAATAGATTGAAACAGTCATCAAAAACCTCCCCAATACAGCAGGGGAAACAGAGAGAGATTGAGAGGTAAAGAATTTTCTTGTTTTTTGTTTATTATTATTATTGAAATAATGAAAATGCTCTAATAATGATTAAAGTGATGTATGTACAACTATGTGATTATACCAAATACCATTAATTATACACTTTGGCTGAATTATATGCTTTATTAATATGTATCAATTAAATTGATTTGTTAAAAAAAGGAAAAAAGAAAACTTCCCCAAAATGAAAAGCCTAGGACCAGATGGCTTCACAGGTGAATTCTACCAATCATTCAAAGATGAACTAATACCAATCTTGCTCAAGCTCTTCCAAAAAACTGAACAAGAAAAAATGTTACCAAACTCATTTTATGAAGCCAACATCACCTTAATACCAGAACCAGATAAAGATACTACAAAAAAAAAAAAAGAAAATTACAGACCAATATCTCTAATGAAAATAGACATAAAAATCCTCAACAAAATACTTGCAAACTGAATCCAAAAGCACATTAAAAGAATTATACACCATGATCAAGTGGATTTTATCTCAGGTATGGAAGGATGGTTCAACACAAAAAAATCAATTAGTGTAATATACCATATTAATAAACTGAAGAAGAAAAATAACATGATCCTCTCGATTGATGCAGAAAAGGCATTTGAGAAAATACAGCATCCTTTCTTGATAAAAAAGCTCCAAAAGATAGGAATAGAAGGAAGTTTTCTCAATAAGGTAAAATGCACATATGAATACAGGGAAGCAGATGTGGCTCAAATGATTGAGTTCCTGTCTACTTTATAGGAGGTCCAGGGTTCAATTCCCAGGGTCTCCTGGTGAAGGCAAGCTGGCCCACACGGAGTGCTGGCCCGCGCAGGAGTACTGGCGCAGCAAGATAATGCAACAAGAGACATAGAGAAGAGACAATGAGAGACACAGCAGAGCAGGGAGCTGAGGTGGCACAAGAGATTGAGCAGCCTCTCTGGAAGGTCCCAGGATCAGTTCCCAGGGCTGCCTAAAGAGAAGACAAGCAGGCACAGAAGAACACACAGAGAATGGACACAGAGAGCAGACAATGAGGGGGTAGGGGGAGATAAATAAATAAATAAATCTTTAAAAAGAAAAAAAACAAAAACCCTATAGCTAGCATTGTACTCAATGGTGAAAGACTGAAAGCTTTCCTGCTAAGATCAGGAAAAAGACAAGGATACCCACTGTCACCATTGTTATTCAAATATTTTGCTAGAAGTTCTAGCTAGAGCAATTAGTCTATATAAAGAAATAAGAGGCACCCAAACAGGAAAGGAAGAAGTAAAACTTTCACTATTCACTGATGATATGATCCTATATCTAGAAAATACTTAAAATCATAGTCAAAGCTACTAGAACTAATAGATGAGTTCAGCAAAGTCGCAGGATACAAGATTAATATACAAAAATCAATAGTGTTTCTATAAACTACTGATGAACAACCTGAGAAGAAAATTAGAAACAAATTTCCATTTATAATAGCAACTAAAAGAATCAAATATTTAGGACTAAACTTAACCAAGGACATAAAGGACCTGTATTCAGAAAACTACAAAACATTGCTAAAATAAACCAAAGAAGACTTAAAACAATGGAAGGACAGTCCATGTTCATGGACTAGAAGACTAAATACTGCTAAGTTGTCAATTCTACCCAACTGATTTACAGATTCAACACAATCACAATAAAAAATCCCAACAGTGGAAGTAGATGTGGCTCAGGCGACTGGGCTCCTGCCTACCACATGGGACGTCACTTGTTCGGATCCTGGTGCCTCCTAAAGAAGACAGCAAGCTGATGTGATGGACAGGTGCAGCGAGCTGACTCAACAAGAGACATGAGAAGAAAAGAATATAATGGGAGACACAACAAACCAGGGAGCAGAGGTTCCCGGTGCCTCCTAAAGAAGACAGTGAGCTGACACGCTGACACAAAGGGCAGGTGCTGTGGGCTGATGCAACAAGATGACGCAACAAGAGATGTGGGAAGGAAAAACAGAATGAGAGATACAATAAAACAGGGAGCGGAGCAATTAGACACCTCCCTCCCACATCGGAGGTCCTGGGTTTGGCTCCTGGTGCCTCCTAAAGAAACAAAGAAGATGAACAGACTCAGCAAGTGAAAAACAAGAGGGTGAGGAGAAATAAATAAATCTTAAAAAAAAAAAAAAAAAAAAAAAAAAAACCCAACAGCATTTTTTTTTTTGCAGAAATGGAAAAGCCAATTTATTTGGAAGGGTAAGGGGCCTCAAATAGCCAAAAATGTCTTTAAAAAGAACAAAGTTGGAGGACTCTCACTTCCAGACTTTAAAGCATATTACTTAACTATAGTGGTAAAAACAGCATGGTACTGGCATAAAGACCGGCAGATTGACCAAAGGAATCGAATTGAGAAGTCACACCTATGGTCAAGTGATTTTCAACAAGGCTGTCAAGCCCTCCCAGCTGGGCCAGAACAGTTCATTCAACAAATGGTGCTGGGAGAACTGGATATCCATATCCAAAAGAAATGAAGAAGACCTCTATATCACATCTTATACAAAAATTAACTCAAAATGGATCAAGACTTAAATATAAAAGTGACAACCATAAAACTCCTAGAAGAAAAATGTAGGAAAACATCTTCAAGATCTTGTGCTAGGCGGTAGTTTCTTAAATCTTACACCCAAAGCACGAGCAGCAAAAGAAAAAAATAGATAAATAGTACCTCCTCAAAATTAAGTGCTTTTGCACCTCAAAAGACCCTGTCAAAAGGAAGAAAAGGCAGCCAACTCAATGGGAAAAAATATTTGGAAATCACATATCCAATAAAGATTTAATATCCATGACATATAAAGAGATACTACAACTAAACAATAAAAAGACAAATGACCCAAAGAAAAACGGGCAAAAGACTCGAATAGACAATTGTCCAAAGAAGAAATACAAATGGCAAAAAAAAAAAGAAAAAAGAAAAAATGTTCAACATCACTAGCAATTAAGGAAATGTAAATCAAAACTACAATGAGATATCATTTTACACCTAATAGAATGATCATTATTAAGAAATCAGAAAACTACAAGTGTTGGAGAAGATGTGGAGAAATAGGAACACCTATTCACTGTTGATGGGAATGTAAAATGGTACAGGAACTGTGGAGGACTGTTCGGCAGTTTCTAAGGAAGTTGAATAGACTTGCCATGTGAACTGGCAATAGCATTACTAGATATATACCCAGAAGAACTGAAAGCAGTGACACGAACAGACATCTGCACACCATTGTCCCATAGCAGCATTGTTCACAATTGCCAAAAGATGGAAACAACCCAGGTGTTCATCAATCAATGAATGGATAAACAAATTGTGGTGTATACACACGATGGAATATTATGCAGTGGTAAGAAGCAATGAAGTTGTGAAGCATATGACAACATGGATGAATCTGGAGGACACTATGTTGAGTGAAAGTAAGTCAGATACAAAAGGACAAATACTGTATGACTGCACTATTATGAACTAAATATATTGTGTAAACTCATGGAATTAATAATTAGAATACAGGTCACTAGAAAATAGAATGAGGGTAGAGAATGGAAAGCTGAGGGTTAATCTGTGCAGAATTGATAAAAAGGTTTGTAAATCTTTAGAAATGAACAGAAATAGTGAAAGCACATCTTAGTGTTTGTAACTAGCAGAGCTATTATATGGGTATAACAGTGATTGAAAGGGAAGGTCTAAGATCATGTACATTACTAGAAGAAAAGCTAAAAAATGTAACATGAGACTGTATAACATAGTGAAACCTCATGTGAAATATAAATATGGGTAATATTGCATCTGTAAGACTGTTTTTACAAAATATAAACAGAAATAAACTAGAGGGATGGAAACAGAATAGCAGCTATGTACAGCAAGGGAAGTATAGAGAAATTGAAAGGTGATGAGGTTATTTTCATTTGTCTGGTTTTTGTTTTTTATTATTATTATTATTGGAATAATGAAAATGCTCTAATAATGATTGAAGTGATGAATGCACATCTATACCTAATACCATTGATTATACACTTTGGATGGGTTTATGCTTTATTAGTATGTATCAATAAAATTTATTTATTAAAAAGAAGCCAGAGTGGTTATATTATTGTCAGACAAAATAGACTTTAACTTTTAAAAAAAAGAATACAAGAGTTGAAAAAAAGATATTATGTATTTTTAAAATAAAATTTTTAGGAGGTACCAGGGATTGAACACAGGACCTCGTACATGGGAAGCAGGGCTCAACCACTGAGCTACATCTGCTCCCCTAACATATTATACATATATATATATTTTTAACCAACATTTAAAAAAAATAAATGACATTTTATAGACTCTTCAATATTGTCAAGATCATAAAATCAAAGAAAAACTGGGTACCTTTCCCAAAAAGGAGACTAAGGAGAAAGTGTCAACTCTATTCAATATGGATCCTGATTTAATTACTGGACCCAAAAGATATTAATACTGGAAATTTCAATTAAGTATGTAGATCATTTAACAGCAGTACATTAATATTAATTTCCTGGTTTAGATATTTGTGTCATGGATAAGAATATGTTAATAGAAGAGGAAGCTGCAGAACCATTTAAGGCAACTGTATACTTAATAATTTTGTAACAATTTTATAAGTCAAAAATATAAGAAATAAATTCAGGGAAAATAAAAACAGGAAGAACAATACTCAATTAACTGGAATGTTAAATGACCGAGAATGAAAGATATTATATTTTGATGAAAGATTCAATTCAATGTGTCAAAGAAGAAATCACAAAGGAAATAAGGAAGTATCTTGAGATGAACCAAAATGAAAAAAACCAATATACCAAAACTTATGGGATAGTGCAGAGGGAAATTTATAGTTTTAATGCCTACATTAAAAATGAAGAAAAATGACAAATTAATAACCTAACTTCATACATAAAGAAACTAGAACAAGAAGGAAAACTAAACCCAAAGTTAGTAGAAGGAAAGAAATATTCAAGATTAAAGCAGAGATAAATGAAACAGAGAATAGAAAAACAATAGAGAGAATCAACATAAATCAAAGCTGGTTTTTTTGAAAAAATCAATAAAATTAACAAACTTTTGCCAGGCTGACTTTTGCCAGACTGACAAAGAAAAAGGGAGAGAAAACACAAATAACTAAAATCACGCATGAAAGTGGGGATATTTTTATTGACCTTATAAAAATAAAAAAGGATTATAAGAGGGTACTGTGGACAATTATAGGCTGACAATTAGAAAACCTAGATGAAATGGATAAACTCCTAATCTGACGCAAGAACAAATAGAAAATCTCAAAAAGACTTATAACAAGCAAAGAGATTCAATCAATAATAAAAAAAGAAAATTTCAGGACAAGAGGATGTCACTGCTGAATTCTACCAAATGTTTAAAGAAGATTTAATACTATTGTTTCTCAAACTTTTCCAAAAAAAAGAGAAAAGGAAGGATTACTTCTTAATTCATTCTGAGGCTAGCATTACCCTTATATCAAAGCCAGGCAAAGACAGCCCAAGAAAAGAAAATTACAGACCAATATTCCTTATGAATACAGATGCAAAAATCCTTAACAAAATATTAGCAAACCAAATCCAACAGTATATTAAAAGGATTATATACCATGACCAAGTGGGATTTATTCCAGGAATGCAGAGATGGTTCAACATAAGAAAATAAATCAATTTAATACACCACATTAATAGAAAGGAAAGAAAAAAACACATGGTTATCTCAATTGATGCAGAAAAGGCATTTAACAAAATCCAACATTCTTTCAGGATTTAAAAAAAACACCCAGGAAACTAAGAATAAAGAGGAACAGTTGTGGTTTGCCAAAGTGCTGCCGGTGCAAAATACCACAAATGGGTTGGCTTTTATAAAGGGGATTTATTTGGGGGTAAAAGCTTACCGTTCCAAGGCCATGAAAAGTCCAAACTGAGGCATCATCAGAGATACCTTCTCACCAAAGTCAGCTGGCATGTGTTGAAGCAAGATGGCCACTGATCTCTGCCAATGTTTGAGATCAGACTTAAATCCATATATCTATGGCCAGTTGACTTTCAACAAGGGTACCAAGTATATTCAATGGGGAAAGAATAGTCTTTTCAACAAATGGTGCTGGGACAACTGGAAATCCATATGCAAAAGAATGAATGTGTACCCCTGGCTCTCACCTTATACAAAAATTAATTCAAAATGGATCAACAACCTAAATATAAGGGCTAATCCTATAAAACTCTTAGAAGAAAACATAGGGAAACATATTCAAGACCTTGTAATAGGTAACGGATTTTTAGATTTTATACCAAAAACACAAGCAACAAAACAAAAAAATAGGTAAAATGGACTTCATCAAACTTTTGTGCATTCCAAGGACATTGTCAAGAAAGTTTAAAGACAATCTAAATAAAACAAAAAAAGAAAAAGAGAAAAAAAGAAAAAAAACCAAACAAAAAAGAAAGACAATCTAAAGAAAGGGAGAAAATATTTGGAAACCATATATCTGATAGGGTTTAATATACAGAACTTCTACAGCTCAACAACCAAAAGACAAAAAAAAAAAAAATTTTTTTAAATGGGCCAAGGATTTGAATAGACATTTCTCAAAAGAAGATATTCAAATGGCCAATAAGTATATATATAAAATTAGAGAAATAAAAATTAAAACTGCAATGAAATACCACTTGACACCCACTAGGATGGCTATTATTTTTAAAATGGGAAATAAGTATTGTCAAGAATGCAGAGAAATAGGAATCCTTATACATGATTGGTAGCAGTGTAAAATGTGCAGCCACTGTAGAAAAACAGTTTGGCAGTTCCTCAGAAAACTAAAAAATAGAATTACTATATGACCTTGCAATTCCACTTCTTGGTATATACCCAAAAAACTGAAAGCAGGGACTCAGACAGATATTTGTATACCAGTGTTCATTGCAGCATTATTCATAATAGCCAAAAGGTTTTGAAGCATCCCAAGTGTCCATCAACAAATGAATGGATAAACAAAATGTGGTATATCCATATAATGGAATATTATTTAGCCATAAAAAGAAGTGAAGTATTGGTATATGCTACAACATGGATGGACTTTGAAGATACCATGTTGAGTGAAATAAGCCAGAACAATAGGACAAATATCATATATTTCCTCTTACATGAAATATTTAAGTAAATTCATGGAGATCAAAAGCAGAATAGTTGGGAAGCGGCTGTGGCTCAATCAGTAGGGCTCCCGTTTACCATATGGGAGGCCCCGGGTTCGGTTCCCGGGGCCTCCTGGTGAAGGCAAAGCCCGCCCGCACGGCGTGGTTGGCTGACCCAGCGAGCACAAGCAGCAAGGAGGGGATAAAAAAAAAAAAAAAAAAAAAAAAGCAGAATAGTGGTTATCAGGGGTAGTGGGAGGAAGAAATGGGGAGTTATTGTTAAGTGAGTGTGAGTTTTGTTTAGGATGATGAAAATCTGGAAAGAGTGGTGAAAGTTACACAGTATCATCGCTGTTCTTAACGTCAAAGAATTGTCTACTTAAAATTATTTTTATGTAGCTCAAGTGGTTCAATGCCTGCTTCCCACATACAAGGTCCTGGGTTTGATCCCAGGTACCTCCTAAAAACAAAACAAACAACAAATAAGTGACAAAACCAACTCCAGGGAGCCGGTATAGCTCAGTGGTTGAGCACCAGCTTTCCACATAAGGTCCCGGGTTTAATCCCCAGTCCAAGTACCTCTAAAAAAAAAGATTTTTATGTTATGTATATTTTACCAAAGCTAAAAATTAATAACTTTTTAGAAAATGATTGTATATTTATAGACTAGTGATGAATTTGTGGAAATTGAAATTATACACACAATACAATTTACAATTGCTCAAAAATGAAATACTTAAGTATAAATCTAACAAAATATATACAGAACTAGTATGTTGGAAATTACAAAATATTAATGAAAGAAATAAAAAATCTAAAGATATGGAGAGACATTCAATATTCATGGATTAGAAGATGCAACATGGTAAAGATGTTAATTATCCCCCTAATGATCTAAATTTAACATAATTCCTATCAAAATATGAGAACGAATTTTTGTAGATATAGACAGGCTTATTCTAAATTTCATATGTAAAGACATGGGCCCTAGAATAGCTAACCTAGTCTTGAAAAATAGGAATAAAGTGAGAAGAATTACTTTACCCAGGGAAGCGGCTGTGACTCAATTGATTGAGCTCCCATTTACCATATGGGAGGCCCTGGGTTCGATTCTGGGGGGCCTCCTGGTGAAGGCAAGCTGGCCTCCACCAAACGGTAAGCTGATGGCCCAGCTCAGTGAGCTGACACAACACAAGGCAGACACAGAAAAACACAAAGCAAATGGATACAATGAGTACAAGCAGCAAGGGGGGGTAAATAAATCTTTAAAAAAGAATTACTCTACCCAATTTTAAGATTAACATTCTAGCTATAATATTCAAGACATTGTGGTATTGGCAAAGAGGTAAGGCATGTGATACAACGGAACAGAATAGAAAACCCAGAAATGGACCCATGCAACTACAGTCAACTGATATTTTAAGTAATATTTTTTTGCTCATATAACTGGAAGTCCAGAAGTATGTAAGTGTCAAACTGGTTTGATCCAGAGGCATAATCACATCAAATACCTGTTGTTTTTTTTTTTCCTTCTCTTCATTTAACATTCAATGGTATCAACTTCATACTAAGGCTCCCTCCTTTTATGATTTCATCATGGCTGCTAACAACCCCCGCATGAAGAATAAAATGGTATCTTCCCCAAAGCCCCAGCATAACCTCCTCCTTCATTGTTTGGCCAACTGATTTTGACAGGGTGAAAATGCAATTTAATGGAAGAAGAATAGTCTTTTCAACAAATAGTACTGGAGCAACTGGATATCCGTAGACAAAAAAGGAACCTCAACCTAAACCTCACACCTTATACAAAAATTAACTCAGAGTAGGTCATAGATTCAAATACAAACCTTAAATCTATAAAACAGGATTTATGCCTTGATGGACAGTTCTTAGAAATGACACCAAAAGCATGATTGATAAAATAAAAAATCTACTGGATTTTATCAAAAGTAATTTTTTTTTGTTCTGTGAAAGCCGCTGTTAAGAGGATGAAAAGACAAGCTAGAGACTGGAAGAAAATATTTGCAAATCACATATCTCAAATCTAGAATATATAAAGAAATCTCAAAACTCAACAATAATAAAGCAATCCCATTAGAAAATGGGCAAAAGATACAAACAGACTTTTCACTGAAGATGATATATAAATGGCAAATAAGCATACAAAAAGATGTTTGACATCATTAGCCGTTATAGAAATGCAATTTATTTTATTTTATTTTATTTTATTTTTTTAAGATTTTATTTATTTATTCATTTATCCCCCCCCTGCTGCTTGTGCTCGCCGGGTCAGCCAACCACGCCGTGCGAGCGGGCCCGCCTCCACCAGGAGGCCCCGGGAACCGAACCTGGGGCCTCCCATATGGTAAACGGGAGCCCCACTAATTAAGCCACAGCCGCTTCCCTAGAAATGCAATTTAAAACCACAATGCGATATCACGCACCTATTAGAAAAAGTTAAAATAAAAAATAGTGACAATTCCAAGTGCTGGTAGGAATATGGAGAAACTGAACTCTCATACATTGCTGGTGGGAATGCAAAATAGTACTGCCTCCTGGAAAAAAAAATGTTTAGTTTGTTATTAAACTAAACATACACTTATCATATGATACAGCAATTGCACTCCTGGCCATTTATGTCAGAGAAATGGAAAACTTATGTCCCCACAAAAACTTATACAAGAATGTTCATAGCAGCTTTATTTGTAATAGCTCCAAACTGGAATCAACCCAAATATACTTCAAGAGGTGAATGGCTAACATAAGTAACTGTGGTACATGCACATGTGGTAAATAAAAAGGAACAAACTCTTGATACATGCAACAACTTTGATGAATTTCAAGGGCATTATACTGAATGATAAAAAGCCAATCTCAAAAGGTTACATACTGTATTATTCCATTTATATGACATTTTAAAATGACAGAATTATAGAAATGGAGAAGAGATTAGTGGTTGCCAGGGGGTGGGGTGGGGGATGGGTAGCATGCAGGAATTCTTTATGGTGCTGGGATAGTTCTGTATTTGATTATGGTGGTGGTTACGCAAATCTATACATGTAACAAAATTCCATAGAAATTAAATACACACACACTCAAATGAGAACATGTAAAAACTACTGAAACCTGAACAGCATAATAGATTGTATCAGTGGGTTTTGGTATTGTGCTACAGTGATGTAAAATGTTACCATGGGGGAAGCTGTATGATGGGTACATGGGACCTCTTGTACTACTTTTGCAACTTTCTGTGAGCCTATAATTATTTTGTAATAAAAAGTAAAAAAAAAAATAAAAAATCTTTATGCACTTAATAATACAGCTTAAAAACACATGGAGTGGAAAACATTTTGGTGGTTTCTCAAAAAATTGAACATAGAACTACCATATGATCCAGCAATCCCACTTCTAGGTATATACACAAAAGAATTGAAAGCAAGGATTGGACAGATAGCAGCATTATTCACAATAACCAAATGATGGAAGCAACCCAAGTGTCCATGAACTGATAAATGGATCAACAAAGTGTGGTATATATATAACAAGGGATATTATTCAGCTATAAGAAGGAACGATATTCTGATACATACAACATGGATAAACCTTGATGACATGATGTTGAGTGAAATAGCCAGACACAAAAGAACAAATATAGTATAACCTCACTTATATGAAATAACTAGAGTATGCAGACTCATAGAGATAGAAAGTTTAATATAGATTACTAGGGGCAGTGGGCGGGGCAATGGGGAGTTAATGCATAATGGATATAGCGTTTCTATTTGGGGTGATGGGAAAGTTCTGGTAATGGATAGTGGTGACAGTTCTACAATATTGTGAATGTGATTAATCCCACTAAATGAGATGCCTGGGAGTGGTTGAGATGGGAATGTTTATGTTGTATATATGTTCCCACAATTTTTTTTTTTAAAGAGCAAATAAAGAAACAATGGCAATGAAGTACATTTGATGATCTTGGACTAAAACTAGTAACAGAGGAGAAAAGGCCCAAATGTACATTATTGGGACATATGAAAAAACTGGAATATAGACTGTAAGCTAAATATCAATGTTAATTTGCTTGAACTTGATAACTGTACTTAAGATGATTACATAAGTGAACATCTTTGTTCTCAGGAAATGTGCATGAAGGTATTAAGTGTTCAAGGAGCATGCTGTATACAGTCTACTCTCAAATGTTTAGAAAGTAGATGGATAAATAGATAGAGATGATAGAGATAGAAATAGAGATAGAGATAGAGATAGAGAAAGGAGGAAGGGAGGGAAGGGAGGGAGGGAAGAAGTGGAAAATGTTAAAATTTGGTAGATCTGGGAATCTAGGCGGGGATATATTGGAGTTACCTATACAGGCTTTTTTTTTTTCTTCTTTATTTTTTTTCTCTATATGGATTTTGTACTATTTTTGCAACTGTCCTGTAAGTTTTAAATTATTTCAAAATAAGAAGTTAAAAAATATAAGCACAAAGTGATAGAACTGAAAACAGAATTACAACAAATCCACGTTTGTAGTTAGAGATTTCAACTCTCTTCTCACAGTATTTGATACAAGTAGCTAAAAATCAGTAAGTATATAGAAGGCCTGAACAACACTATCAATCAACTTGATCTAGTTGACAATTATACAACCACCACCAACAGCAGAATAAACATTCTCTTCCATGTGCACAAGGAACATTCACCAAGACAGACCATATCTTGTGCCATTAAAATTTTTTTAAACAAATTTAACAAATTTAAAAGAATAGAAATCATATAAAGTGTGTTCTTGGACCACAATAAAATTAGACTAGATTAGAAATCAATGATCATAAGATATTTGGGTAATCCCCAAATATTTGGAAATCAAACAACACACTTTTAAATAGCCTACAAGTCAAAAAAGAAATTGTGAGGTATGTTATAAAATATTTTTAACTGAATTGTAATAGAAATACAACATCCAAATTTAGTTTAATGCAGCTAAAGCAGTGCTTAGAGCAAAATTTATTTCTTTAAATGCTTATACTAGAAAAAATAAAGGTCTAAAATCAATTATCTAAACTACAACCTTAAGAAGCTAGAAAAGGAAGAGTAAAGTAAGCCCAAATAGGAAGAAGGAAGGAAATAATAAAGATGAAAATGGAAAGTAATTAATTAATAGAAAATGGACAACCAATAGGGAAAAAAAAATAAAACTAAAAAAGCTGTTTCTTTGAAAAGATCAGTAAAATTGATAAGCCTAGTTTAAGGTAAAACCAAGAAGACACAAACTACCAGTTTACAACTGAAACAGGAACAACACTACAGATCCTACGGATATTAAAATGATAATAAGGGAATATTATGAGCCACTTTGTGACAATAAATTGGAGGAAACAGACAAATTCCTTGAAAGCCACAATTTAACTAAATGGACACAACAAGAAATAGAAAATTTGAATAGCTCTATAGTTGTTAAAGAAATTGAATTCATAATTTAAGATCTTCCCACAAAGAAAACTCAAGGTCCAGTTGCCTTCACTGGTGAATTCTATGAACCACTTAAGAAAGAAATAATGCCAATTCTATACAAATTCTTTTCAGAAAATAGAGGAGGAAACAGTTCCCAATTCATTGTGTGAAACTAGCTTACCCTAAGAATGAAGCCAGATAAAGAAATTATAAGAAAAGTACAGATCAATATCCTTAATAAGCATAGATGCAAAAATCCTTTACACAATATTAACAAATTCAATGCAGCAATATAAAAAAGGATACTAAATGATGACAAAGTTGGATATATCCTAAAAGTGCAAGGTTGGTTAAACACTCAAAAAGCAATCTGTGTAATTTATCATATTAACAGACTACAAAAGAAAAACCATATGATCATCTCCATAGATGTAGAAAAGCATTTGACAAAATTTACTACCATTCATGATAAAAATCTCAACAAACTAGAAATAAAGGGAAATTCCTAATTTGCTAAAAGGTATCTCTGAAAATTTAATGGTGAATGGATGATGACTATAGCACAATATTGTATATGTAATTAATGCTACTGAATTTTAAACTTAAAAATGGTTAAAATAACAACTTTTATGTTATATATGTTACCAAAATAAAATTTTAAAAAACTTAATGGTGAAAGACTAAGTGTTTTCCTCCAGAAAAGATCAGAAAAATGCAAAGGTATCCACTCTCACCATTTCTAGTCAACATTTACTTAGAGGGGGACGGATGTGGCTCAAATGGTTGGGCGTCCATCTCCCATATGGAGGGACCCAGGTTCTATACCCGGAACCTCCCGGTAAAAAAAAAAAAAAACATTTACTTAGAGGTCAATTTTTCAAGGACCCAGGATATAAGGTCAATAAACAAATATCAATTGAATTTCTACAAATTATCAATCATCAATTACAAAATGAAATTTGTAATAAATTTATCTAAATATGCAGAAAATCTACACACTGAAAAACACAGAACATTGCTTAGAAAAATCAAAGAACAATTAAATAAAGACATATACCATATTCATGGAATTAAAGTTTCAATAATGTTAATTGAGCTAAAGATTCCATACAATCCTAATCAATATCCAGAAGGCTTAAAAAAAAAAGTGGGACACAGATGTGGCTCAAGTGACTGGGCTCCCATCTACCATATGGGAGGTCCAGGGTTTGATTCCCGAGGCTTCCTGGTGAAAAGCAAGGTGGCCCATGTGGCGAGCTGGCCCGAGAAGAGTTGGCCCACGTGGAGTGCTGGCACAGCAAAATGACTCAACAAAGAGAGACACAGAAGAGAGACAGTGAGAGATACAGCAGACCAGGGAGCTGAGGTGGCACAAGAGATTGAGCAGCCTCTCTGGAAGGTCCTGGGATCAGTTCCCAGTGCTGCCTAAAGAGAAGACAAGCAGACACAGAAGAACACATAGAGAGCAGACAGCAAGTGCAAAAATGACGAGGGAGCAGGGAGAAATAAATAAATAAATAAATAAAACTTTCAAAAAAAGGCAACAGGAAGATGCTAAAATTTATATGGAAATTCAAGGATCTGGAATAGCAAAAACAATTTTGAAAAAAAGGAGAGAAAACCTAGAGGACTTACACTACCTGATTTCAAGATTTTAGCATAATGCAACAGTAATCAAAATAATGTGGGAAAAAATTAAAAATTAAAAAATAATTAAAAATAAAAATAAAAAAACAATGGGGGGAGCGGATGTGGCTCAAGCAGTTGAGCACCTGCCTCCCATATGGGAGGTCCCGGGTTTGGTTCCCGGTTCCTCCTGAAAAATAAAAAACAAACAACAAGCAAAATAAAAGGAAAAAACAACTCAGGGAAGCTGATGTGGCTGTGTTTGAGCACCGGCTTCCCACATAGAAGGTCCTGGGTTCAATCCCCAGCCCACAGTACCTCAAAAAACAAACAAACCAAAAAACCAATGTGGCATACACATATAAATTAATAAAATAGAACAGAGAGCCAGAAAAGAACCTACACAAACATGGTTAAGTTTTGACAAAAGTGCCAAGACTATTCAATGGGAAAAGGATGGCCTTCTCAGCAAATGGAACAACTGGATATCCCTAAGGAAAAATATAAACTTTGGCCCTTACCTTACAACATATACGAATATCAACTCAAAATGAATTATAGGCCAAATTGTAAATGGTAAAATTACAAAACTTCTAGGAAAAATACAGGAGAAAATCATCACGACTTTGCAGATGGAAGTCCATCTTAAATAGAAGTAAGAAGTACAAACCATAAAAGCAAAAAAAAGGATAAGTTGGGATTTATAAAGATGTAACCTTCTGCTCTTCAAGAGACACCATTTAAAAAACAAAAAATCAAGTCAACGACTAGGATAAAATATTCACGAACCATGTATGTGACAAAGAATTTGATTCCAGACTATGTTTTTTTTTTTAAAAAAAAGAAAACTCTCATAACTCAATTTTAAGAAGACAACCCAATTAAAAATGAGCAAAAGATTTGAACATATAGAAGATAAACAACTCTCCAACTAGCACATGCAAAGATGTTCAATATCTTTAGTCAATAAGGAAACACAAATTAAAACCACAATGAGATACTATTACATACCCACTAGAATAGCTAATTCTTTTACAAAAATTGATAATAGAAAGCATTGGTGAGAATGTGGGAATGTACAGTGATATTAACACTTTGGAAATTTTGCCGCTTCTTATAAAGTTAAATATACATTTCCGTTATCATATTCAAATGCCCATCAATAGGTGGATGGATAAACAGATTGTGATATATCTGTACAATGTATACTGTTCAGGAATAAAAAGGAACAAGCTATGATATATGCAACATCATGGATGAATTTCAAAAGCATGCTAAGCAAAAGAAGGTAGGCAGGAAAGAGTACATGCTGTAGGATTACATTTAGATGAAATTCTGGAAGAGGCAAACAAATATATAATGACAGAAAGCAGATCTGTGGTTGCCTGGAATGGGGGATGTGGAGAGTTGAATGCAAAGGGGATGAAGAAACTTTTGAAGATTATTTAAATGTTCTATATCTTGATTTTTATCGTGGTTATACAGGTGTAAACATTTGTCAAATTTCATTAACTGTATACTTTTAAAAGCTGCATCTTGTATATAAATTATACCTCAAAAAATTTGATTTAAAAGTTTTAAAAAGAAAAGTACAAAAACCATATATATAGGCAGTCATCTCTCTGCATTGTACTGTGGAACTGTAAAAATGACCATGCAACCTGAAACTGTAAATTGATCTTAATAATCAATAGGAAACATTACAATTATTCCATGACCCCTGAAAATGTTTACACTAAAAACTCTCTTACTATTGGTTATAAAAGTATAGGCAAATGAAAAAAATAGTAAAGCTAATAGTTATTTAGTGCAATGTAATTTAAAACATTAGAAACATAGAGAATTAAAGTTTTGTTTCTTTGCAAAATATTTTTTTAAAAGAGTAATTTGACCAGTGCTTGCCTTTTTCTCATCAAATAAGAGGATATAGGGCAAGCATCTTTTCTATGCCTTGGCAAATTGTCATACTCCTTTCAAAACTTGGATTAGCCTCCAACTCTTATCCTTTGAACTCTCGATGTCATGAAATGTCTCTGAGAGTTCCTCTAATGTGAAGGTTTTTTGCTGACATCATTTTCGCTGTGACATCTTCATCTTTTTCATCACAACCACTTTCCTCATTTGTATCAATAAGTTCAGCTTCACTAAGTTCCTTTAGCTGCAAGTCCAGATGCTCTTTGATGGCATCGACGTCAACATTCTCAACTATTTCTTCTATATAACTCTATGTTTGATTCAAATTTCACTTACTGCACTGCCACTTTGGTGGGCCTTATTTTTTACTGCACTTTCACCTTTGTTGGCCAATTCCCTCTAAATATTTTTGTAAAATGTCATGTGGCTTCACTAGGAGACGCGAAGGCACATGCTGTCTGTGCATGAACTGAATAACAAATGCACGATGACCAATCACTGACAGATTTTGAAATAAATGATGTGATTGGTCACTGAACATGATGCACATAGTGATTTGTGGATTGAAGGTAGTTTATGTAATTACTCTGAGTTAATACATATATGTATTTATATATAATATATAATTTATATTTTATATATAGATAGAGATTGATAAAATGCAAAATGTCAAAATAGGTGAATCTGGATAAAGAATATACAGTTCTTTGTACAATTTTTGCAACTTTCTTGTAAATTTGAAATCATTTCAAAATAAAAAGTTAAGAAAAAAAACTTCCTACAAATATACCTATCAAAATTACAAATCTATTTATTGTTTGACCCAGCAATTCCACTTATAAATACCATTTATAGAGGATTGGTTAATGGCACAATGAATTGCTAAACAGCTATTTAAAAATAGGGAGCTTTCTTTACTAATATGGAAAGATTTTAAAAGGCTATATTGTACAATGAAGAAATAAGACATAGAGTAGTATACAGTATATCTTTTTTGTAAGAAAGGTGGAAAAATAGAAATATATATTCATATTTGCCTATATTTGCATAAAGATATGCTGAAAGGACAGTTAAGCAGCTAATAAAATATTTACCTATGGGGGCAGTAGGAAACAGGGGTGGGACAGGAGTAGGATAGGGATAAATGTGAGACTTCTCAATATATACCTATTATATGGTTTTGATTTTTGAACCCTTTATTAAAAAATAAAACAAATAAAAGAAAATTACTTAGGGGGGAGAAATAAATCTTTAAAAAAAAGAAAATTACTTAGATTAAGGTAGATAACAGACCTATAAGGAGTGAAAAGGAAGATGGCCCTGAGATACTGTTAAGCGGAAAAGCAAGTAGCAGAATAGTATACATACTGTAAAATGAATCCTGTCATGCAAAAAAACACATACATAGGGGGACGGATGTGGCTGAAATGGTTGGGCAACCGTCTCCCATATGGAGGGACCCAGGTTCAATCCCTGGGACCTCCCGGTAAAAAAAACAAACAAACACATACATACATGTTTTCATATACATAGAAAATGCAGGAAAATATACATAACCAGCTATTAACAGTAACATAACCAGCTATTGACCTCTTGGGGGATGAGTCTGGAAGCAAGGCAAAGGAGTAAGGGGAAAAGCTGATGTTTTCTTTTCTTGAATTTCTTTTTAAATTGAAGTAAAATTTATATACAATAAAATGCAAGGATCTTAAGTTAAATGAGTTTTGACAAATGTATATGCTCATATAATTCACCCCTCTATCAAGATATGGAACATTCTATACCCCCAGGGGGAGAAATTATAGCATCATTAATATGATTGGTTTCAACTTTAAATGCCTAATTACATTCAAGAAATATTTAAAGAGTTTGACATCTGCCAAGAATTGTTCCAGGCCTTACAAATATAGTAGTGAAAACAAAATAAACCCTTGCCTTTAAGGAGCTTATATTCTGTTGGCAGGGGATAGAAGTAATAGAAGATAGAGCTATAGGTGAAAGCCAGACAAAGAAAAGTAGTATCTTCTTTACACGGTTACTGAGGACTCTATAAGGTGCTTATTAAGGTATGTGTGGGTATACAAGCCTCCAAGTATATTCATACTGTTAAAATCCAATCAGTTTATTATGATTGCTATGCATTTTTATCCTAAACGTTCCTTCCCTGAGATTTTACTGATAGTAACCAAAAAGCAGATGGTGATGAAGAATTGAGCTTAAACACTTCCACAAAAACATATAATTTGGTGAAAGAAAATTAAATAACAAAAAAATCAAATCAATCTGGTAAGTGTATAATCCAAACAGAATTCCAGAGTCAGAAAAGAACTGGAAACCAGAACTGGTCTAAAGAGGGGGTATGAATTGGATACAGAGAGGTTCTCTGGGTGCTTAAATCTTAATCTTAATCTTAAAATTTAACATATCTACAACTCAACTCATGATATTTCTTAAATCTGCCCTTCTCTACTCTCCCCCATTTCACCAAATGGTACCTCTCTTGATCCAGTTCCTTAATTCAGAAACTTGGAACTCACTGTTAATCTCTACTCTCCTTCACCCATTATATTTATCCAGTCAACAATATTTATTGAGACCCAGGCACTAGGGTCAAGGTAGACAGCTCATGAGTTTGGTGCTTTGCCAGTGGGCCCTACTTTGGGGTTTGTGCTCCCCCGTGTGACAGAATTGGACTCAGTTGTGGTTTCCCTACACATGGCTCTTCTGTCCCTTCTATTTGAACCTATAGTTGGTGCTGGAGTTGGTAGGTGTACGTCCAAGAGACTTGAATCTCTGGGCTGCCAATATGCCAGCTGGGCCCTGAGCTTCAGCGGAGTTGCAAAACCTACTGTCTAGTTCATTGGACTCACCCTGGACAACTAACAAGGAGGTGATGATGGACAACCTCCATATCAAGGAACCAAGAGAGTCTACAACTGCAAGCAAGAGAGTCCCATCCATTGGCTGTATGGAACTGAAGTCCCCTCTCAATTAGAGGTGGAGTGGGCATCACCATCCCAGAATCCTCAGGATTGGGGAATGAACTATGGACTAGAGTGGACTTACTGGTATCCTACTATAGACTTATTGTTATTCTAGCAATGGGAAAACTTATATCATTGATGTGGAGGCAGTGGCCACTGGAGGTTCTGAGGTCAGGGAGAGGAAAAACAGGTATAATATGGGGACATTTTTGTGACTTGGGAATTGTCCTGAATGACATTGCAATGACAGATACAGGCCATTATATATCTTGCCATAACCTACATAATTGGGTGGGAGAGAGTATAAACTACAATGTAAACTATAATCCACGCTTAGTGGCAATGCTCCAAAATGTGTTCATCAATTGCAATGAATGTACCACACTAATGTAGGATGTTGTTAATGTGGTTAAATGTGGGTGATGTGGGGAGTGGGGCATATGGGAATCCCCTATATTTTTTATGTAACATTTATGTAATCTAAATATCTTTTTAAAAATATATCTTTTCAAAAATTAAAAAAAAAAACAATATTTATTGAGGATCTACCATTTGTTAGGCATCAATCTTGCAGACAATGAGAGATATAAAAATAAACAAACAATCTCTGCCCTCTTGGAGTTTACATTCTACCCATCCAATTATTAAGTCCTGTTGAATCTGTTTCCTAAATATCTCTTCAATCCATTCATTTATTTTTATCTCTACTGCTTCCCCATTAATCCAAGTCACCATCATTTCTTACAAGGAACACTGTCATAGTCTCCCATCTCATTTCCATGATTCCATTTGTAACTTTCATAAATCCATTCTCCACAAGCAACAAGAGTGATCTTTTAAATATTCAAATCATATCTTGTCACTCTTTGCTTAAAACCTTTCAATGGCTCCTAACTACAAAGATACTTAAAATCTTTGATATGCCTTACAAGGCTCTGCCTACATTACCCTCATCTAGTTTTTACATTTCCAGCTTCCCTAACCCTCTTCAATTGCTTGGAAAAGTCATACTTTTTCTTTCTTTTAGATCCTTACACATTTTGTTTCCTCTGCCTGACCACTCTACTTTCCTTATTACCTAGCTAATTTCTACTCACTCTTTAGTTTTCACTTTAAAGACACTTCCTGAAAGCAGACTTCCCTGTCCTATCAGACTAGGCCAGGCCTCCCTAATATAAACACTCTTAGCACCCTTGTATTCTCCTTTGTAACATTTGTCAAACTTGTAAAAGGCCACATCTTATGATGGGAGCCCATTAAGACAGGAATCGTATCTGCTTTCTTCACTGCTGCATCCTTGGCACCTAAGACAGTGCTTTGTATATAGTAGGCAGTTAATTAATATTTTTATATAAGTTAATCAAGAAACAACTCATTACTAGACTTGTTGGCAGACACCAGTATTTATTCTGTTCTGAGGTGGGCTCCCACCCTATATACTCCAGAGAGTGGAAGCCTGATCTTATGCAGAGATGGCTGAGGCTTAGGATATGAGGCAGAAGGAACCACCCTATAGAGTGAGAATGGAACACCCTAGGCCTCTTATTTTCCAAAATCATCATATGAAATATATAAAAATTAATATTGTTTCTCTTTAATATCAATAAATAATTAGAAAATAGAAATTAAAAAATAACATTTACAACAATATAAAAATCAAATACATAGACTTATTTAATAAAAGATATGCAAGACTACACTGCAAACTATAAAATATATGAAAGAAACTAAAGAAAACCAATGAAAGATATACCATGCTCATGGATTGAAAGTCTCAATACTGTTAAGATGACAGTCTCCCCACTCCCAAAATTGGTTCAGTGTGATCCCAGTCAAAATCCCAGCAGGCTCCTCCCACCCCAAAATTGATGAGATGATTTTAATTTACTTGTAAAGACAAAGAACCAACAATAATCAAATCTTGAAAAAAGAAAAAAGTTAGAGGACTTGATTACCTGACATCTCAAGCCTTACTATGAAACTACAATAATCAAGAGAGTATGGTGGGAAGCGGATTTAGCTCAAGTGGTTAGGCTCCTATTTACCATATGGGAGGCCCTGGGTTCGATTCCCAGGGCCTCCAGATGAAGGCCAGCCAGCCCACGTGGCGCGGTGAGCTAACAGCCCACACAGCACAGTAAGCTGGTGCAGCAAGATGATGCAACAAAGGGAGACAAGCAGACACAGAAGAACACACACACAGCAAGCACAAGCAGCAAGGGGGGGATAAATAAATAAATTAATTCTTTAAAAAAAGAGAGCGAGAGTGTGGTATTGACAAAAGGATAGACAAATGTATCAATGGAAAATCATATAAAGTCCAAAAACAGACCCACATGTATCTATCAAATGATTTTCAACACCAAGTTTTTCATTAACTTGCTACCTCATATCACATGCAAAAATCTAAGTGTAAATTATATATGAATTTTTACAAACATGAGTAGAAAAGAGTCAACTCATGTCAAATAAGTACTCTTTACTTACAAGAAATATCCATTGCTTCCCTCTTATACACTGCCAGAGCAAAATATAATACAAAATCGTGCCAGTATGCAAGTGATACATATTTATCTAGAAGTTTGCCTTTTCTTGGATTCCAAGCTTTAGCAGACCCTTCCATTGAGTATCAGAATCCATACTGAAGATGCCAAATTATCCAACTTGCTAAATTCTTTTTAGATAACAACACCCAGATAACAATTATAATAAAATTAACATCTTAGATAGACCACAGAAACCATGCCAATAGAAACTCTACTGTGAATAACCAGACACACTTTTTTTGCATCTCCTTACTAATATTCTTTTTTTCATGACTTACTACCAACTCTTTTCACTCTTTACATATTACCCACTTTACCTAACTTTGCCTTTCTAAAGGTAACTGCTTCCTTTTCCTTTTTTGGGGGGAGGGTATATTTTAGATTGCAAATTTGCAGTTTACTAGTATTATCCTAATCAGTCAAATATTCAGTTTATCACTGACTGTGAAATAATTACATAAAGGGAACTTTTGTATGCAAATGTTATTCTATAATTTTTGAAGTGTTTGTAAACTGTAAGTTCAGTAAAATGCTAACATAATTTCGCTCCATTTGTATGAAGAATAGTCCATATCCAGCATTCTGTGCCAGCTCAAACTCACTTAAAGCACTTGCACTGGCCTAATTTCTGAAGCCTCAAATAGGTCTTAGGGAGAGAAGCTGTTTGTACTATAAAGAACAATGGAATGGACGTGGGTGAGGGGACAAAACATAGTTTTACTTTTGGCAGTTTTCATAACCTAGTTTAGGAGCAAAGTTTGGAATGAGATTAGAACACCCAGTCATGAGAAGCTCTTCAGTTGAAAAATAAATTTCAAGGTTTAGGCCTAGCAAATTCCATTGGTCTTATTCTTAGATTTATTGAAAAGATAAACTAACTTTATTAGCCAGAACATTTTTTTTGCTGTGAGAGGTTTCTCAAACAGACCGAATAAAAAAGTCATGAACTGAATGAGAGGTGATAAGCAGTGACTCAGAGTTGTTAATGTGCATCTTTTATATTTCAGGAATTTAAAAAAATTCAAGGGACTATGGAAAACAATTTTTAAAATGGACAACAATTTTACTTCCTTTATCTCAGAGTCTGAAAACATGAACATTAAGGGAAAATTTTTGATAATGTTTGAATTTCCTCTTCCCATCATTCCCTTTCAACCCAACAGAGGGTTGAATCATTATTTCCCCCTTTACTTGGAACAACACAATTTGAATATCAACGTGAAGTGATAAGATAGCATCAAAACATGTTACCATGGCCATGGTCCACCTGACACTCCTGTCATCTCTGACCAATGTCCCTCAAGCTCACTTTGCCAAAGGTTTGTCATTTTCAGGTCTGTGGCCTTGCCACCTGAAATGCTCTTCCCTGAGCACTCTGAAAATATTTCATACTGGAGGAAAACCTGCTCGTGACAGGACATAGTTTCATCAAGAATTTCTCACCTTGCAGGGTGAATTCTGGTCCAAGCAATCAGAATCATCAGACTTGCCCTCTTTCCTAGAGGGAATTCCTGCAGCGAGGCTGTTATTCAGTCCTTTGAAGCAGGGCTCCAAAAAAGTGAATTCACTTAGCCCTGGATTAGTGGGAGCAGCACATGGCTGGTGGCAATATGGCATCGTAGATTTACAGTTACCCAGAAACGTGGGGTGTAATAAAGTTGGGTAGAGATCCGTGGGGAAAGAATCCAAGACGGGGACGTTTTGGGGTTTCCGACACTTCAGAATGAGCACAAATAATGCAGTTAGGAAGAATAAAAAAGAAACTAAAGCCAAGGCGACTACAAGATAGAAATTAATTTTGGATTCAGAGTTTAACATCGCAGAGTCGCTGAGGTCCGGCAGCGCTTCCTGCAGGCTGTCGGCGAAAACCAGGTGCAGCGTGGCGGTGGCCGAGAGGGGCGGCTGTCCGCCATCGCGCACCGAGACCAGCAGGCGCTGGCGGGCCGCGTCCCTGTCGCCCAAGGCGCGAGCCGTGCGCACCTCGCCCGTGCGCAGCCCCAGGCTGAAGAGCCCGGGCTCGCTGGCCTGCAGCACGTGGTACGACAGCCAGGCGTTGTGCCCCGAGTCGGCGTCCACCGCCACCACCTTGGTGACCAGGTAGCCGGGCTGCGCGGCGCGCGGTACCGTGTCGAAGAGCGCCGAGCCGTCGGGCCCCAGCGCCGGGTACAGCACCCTCGGCGCGTTGTCGTTGCGGTCGCCCACCAACACGCGCAGGCTCACGTTGGCGCTGAGCGCGGGCGAGCCCTGGTCGCGGGCCTGCAGCGTGAGCTGGAAGGCGCGCAGCTGCTCGTGGTCGAAGGCGCGCTGCGCGAACACCACCCCGCTCTGCGCGCTCACCGACACGTAGGACGACAGCGCCTGCGGCCTCAGGTCGCTGGCCACGACGGAGTAGGAGACACGGCCGTTGGGCCCCAGGTCAGGGTCGGAGGCGCAGACTTGAGCTATAGAGGCGCCGGGTGGATTGTTCTCGGCCACATGGACCACGTAGGAGGCCTGGTGGAAAACCGGCGTGTTGTCGTTGACGTCGCCGATTTGTAGAGTGACGCTTTTGCTAGAGGAGAGGGGCGGCTTGCCCTTGTCAGTGGCCGTGATGGTGATATTATACTCCGGTATCTGCTCCCGGTCCAGAGCACCGTCTGTTACCAGCTTGTAATAATTACTGGAGGAAGATTCAATTCTGAAAGGTGCTTTTTGTTTTATCAGACATGTGACCTCCCCGTTTTCTCCAGAATCTGGATCCTGTGTTTTGAACAGAGCGATTACTGTCCTGGATGCAGAATCTTCAGAAATCATTGTGGAAATAGAAGTAAAAATCACCTCTGGGACATTGTCATTATCATCTAGAATTTCAATCTCGACAGTACACTGGGCAACCAGTCCACCCCTGTCCCTCGCTTCCAAAACCATGGAATATTTTTTTATCTCTTCAAAATCCAGTGTCCTTAAAGTTTTCATTTCTCCACTATTGTGATCAAGGCCAAACTGGAGATGGGCACTCTGGGCTGCAAAGGCATATGTGACCTCCGCATTGACGCCCTCGTCCTTGTCTGTAGCCCTCACCCTCAGCACAGAGGTGCCTGGGGGCACATTTTCCTGCAAGCTGACTCTGTACACATCCTGGCTGAACACAGGGGCATTATCATTGGCATCAACCACCAGGACCAGGATCTGAACAGTGCTGCTTAGGGGCGGATCCCCGCCATCCAAGGCTGTCAGGACTAAGCTGTGGGAATTCTGCTTTTCCCGGTCTAGCAGCTTCTCTAACACAAGTTCAACGTATTTCTTTCCACTGTTAGTCTCTTTTACTTCAAAGACAAATATAGAGTTGCTGCTAAGGTGGTAATTTTGTAAGGAATTGCTTCCAACATCAGGATCTTGTGCAGGTTCTATTGCAAATCTTGCTCCAGGCAGGGTGGACTCAGAGATATTTAATTTAATAACATCCCTGCTGAACTGGGGGGCATTATCGTTCACATCCTGAATCTCTACATTAATGTGAAAAACATTTAAAGGATTTTCAACTACCATTTCTAAACTTATGGTACAAATTATATTTGGGGGGCATATCTGCTCCCGGTCCATCCTGTCACTCACAAGTAACTCTCCGCTTTCCTCACTCAGAATGAAGTTTTTTTTTTCAGCATTAACCCGCAGTTTCCGAGTGGGTAAGTCCTGGAGTTTAAGTTTCAGATCCTTAGCAAGGTTTCCCACCACCGAGCCCTTGGCCAGCTCCTCCGGGATTGAATAGTGGATCTTCTCAGGGAATGCCCAACAGGACAAAAACAGCAGGAAGAGAAAAAGTACTTGCCTCAGTCCAATCTGGCCCCTGCATCCAGCGTTGCTCCCCATCTCTTTCACAGTTGCTGCTGCTCCAGCTCAGATAACGTCCTTTTCAAACTATCATTGGATTATGGAGTCTCCAGTCAAGAAACAGCAGAGCTAATGCCGGTGAAGCTGTGTGTTCCAGGGGGAGATTTGTAAAACCAGGAGTCTCACACAATAGGAATGTTCCGGATCTGGGATCTGCTTTAGGCTTTGCACTCTGTCCGATTAGGAAAGCCACCAAGAGCGGGAACCTTATGGGATCGCCTCACTTATCTCTGTTACCGCATTGGCCTACAGCGGCGCTCTGAGTCCCCATTCCAGAACTGCAGCCTGAAGAAAACAGGGCTGCGGAGGTTCTAGAGAGTTGAGAGCAATCTGCCAGTTGAAAGGCACTGGTACAATCTTGTTCACGCAGTTAAGTTTTCCTGAAAGTTTATTTCTTCGGTGTCCCTCAGATTTGATCACTTTTTTTTATTTCTTCTTGACATTTAAGAGCATTTTAGGCTAAGAATCCTTTTTTTTTTTTCCCTGTAGGGAACATTACTTTTTTCATACAGCGCAGTCTCAGGATGAACAGTTGGCTGAATCTTTAGCCGCTAAAATATAGGAAGCATCTAAAAGTTTTCACAGTACAGAAATCTTGTGGACTGAGGCATTTATTTTCAAATTCTGACAAATGTCTAGTTCCTTACCTTTATGTGCATAGGCCAGAGAGTTGGCTCTTATTAGGGATTTGCACAGAGGGAAAGCACATGTAAAATAATTGGTTTTGCACTGTGATTCCTTTTTCCAGAAGGCCACTTTCTAATCACTGAATGAGTTTTACTGATTAATGTGAAGGTATGCAAAACACTGTGTAAAATGCTTCAGAGACTTAAAGATGAATTAGGAAAGTATACCTATCCTCAAAGATATTACATATAGATCTTTGTATGGCTTCTCTAAGAGAAGTTGTGGAAGTACCTTTTCTTTTGCATATAGATAAGTTACTTTATTTGACTCTGTGGTTCCATGACAATTTATTGACTTTTTCATGAACCAGAACTCTTCCCATCTGGTATCCAGAAACCTCATCCTCTATAAAATATTTTCCCCAATTACCTTTGCCATAGGTTATCTTTTGCCATCAGTATATTGAGAACATATCATAAACAGTGTGCTCTTTTATTGGTAATTTTTCGTTAGGTGTGGTTTCTAAAAATGAACTTTAAGTATAACAGAGAGTAAAATTTTCTCTTTCCTAAGATACAGAGTCATTAGTTTGATCAACATCCCTTCAAAATTACGTGTTTGCTCTTTTGAACCTGATATCTTGCATGAGGGGAAAAAAAGTTATTTCACCAGAATCATTCCATTCCTAATCACAGTTATATTCTGTTACATATCACTGTGAAAACTGTGATATAGTCCACTCATTTATCATTAGCTCTCTAATTCATTTAAAAATGATTTTTTGTGAGTCAAGTTGTAGCGACCTATCAAATTTCCTAGGCTATTGCTATTTGAAGAGCATAATGCCTCTTTTATAACGAAAGTGGGAGAAGAGTGTTTGCTGAAATATTAGATTCCAATTTTAGGTTCTATAAAACAGTGATGGCCTTAGCTTTTTAAAAGTTATAGCTAAACACTTTGCTTAATTTATTAGATGAGGTGAGTGCCATGATACACAGGAAGACAAGCAGAGAGTCCTTGATACTGATGACATAATTTCAGTACTGGAACCAAAAGAAATATAAATATCCAAATCTATTGCCCAGTTACCCTCAGAAAAAAAACTTTTCAACAAAAATCCTAAAGCTAAAATTGATATTTTGCTTAAATATTAACTAAAACTCTCAGGCCAAAACCACTTAACTCCAACCTTCAGGTTTTGGTGATCTATTTTCCAGTTAAATCACCTAGCAATTCCATTGAGACAAAATGTGCCTTTAAAATAGGAAGTTTCAGGGGGACGGATGTGGCTCAAATGGTTAGGCATCCCTCTCCCATATGGAGGGACCTGGGTTCAATCCCTGGGACCTCCTGGTAAAAAAAATAAAAATAAACAAAATAAGAAGTTTCATGGGATCCTACTTTAGGTTTTTATGCTTCAGACAGAGTTCATAAAATGATCTCAACCAAAACAATCTTTCTTCCATCTTTTATGGACTGAAATGTGACTTCTCAATCAAGATTGTGCCTTTAACTACCTTTTGCAAAAATTTTAGAACTGCTTTGTTTTCACCCACAGTTCATCCCTTGTATTGCCCAAGAGAAGCACATAAATCATTACTACTTTTCCCAAGAGAGTGTCAAGTGTGTTAGTAGTGAAAGTATGACTTCTTTTTTTTGATCAACAATAAAAATGGCTACTCTTAATTAAGTACATCTTATGAACCAGATGACTTATATGTTATCCCTAGTACTCCCCAAAACTTTTCAAATTAGATTTTATTACCCTTATTTTGCTAAAGTTCAAAATGATTAAATAACTTGTCAAAAGTCACAGATAGGAAGTTTTCTGTTCTTTCTATCATACTACATCTTAAAACTTAGAATTCGGTTACCTGGCAATCCCCAGGGCACATTCATTTGTTCATTCATTCATTCAACAACTATAGTAAGGAAATAACTGCAAATTCACCATAGTACTAAAAATGCACTCAAACTACAATTTGTTAATTATGTGTTCTAGAAAGTCATCATTAAGATTCATCATTACTGGTAAAATGGGCGCACAAAAAGAGTATAACCTGTAAACACAGATAAATGTTGCATTCCTGAAATCTATGATGGAAGTGAAAAAATACACAACCTTTCCAGTTTTTTCTCATGATGTTATTTACATTACACTACAATATATTTCAGTGAGAAAGTTTTAAATGTGTAAGAAATAAACTTACTGTATTTGGAAGTAATGAATAATTTAAGACCATGAAATGACTTAAGACAAGGAGAAAATATAAATGTACACCATTATTAATGGTCAAGAAGAGTCGCTGTATTTTAAAAGAAACTAAAAGCACTTGAAGAATTTGCCAGTCATCTAAAGTGTAGTTAGAAGGTACTCTATAAAAGTTTGTTCAAAACTTCATCTATACTTTCCATTGAACTAGATTGACTCCTTCTAGAAGAATTTGTTTTCTCAACTAAAATGGCTTCAGATACTCAAGGTAAAGTTGCTGCAAGACCAGTGAATAAGAAAAACAAAATAAAATCAGGAAACACATTGTAGCTGATAAATTAAACAAGAAAAATAGAATATAAACAAAATATTTTATTATATATGTGTGTCTATGTGTGTGTATAAGGCTTGAGGGAGAGCAGATATTTTGCCCTTGGTGTCTGCCAGGTTTATATAAATCTATTGGTATCTGCTTTATAAATTCCAAGTGTATACTAATTATTTATACTAAAGGATATTTTGCTGGAAGCTCGGAGAAAAATATTTGGTATGGACTCACCTGAATTAATGCATGTTTGTCTTTAGAAAACACCGAATCACCCGACAGCAAAAGAGGCTCGCTTTTCTCACAGCTCTCCTGGCTGAGGAGCGTGTC